>QCXZ01000075.1:8109195-8535554 GCA_025024175.1 Rhyzopertha dominica
TACATAGCTGACAGAATGAAAACACCACCGAAATACCGGTAAGATTGGTCGTTTTTTATGTGCATAATAGCCCCATTAACATTTGCTTCCTTTTGAAGGCCATATGGGTTTTATACTCTTATCGACTTCATCTTGTTCTGCTGCTAACACCATGTGATGGATAATAGCAATATGCAATCACCATAAGAATTTGCAAGTAGCCACCAAACATCAGCCGTCGTTCTGGGAAAATTACAGCATCGTTAAGCAGCTCCATCAATATTTGAAATAAAAATCAGATATTGGTTTTGGCAGAACTTTGGAAGGTTAGTAATGATCTTTCATTATATT
This sequence comes from Rhyzopertha dominica, assembly GCA_025024175.1. Lineage (NCBI taxonomy): Eukaryota > Metazoa > Arthropoda > Insecta > Coleoptera > Bostrichidae > Rhyzopertha > Rhyzopertha dominica. Next base: position 8,109,526 of record QCXZ01000075.1, read on the forward strand.
CCCTTGATTCATAAACAATTTATATAAGACCACCATACATTTCATTTGAGCTTTTCTGTTGTTAGCTACTTTGTTGCTATAAGTAACTTTCAAAAATATCGACGGAGCTTTTTGTCACCGTTGCGTGTCACACAATCTTACCTGATGACTAAGGTAAATGACAGTTCGTTATTACACAACCTATATTACTTACAAGCAACCCAAACAAGGCATAATTCAACTATCATAATTGTTGTATCATTTAGATATGTTTACATTTTTTTTTCTATCCACTTGGTAACATGGCATTGTGTTATAAGAGGAAATTGTATGTTTTTATTGACAGTTGATGTCACTTAATTATAAAATAAAAATGCAGATCATTATTACATGAGATAAGCTAGTGTTTTATTCAAAAGTCACAACAATAACAAAGCAGTATAAACCATAGGATTTGGTTTGCATAAAAATAAGTGCAGGGTAGGGATGGTCGGTAAACCTGACAATACTAAGTGTGTATGTTTAAATTTTATACAGATTTTATCTCTTAAAGGATAGCTTCTGTTGTTATATTCGAAGCTGCATAAAATTCTTATCAAAAGTGTTTAAATGCTTTTATAATTATCTTACGTTGGCTATTCAAGTACAAATATGAAAAAGTACTTTTAAATATTATTTAAATGCTAAATTGTCTCAGTTTTTTTGCCTAATTATAGCTTTTTTCCAGTAGATACTAATATAACAGGTTTTGTCTCTAAACTTAAAAAATCAAGTTGCAGACACTAAATTTCTTGCACAACTGTATTTTACTTAACATAATTTCTTTATCATCACATTTTTTGCTACTTTTTTGGATCAAATAGGACTAACACTGCCAAAATATATTACAGTACTTTAATTTGATTTGATTTTTTCTGCTAAAGAAAATCTACTCGAATTGACTAATTAATATTTTGCCCAGGCCAAGTGTTTGTTACTTTCGTAATTATTAGTATGTGTAAGCCGCACATTTACACTAAGTTAGTTATTTTCTGAAGTATGTTAAATTTAAAAAAGTATTTTAAGTTCTGGCTTCAGTTCTCTGTCTAATTTAAAATTTATTTTATTTTGTTATTCTGCTATAACATACAGGGTGTTTACGCTAACAGTCTTCAATAGCTAACTTTTTTATTTGAAATTGTAGAATAGTGGTTTAAATGGGAAAGTTTCTTGATTTTTCGAGAAGAATTTGATGGTGTTTACAAAAAACAATTGAGCATCATCTGTCAAAGATATTGACTACAAGTTTAATTTTAATAGAATGACCCCATTTTTTATAGTGCACTCGATTAAGGGTGTTGAATTAAACATAAAAGTACTAAGGTACCATTACCCGACAGTCATTTGTTTTTGAGATATTTCAGGTAATATGATTTGTGTTCACGAGACAGTCTACAATAGCTAACTGTTTTATTTGAAAACGTAGCATTGTGGTTTAAATGGGAAAGTTTCTTGAATTTTCGCGAAGAATTTGATGGTGTTTACAAATAAACAATTAAGCATCATCTGTCAAAGTTGTTTTGTTTTTGTAAACACTCCAAATTCTTCTCGAAAAATCAACAAACTTGTCCATTCAAAACACTATGCTACGATTTCAAATAAAAAAGTTAGCTATTGTAGACTGTTTCGTGAACACAGATCATATTACCTGAAATGTCTCAAAAACAAATGACTGTACCGTAGTATTTCTTCTCGAAAAATCAACAAACTTGTCCATTCAAAACACTATGCTACGATTTCAAATAAAAAATTTAGCTATTGTAGACTGTTTCGTGAACACAGATCATATTACCTGAAATGTCTCAAAAACAAATGACTGTACTGTAGTGGTACTTTAGTAGTTTTTTGTTTAATTTGACGCCCTTGATCGAGTGCACTGTAAAACTAGGTTCATTATACATTATATTTAAACTAACTAACTTGTAGTCAATATCTTTGACAGATGATGTTCAATTGTTTTTTTTTTTTTTTGTAAACACCATCAAATTCTTGAAATATCAAGAAACTTTCCCATTTAAACCACTTTTCTACGATTTCAAATAAAAAATTAGCTATTGTAGACTGTTAGCGTGAACACCCGGTATGTATTTAAGCTTTATCCATATACTAAAAGTCTAGCAAAATAAAAAATAAGTCAAAGCTTTCTCTAATGTACCTTTGTGGTACCAACTCCATTTTCCATTAAAACGTTTTTCATATGTTGTACATTTTCTATAAGATGTTTTTAATTACTTTCTCCAATAAAATCACATTTGGGAAACAGAGAAAACTTACTATTGTTCTCTACGCCTCATGTATATGTGTGTTGCTCAGTGTAATGTATGGTGAACTTGTCTGTTCTATCCTTGCTAAAACCTAAATTAAATTTATGTGATTTAATAAGTAGTATTTATAATTGTTTCTTTTGTTGCAGGTTACCAAAGCTGCCTTGATGGCTACATGAAAGGCAGTCAGCCTTTTTCCTGGAATTAAACATCCACTATTTATGGGTTTTTCTTAGGTTTTTCTCGGTTTTTACATGAAGGGGAGTCGTGTTTCTTTTTATCTTTCTAGGATACTAGATTCCTGATCMAGTATTTCTACATCACTTGTAGCTGTTTTCATCCTCGATGAGCTAATTTTGATGCTTCAGCATATTTTGAACTGAAGAAGAGTCGYGATTCTAGATCCTCCAAGGGGTGATGATTTTTATCAATATTTAGGTGTAGCATACAGTGCACATACTTTCCTTAAAATACAATACATATTTGTGCAGTAGGTGTACAACATATACGCTGAAGATTGTTTTGATCTGTTAAAATACTTGGCACAAGCCATCACACAATAATTGTTACATTGAATTGCTATTATTTTTGTTCTTTCGAATGGTTTTCAACATTCTTTTAGCAGCTTCTTTTTTATCTTGTATTCAAGTTGGCTTCACTCTGATTTCTTGAATTGAAGAAGGCAACATGTACATCTTCCAATATCAGCAGGTTGTGATTATGATAACTTTACTGATAATGGTTATTTTGAAAGACTCTGGTCTGATAAATTAGATTATATTGTAGGTATGGGTATTATCTATGAACTAACCTGAGGAAACAGCTGTGCAACTTAATTTATTGCATAATGTGCTTAATTCAAATGTAAGGTGGGTGCTATGGCCGTCGACTCCACTTGTGGCAGGGCCTTCCAATGTTCCCAGATTTGGYTCTGGTCTTTTGGTTAAAGAGCTAGGTGCAAATGGAGTTTCCGGAATAATATCGGGATTAAAGGGATAAATTCCCGTTGCACGAAAACCCGCCTGAAGATTTTCTGTCGGCACTGCTCTTGCATGCACCACACTTAGAATTTCTCCAAATCTTATACGAGTTATTTTCCTGTCAGGATAACGAGTGTTGTAAGCCATTACTTCGTAGTCCCAGTGATACTCGAAACTTCTAAAAACACTTTTGTCAAGCGGTTGTAGCTCGTGAGTAGTGTTGCTGGGTAAGCATAATAATGTTATCTGGTGTTGTTCTGCTGCACTTACGATATTCACATCTAAGTGTGAAGTTGTGCCATCAAAAATTAGAACAATGTCCCCAGGTGGCTTTAATTTAGAAAAATGATGTATCCATTTAACGAAGATCTCCAACGTCATGCTTCCTTTTGGGACATTTCAATTTCAGTTCCTGCTGGCATAGTGTCTTTCCACTTATCTTTTCTTCTTTTTCCTTTAAAAAGAATCATAGGCTGAATTGATTGTCCTAGTGCATTTCCGCGTTGCATTTTCTGCGTGTTAAGACGRTATGCAGATKACCTTTTCTAGCCAAAACGTTTGGCTGATGGTGGATTTAAAATTTGCGCTTTTCTATTGCGAATGTCATCATGTTTTTCAAGAAATAGCCGCAATCATTTTTACCTGCCATTCTAGTAGCAGGATTAAATCTGTGTGCTAAGTTTTTCTCTTCATTTCGGAGTGAGCAGCATTCCTACTTCCGCTAATCTGGTTGTCCTACCACATAGTTCAGTTTCTTGGAACGATGTTAGTGTGGTATATCTTCCCAGCTTTATCGTTCTTGCTCCTGATTGGATGTGATTACGAAGAGTCCTTCTTGGGATAAGAAATTCCTTTGAAGCTCTGTTGACTGACCATCCCACCATTCATTGCATCCATCGCCCTCTGCAGCTGCTCACTTGTCCATAAAGCCCTCCTCACAGGAACCATTTTGCAAAAATTCTGAATTTTTAAGAGAAAATTGTGATATTTTTATATCTTTAAGGTAAAAGTTGGCATATTAGACATGTCCCTAATAAGGCCATCTTGTACTTGACCTTATCGGGACTACATTACACATTGGTCCTATTACGCACACTTAACCTCAAATAGCAATAAAAATGTTAAAAGCTTTTGGCAATGTGTCAACTAAAAACAAACACGAACATGTTTTAGAGACATACCGTCAACCGGGGTGAAGTGGATCAAAAATATGACAAATTTCCCAATAACTTCTAAACCGTTTTTGCGATTTAACTGAAACTTGAAATTTCGATTACTACATATCTCTTCAAAGAAATGACGCATTTGTCGGTTTTTTGGCTGAATAGTTACTGATTTTTTTTTTGGTCAAAGTGTGATCCACTTCACCTCAATTTATGGGGTGAAGTGGATCACCCATTTAAAATCGCCTGAAATTCATTTTAAACGGATTTGGGGTGAAGTGGATCACTTTAAATTAAAAAAAATAAAAACAATAATATTTTAAACATTTTTTTAAGTCAAAAACATCAGTCTTAAGATATATAAAAACATAAAACATTTATTTCTTATATCTGCCTGTTACAGCCATCATTTTTATTGTTACAATCAACAAGGAACTTAAAAACCACTCAGCTAGAACAAAATAAAGCATTAATTGTTTGGTAAACCAGTCTTATAAAACAGTCTTATTGCAAGTTTTCTTCTTCATCATTTCTCAATTGAAACACATGGCGACCTCTCCGCGCGTTTTTGAGATTCACTTTTCTTTGAATTTGGTCTTGATCAACGACACATAAATCGGGATTTGGGGAAAATACAAAGACATTGTCCTTTTCTGAAGGAACCTTACGCATGGTGTTGACCGTTGTCTCGTTTTTGGAAATTTCCTCGATTTTGCCCACATAGAGACGGTCGCGCTTGTTTGTTTTAAATCTCACAATAACAAAGTCGCCCACGTCCAGAGCATCACTGGAGTGATCTGGAACGCTTGTGCTGCATTCGCCGACTTCCTCCAAAATCTCTTCTTCCTCTGATCTCAAGGAGTCTGGATCTGAATCCTCGGCATCACCAACTTCACGACGACTCTTACTTTTTGGCTTGTCAGATGACATAATTGGAGTCGATGTGACGTCATTTGTGGTAATGCTTTTTCCCGCCACGATATTAACTTTCTTCCCCCGTTTCGGTGCTTAACTGGGCCCGCTTTTAAGTTCGTCAAGTCTTTCTACCAACACATCGCTCCATGATGTTTCCATCTGCCCCGTGTCTTCAGTTCTTTGTTTTATTTTGTCCAAAACCGCGTTCGGATTGAAGGGCACTATACCACACGCCCGAAATCCAGCCATGGCGTTAACTGTAGATCTATCTCCAAGATCCTCTATGGTTTTTTGCAACATTCGAGGAAATAAGGTTTTGGGAAGAACACCCCTATTCCGCAGTTTCCATGTTTCTAGATTTTTTCTCCACAATGCTTTCAAAGGGCGGAAATAAGCGACATCCAGGGGCTGCAGCATGTGCGTGGAGTTTGGTGGAAGCAGGACAAAACGAATATTATTGTTTTCACACTGTTGAATCACACTTAACGTTATATGACTTGCGAGATTATCGCCGATCACAACTTTATCACCTTCCAGCTGTCGGAAATACGGCAATACAACTGAGTAGAACCAGTCTTCGAAAAGAGTAGAATCAAACCACCCTCTCTGCGATCGGTTATATACGGCTCCTTCTATTCCACCTTCCTTCCACCCTTCATAAATGTGTTTGGCTCTGTACACTACATAGGGTGGAAGACGACTTCCATCAGCAGCAATGGCAAACATTACCGTAGTGCTTGTTTTGCTAGCGTCAAGTGCCCTGAATGCACGCTTAGTGCCCCGCTTTAACACTACTTTGGCTGCACCAGGATCGTCCACAAAATTGGTTTCGTCGTAATTAATAATATTAGACGGTGGAATGTTGCCTAGGGCTACTCGTAAATGATTGAAATATTCAGCAACCGATTCATACCTCACTGCAACTCTGACCCTTTTCGTGTTCTCCGCAAATTTTGTTGTAAGTTCTTGGTGTCGTTTCATGAAACCCAGGAACCATTCATGGCCGGGCAAGTTATTATGGAACCGCTTCTCGTTCAATCCGCGCTTGTTCAAATATTGCTGAACCACATGACGAACATCTGTTGGTTTTAGCGGGAAACCCCACTCTGCACAGAGCTGAAGACCATCAACAAGCACTCTTTCTACTTCAATTGCCAATGCTGGCTGACCTCCGTAGGTTCCGGAAAATTTATTATTTACGCGGTGGTTCAAAGTTGTGTAGGGAACTCCAAATTGTTCTGACGCTTGTCTCATAGACATATTATTCGCCTTCGCAGCTGCTACAGCCCTCTCCATATAAATGGGGTTGTAGTTTTTCTTCCCATAAGTTCCTAATTTCTTAGTGCATGTGCGAGGCATCTGAAAGAAATAGTGAACATAACCTAATCTCCGCAAATTTTGTTGTAAGTTCTTGGTGTCGTTTCATGAAACCCAGGAACCATTCATGGCCGGGCAAGTTATTATGGAACCGCTTCTCGTTCAATCCGCGCTTGTTCAAATATTGCTGAACCACATGACGAACATCTGTTGGTTTTAGCGGGAAACCCCACTCTGCACAGAGCTGAAGACCATCAACAAGCACTCTTTCTACTTCAATTGCCAATGCTGGCTGACCTCCGTAGGTTCCGGAAATTTATTATTTACGCGGTGGTTCAAAGTTGTGTAGGGAACTCCAAATTGTTCTGACGCTTGTCTCATAGACATATTATTCGCCTTCGCAGCTGCTACAGCCCTCTCCATATAAATGGGGTTGTAGTTTTTCTTCCATTTCCTATATTTAATTTCTTAGTGCATGTGCGAGGCATCTGAAAGAATAGTGAACATAACCTAACATACCATATAACCGCGATATATGTGCGAATCAACCTATAAAATGATTGATCCATTTCACCCCCAAAATTTGTCTTCGATAAGTAAAATTTTATTTAATAAAAAACAAATGGGCAAATGTTGAATGTTTTTACGTGCAGCCTATTCTTAAAACATCTTAACATCGATCTAGACAGCCGGAAAACTGATTGCTTTAAAGCTTAGGTCTGTGTACACAAACGAATATACGTATTTGACAAAAGCGCATTTGTGGAGTTATTATATTTCATTTTATGTCTAAGTACTTACTTTGTAAACAACCACACAATGGCACCCTTTACACGCAGCCACTCGTTCTGAATCGGAATCATACGTTGAAAAACACCTGTTAAGAAGTTGGTTTGGGAGATGCGCACGCATTATTGATGAAAAACCGGTTTGATCCACTTCACCACGACTGATTCGCTTCAACCTCGGTTGACGGTAGCTGACCACGTATAACAAAAACTAATCCAGTGGCCTATCCTAATGGCGTACTGTTCGTGGTCAACTTTTGACCAGTTAATATATGAGGCAAAGTAAGTGAAACGAAAGGCTATCAGCGATAAGAATTTGTATATCATGCCTTCTGTTTATTGGATAATTGATATTGCCTAGGAGTTCCTGGTTGTAGTACAGTTGTATTTCGTGTATGTTGTATTGTGGATATTGCCAATTAAAGATTTCAATAAACGTTTCCATTGAAGCGGAGTCGATATAACTGTCCGGCTGCAAATAGTGTACGGTACCATTTTCGAATAAAACTGTAATCCAGTGGCCTATCCTAATGGCGTACTGTTCGTGGTCAACTTTTGACCAGTGAGGCAGAATAAGTGAACGAAAGGCTATCACCTATAAGAATTTGTATATCATGGCTTCTGTTTATTGGATACTATTGATATTACCTAGGAGGTTCCTGGTTGTAGTACAGTTGTATTTCGTGTATGTTATATGTGGATATTGCCGATTAAAGATTTCAATAAACGTTTCCATTGAAAGCGGAGTCGATATAACTGTCTGGCTGCAAATAGTGTACGGTACCATTTTCGAAATAAACTGTAATCCAGTGGCCTATCCTAATGGCGTACTGCTCGTGGTCAGCTTTTGACCAGTTTATATTAGCAGAATAATGAACGAAAGGCTATCCGATAAAAATTTGTATATCATGCCTTCTGTTTATTGGATATTGATATTGCCTAGGAGTTCCTGGTTGTAGTACAGTTGTATTTCGTGTATGTTGTATTGTGGATATTGCCGATTAAAGATTTCAATAAACGTTTCCATTGAAGCGGAGTCGATATAACTGTCTGGCTGCAAATAGTGTACGGTACCATTTTCGAATAAAACTGTAATCCAGTGGCCTATCCTAATGGTGTACTGCTCGTGATCAACTTTTGACCAGTTAATATATGAGGCAGAATAAGTGAACGTAAGGCTATCACCGAAAGAATTTGTATATCATGCCTTCTGTTTATTGGATAATTGATATTGCCTAGGAGTTCGTGGTTGTAGTACAGTTGTATTTCGTGTATGTTATATTGTGGATATTGCCGATTAAAGATTTCAATAAACGTTTCCATTGAAGCGGAGTCGATATAACTGTCTGGCTGCAAATAGTGTACGGTACCATTTTCGAATAAAACTGTAATCCAGTGGCCTATCCTAATGGCGTACTGCTCGTGGTCAACTTTTGACCATTTAATATATGAGGCAGAATAAGTGAACGAAAGGCTACCACCGATAAGAATTTGTATATCATGCCTTCTGTTTATTGGATAATTGATATGGCCTAGGAGTTCCTGGTTGTAGTACAGTTGTATTTCGTGTATGTTGTATTGTGGATATTGCCGATTAAAGATTTCAATAAACGTTTCCATTGAAGCGGAGTCGATATAACTGTCTGGCTGCAAATAGTGTACGGTACCATTTTCGAATAAAACTGTAATCCAGTGGCCTATCCCAATGGTGTACTGCTCGTGGTCAACTTTTGACCAGTTAATATATGAGGCAGAATAAGTGAACGTAAGGCTATCACCGAAATGAATTTGTATATCATGCCTTCTGTTTATTGGATACTATTTGATATTACCTAGGAGTTCTGCTTGTAGTACAGTTGTATTTCGTGTATGTTATATTGTGGATATTGCCGATTAAAGATTTCAATAAACGTTTCCATTGAAGCGGAGTCGATATAACTTTCTGGCTGCAAATAGTGTACGGTACCATTTTCGAATAAAACTGTAATCCAGTGGCCTATCCTAATGGCGTACTGCTCGTGGTCAACTTTTGACCAGTTAATATATGAGGCAGAATAAGTGAACGAAAGGCTATCACCGATAAGAATTTGTATATCATGCCTTCTGTTTATTGGATAATTGATATGGCCTAGGAGTTCCTGGTTGTAGTACAGTTGTATTTCGTGTATGTTGTATTGTGGATATTGCCGATTAAAGATTTCAATAAACGTTTCCATTGAAGCGGAGTCGATATAACTGTCCGGCTGCAAATAGTGTACGGTACCATTTTCGAATAAAACTTAATCCAGTGGCCTATCCTAATGGCGTACTGTTCGTGGTCAACTTTTGACCAGTTAATATATGAGGCAGAGTAAGTGAACGAAAGGCTATCAGCGATAAGAATTTGTATATCATGCCTTCTGTTTATTGGATAATTGATATTGCCTAGGAGTTCCTGGTTGTAGTACAGTTGTATTTCGTGTATGTTGTATTGTGGATATTGCCATTAAAGATTTCAATAAACGTTTCCATTGAAGCGGAGTCGATATAACTGTCCGGCTGCAAATAGTGTACGGTACCATTTTCGAATAAAACTGTAATCCAGTGGCCTATCCTAATGGCGTACTGTTCGTGGTCAACTTTTGACCAGTGAGGCAGAATAAGTGAACGAAAGGCTATCACCTATAAGAATTTGTATATCATGGCTTCTGTTTATTGGATACTATTTGATATTACCTAGGAGTTCCTGCTTGTAGTACAGTTGTATTTCGTGTATGTTATATTGTGGATATTGCCGATTAAAGATTTCAATAAACGTTTCCATTAAAGCGGAGTCGATATAACTGTCTGGCTGCAAATAGTGTACGGTACCATTTTCAAATAAAACTGTAATCCAGTGGCCTATCCTAATGGCGTACTGCTCATGGTCAGCTTTTGACCAGTTAATATATGAGGCAGAATAAGTGAACGAAAGGCTATCACCGATAAGAATTTGTATATCATGCCTTCTGTTTATTGGATAATTGATATGGCCTAGGCGTTCCTGGTTGTAGTACAGTTGTATTTCGTGTATGTTATATTGTGGATATTGCCGATTAAAGATTTCAATAAACGTTTCCATTGAAGCGGAGTCGATATAACTGTCTGGCTGCAAATAGTGTACGGTACCATTTTCGAATAAAACTGTAATCCAGTGGCCTATCCTAATGGTGTACTGCTCGTGGTCAACTTTTGACCAGTTAATATATGAGGCAGAATAAGTGAACGAAAGGCTATCACCGATAAGAATTTGTATATCATGCCTTCTGTTTATTGGATAATTGATATTGCCTAGGAGTTCCTGGTTGTAGTACAGTTGTATTTCGTGTATGTTGTATTGTGGATATTGCCGATTAAAGATTTCAATAAACGTTTCCATTGAAGCGGAGTCGATATAACTGTCTGGCTGCATCTAGTGTACGGTACCATTTTCGAATAAAACTGTAATCCAGTGGCCTGTCCTAATGGTGTACTGCTCGTGATCAACTTTTGACCAGTTAATATATGAAGCAGAATAAGTGAACGTAAGGCTATCACCGAAAGGAATTTGTATATCATGCGTTCTGTTTATTGGATACTATTTGATATTACCTAGGAGTTCCTGCTTGTAGTACAGTTGTATTTCGTGTATGTTATATTGTGGATATTGCCGATTAAAGATTTCAATAAACGTTTCCATTGAAGCGGAGTCGATATAACTGTCTGACTGCAAATAGTGTACGGTACCATTTTCGAATAATACTGTAATCCAGTGGCCTATCCTAATGACGTTCTGCTCGTGGTCAACTTTTGACCAGTTAATATATGAGGCAGAATAAGTGATCGTAAGGCTATCACCGAAAAGAATTTGTATATCATGCCTTCTGTTTATTGGATAATTGATATTGCCTAGGAGTTCCTGGTTGTAGTACAGTTGTATTTCGTGTATGTTGTATTGTGGATATTGCCGATTAAAGATTTCAATAAACGTTTCCATTAAAGCGGAGTCTATATAACTGTCCGGCTGCAAATAGTGTACGGTACCATTTTCGAATAAAACTGTAATCCGGTGGCCTATCCTAATGGCGTACTGTTCGAGGTCAACTTTTGACCAGTTAATATATGAGGCAGAATAAGTGAACGAAAGGCTACCACCGATAAGAACTTGTATATCATGCCTTCTGTTTATTGGATAATTGATATTGCCTAGGAGTTCCTGGTTGTAGTACAGTTGTATTTCGTGTATGTTATATTGTGGATATTGCCGATTAAAGATTTCAATAAACGTTTCCATTGAAGCGGAGTTGATATAACTGTCTGGCTGCAAATAGTGTACGGTACCATTTTCGAATAAAACTGTAATCCAGTGGCCTATCCTAATGGCGTACTGCTCGTGGTCAACTTTTGACCAGTTAATATATGAGGCAGAATAAGTGAACGAAAGGCTACCACCGATAAGAATTTGTATATCATGCCTTCTGTTTATTGGATAATTGCTATTGCCTAGGAGTTCGTGGTTGTAGTACAGTTGTATTTCGTGTATGTTGTATTGTGGTTATTGCCGATTAAAGATTTCAATAAACGTTTCCATTGAAGCGCCGTCGATATAACTGTCTGGCTGCAAATAGTGTACGGTACCATTTTCGAATAAAACTGTAATCCGGTGGCCTATCCTAATGGCGTACTGTTCGTGGTCAACTTTTGACCAGTTAATATATGAGGCAGAATAAGTGAACGTAAGGCTATCACCGATAAGAATTTGTATATCATGGCTTCTGTTTATTGGATAATTGATATTGCCTAGGAGTTCGTGGTTGTAGTACAGTTGTATTTCGTGTATGTTGTATTGTGGATATTGCCGATTAAAGATTTCAATAAACGTTTCCATTAAAGCGGAGTCGATATAACTGTCCGGCTGCAAATAGTGTACGGTACCATTTTCGAATAAAACTAATCCAGTGGCCTATCCTAATGGCGTACTGTTCGTGGTCAACTTTTGACCAGTTAATATATGAGGCAGAATAAGTGAACGAAATGCTATCACCGATAAGAATTTGTATATCATGCCTTCTGTTTATTGGATAATTGATATTGCCTAGGAGTTCGTGGTTGTAGTACAGTTGTATTTCGTGTATGTTGTATTGTGGTTATTGCCGATTAAAGATTTCAATAAACGTTTCCATTGAAGCGCCGTCGATATAACTGTCCAGCTGCAAATCGTGTACGGTACCATATTCGAATAAAACAATAATGCAGTGGCCTATTCTAATGGCGTACTGTTCGTGGTCGACTTTTGACCAGTTGATATATGAGGCAGAATAAGTGAACGTGAGGCTATCACCGATAAGAATTTGTATATCATGCCTTCTGTTTATTGGATAATTGATATTGCCTAGGAGTTCCTGGTTGTAGTACAGTTGTATTTCGTGTATGTTGTATTGTGGATATTGCCGATTAAAGATTTCAATAAACGTTTCCATTGAAGCGGAGTCGATATAACTGTCCGGCTGCAAATAGTGTACGGTACCATTTTCAAATAAAACTGTAATCCAGTGGCCTATCCTAATGGCGTACTGTTCGTGGTCAACTTTTGACCATTTAATATATGAGGCAGAATAAGTGAACGAAAGGCTATCACCGATAAGAATTTGTATATCATGCCTTCTGTTTATTGGATAATTGCTATTGCCTAGGAGTTCGTGGTTGTAGTACAGTTGTATTTCGTGTATGTTGTATTGTGGTTATTGCCGATTAAAGATTTCAATAAACGTCTCCATTGAAGCGCCGTCGATATAACTGTCCAGCTGCAAATCGTGTACGGTACCATTTTCGAATAAAACAATAATGCAGTGGCCTATTCTAATGGCGTACTGTTCGTGGTCGACTTTTGACCAGTTGATATATGAGGCAGAATAAGTGAACGTGAGGCTATCACCGATAAGAATTTGTATATCATGCCTTCTGTTTATTGGATAATTGATATTGCCTAAGAGTTCCTGGTTGTAGTACAGTTGTATTTCGTGTATGTTGTATTGTGGATATTGCCGATTAAAGATTTCAATAAACATTTCCGTTGAAGCGGAGTCGATATAACTGTCCGGCTGCAAATAGTGTACGGTACCATTTTCAAATAAAACTGTAATCCAGTGGCCTATCCTAATGGCGTACTGTTCGTGGTCAACTTTTGACCTTTTAATATATGAGGCAGAATAAGTGAACGAAAGCCTATCACCGATAAGAATTTGTATATCATGCCTTCTGTTTATTGGATAATTGCTATTGCCTAGGAGTTCGTGGTTGTAGTACAGTTGTATTTCGTGTATGTTGTATTGTGGTTATTGCCGATTAAAGATTTCAATAAACGTTTCCATTGAAGCGCCGTCGATATAACTGTCCGGCTGCAAATAGTGTACGGTACCATTTTCGAATAAAACTGTAATCCAGTGGCCTATTCTAATGGCGTACTGTTCGTGGTCAACTTTTGACCAGTTGATATATGAGGCAGAATAAGTGAACGTAAGGCTATCAGCGATAAGAATTTGTATATCATGCCTTCTGTTTATTGGATAATTGATATTGCCTATGAGTTCCTGGTTGTAGTACAGTTGTATTTCGTGTATGTTGTATTGTGGTTATTGCCGATTAAAGATTTCAATAAACGTTTCCATTGAAGCGGAGTCGATATAACTGTCCGGCTGCAAATAGTGTACGGTACCATTTTCGAATAAAACTGTAATCCAGTCGCGTATCCTAATGGCGTACTGTTCGTGGTCAACTTTTGACCATTTAGTATATGAGGCAGAATATGTGAACGAAAGGCTATCACCGATAAGAATTTGTATATCATGCCTTCTGTTTATTGGATAATAGATATTGCCTAGGAGTTCCTGGTTGTAGTACAGTTGTATTTCGTGTATGTTGTATTGTGGATATTGCCGATTAAAGATTTCAATAAACGTTTCCATTGAAGCGGAGTCGATATAACTGTCCGGCTGCAAATAGTGTACGGTACCATTTTCGAATAAAACTGTAATCCAGTGGCCTATCCCAATGGTGTACTGCTCGTGATCAACTTTTGACCAGTTAATATATGAGGCAGAATAAGTGAACGTAAGGCTATCACCGAAATGAATTTGTATATCATGCCTTCTGTTTATTGGATACTATTTGATATTACCTAGGAGTTCTTGCTTGTAGTACAGTTGTATTTCGTGTATGTTATATTGTGGATATTGCCGATTAAAGATTTCAATAAACGTTTCCATTGAAGCGGAGTCGATATAACTTTCTGGCTGCAAATAGTGTACGGTACCATTTTCGAATAAAACTGTAATCCAGTGGCCTATCCTAATGGCGTACTGCTCGTGGTCAACTTTTGACCAGTTAATATATGAGGCAGAATAAGTGAACGAAAGGCTATCACCGATAAGAATTTGTATATCATGCCTTCTGTTTATTGGATAATTGATATGGCCTAGGAGTTCCTGGTTGTAGTACAGTTGTATTTCGTGTATGTTGTATTGTGGATATTGCCGATTAAAGATTTCAATAAACGTTTCCATT
This sequence comes from Rhyzopertha dominica, assembly GCA_025024175.1. Taxonomy (NCBI): domain Eukaryota; kingdom Metazoa; phylum Arthropoda; class Insecta; order Coleoptera; family Bostrichidae; genus Rhyzopertha; species Rhyzopertha dominica. Next base: position 8,124,531 of record QCXZ01000075.1, read on the forward strand.
GAAGCGGAGTCGATATAACTGTCCGGCTGCAAATAGTGTACGGTACCATTTTCGAATAAAACTAATCCAGTGGCCTATCCTAATGGCGTACTGTTCGTGGTCAACTTTTGACCAGTTAATATATGAGGCAAAGTAAGTGAACGAAAGGCTATCAGCGATAAGAATTTGTATATCATGCCTTCTGTTTATTGGATAATTGATATTGCCTAGGAGTTCCTGGTTGTAGTACAGTTGTATTTCGTGTATGTTGTATTGTGGATATTGCCAATTAAAGATTTCAATAAACGTTTCCATTGAAGCGGAGTCGATATAACTGTCCGGCTGCAAATAGTGTACGGTACCATTTTCGAATAAAACTGTAATCCAGTGGCCTATCCTAATGGCGTACTGTTCGTGGTCAACTTTTGACCAGTGAGGCAGAATAAGTGAACGAAAGGCTATCACCTATAAGAATTTGTATATCATGGCTTCTGTTTATTGGATACTATTTGATATTACCTAGGAGTTCCTGCTTGTAGTACAGTTGTATTTCGTGTATGTTATATTGTGGATATTGCCGATTAAAGATTTCAATAAACGTTTCCATTAAAGCGGAGTCGATATAACTGTCTGGCTGCAAATAGTGTACGGTACCATTTTCAAATAAAACTGTAATCCAGTGGCCTATCCTAATGGCGTACTGCTCATGGTCAGCTTTTGACCAGTTAATATATGAGGCAGAATAAGTGAACGAAAGGCTATCACCGATAAGAATTTGTATATCATGCCTTCTGTTTATTGGATAATTGATATGGCCTAGGCGTTCCTGGTTGTAGTACAGTTGTATTTCGTGTATGTTATATTGTGGATATTGCCGATTAAAGATTTCAATAAACGTTTCCATTGAAGCGGAGTCGATATAACTGTCTGGCTGCAAATAGTGTACGGTACCATTTTCGAATAAAACTGTAATCCAGTGGCCTATCCTAATGGTGTACTGCTCGTGGTCAACTTTTGACCAGTTAATATATGAGGCAGAATAAGTGAACGAAAGGCTATCACCGATAAGAATTTGTATATCATGCCTTCTGTTTATTGGATAATTGATATTGCCTAGGAGTTCCTGGTTGTAGTACAGTTGTATTTCGTGTATGTTGTATTGTGGATATTGCCGATTAAAGATTTCAATAAACGTTTCCATTGAAGCGGAGTCGATATAACTGTCTGGCTGCATCTAGTGTACGGTACCATTTTCGAATAAAACTGTAATCCAGTGGCCTGTCCTAATGGTGTACTGCTCGTGATCAACTTTTGACCAGTTAATATATGAAGCAGAATAAGTGAACGTAAGGCTATCACCGAAAGGAATTTGTATATCATGCGTTCTGTTTATTGGATACTATTTGATATTACCTAGGAGTTCCTGCTTGTAGTACAGTTGTATTTCGTGTATGTTATATTGTGGATATTGCCGATTAAAGATTTCAATAAACGTTTCCATTGAAGCGGAGTCGATATAACTGTCTGACTGCAAATAGTGTACGGTACCATTTTCGAATAATACTGTAATCCAGTGGCCTATCCTAATGACGTTCTGCTCGTGGTCAACTTTTGACCAGTTAATATATGAGGCAGAATAAGTGATCGTAAGGCTATCACCGAAAAGAATTTGTATATCATGCCTTCTGTTTATTGGATAATTGATATTGCCTAGGAGTTCCTGGTTGTAGTACAGTTGTATTTCGTGTATGTTGTATTGTGGATATTGCCGATTAAAGATTTCAATAAACGTTTCCATTAAAGCGGAGTCTATATAACTGTCCGGCTGCAAATAGTGTACGGTACCATTTTCGAATAAAACTGTAATCCGGTGGCCTATCCTAATGGCGTACTGTTCGAGGTCAACTTTTGACCAGTTAATATATGAGGCAGAATAAGTGAACGAAAGGCTACCACCGATAAGAACTTGTATATCATGCCTTCTGTTTATTGGATAATTGATATTGCCTAGGAGTTCCTGGTTGTAGTACAGTTGTATTTCGTGTATGTTATATTGTGGATATTGCCGATTAAAGATTTCAATAAACGTTTCCATTGAAGCGGAGTTGATATAACTGTCTGGCTGCAAATAGTGTACGGTACCATTTTCGAATAAAACTGTAATCCAGTGGCCTATCCTAATGGCGTACTGCTCGTGGTCAACTTTTGACCAGTTAATATATGAGGCAGAATAAGTGAACGAAAGGCTACCACCGATAAGAATTTGTATATCATGCCTTCTGTTTATTGGATAATTGCTATTGCCTAGGAGTTCGTGGTTGTAGTACAGTTGTATTTCGTGTATGTTGTATTGTGGTTATTGCCGATTAAAGATTTCAATAAACGTTTCCATTGAAGCGCCGTCGATATAACTGTCTGGCTGCAAATAGTGTACGGTACCATTTTCGAATAAAACTGTAATCCGGTGGCCTATCCTAATGGCGTACTGTTCGTGGTCAACTTTTGACCAGTTAATATATGAGGCAGAATAAGTGAACGTAAGGCTATCACCGATAAGAATTTGTATATCATGGCTTCTGTTTATTGGATAATTGATATTGCCTAGGAGTTCGTGGTTGTAGTACAGTTGTATTTCGTGTATGTTGTATTGTGGATATTGCCGATTAAAGATTTCAATAAACGTTTCCATTAAAGCGGAGTCGATATAACTGTCCGGCTGCAAATAGTGTACGGTACCATTTTCGAATAAAACTAATCCAGTGGCCTATCCTAATGGCGTACTGTTCGTGGTCAACTTTTGACCAGTTAATATATGAGGCAGAATAAGTGAACGAAATGCTATCACCGATAAGAATTTGTATATCATGCCTTCTGTTTATTGGATAATTGATATTGCCTAGGAGTTCGTGGTTGTAGTACAGTTGTATTTCGTGTATGTTGTATTGTGGTTATTGCCGATTAAAGATTTCAATAAACGTTTCCATTGAAGCGCCGTCGATATAACTGTCCAGCTGCAAATCGTGTACGGTACCATATTCGAATAAAACAATAATGCAGTGGCCTATTCTAATGGCGTACTGTTCGTGGTCGACTTTTGACCAGTTGATATATGAGGCAGAATAAGTGAACGTGAGGCTATCACCGATAAGAATTTGTATATCATGCCTTCTGTTTATTGGATAATTGATATTGCCTAGGAGTTCCTGGTTGTAGTACAGTTGTATTTCGTGTATGTTGTATTGTGGATATTGCCGATTAAAGATTTCAATAAACGTTTCCATTGAAGCGGAGTCGATATAACTGTCCGGCTGCAAATAGTGTACGGTACCATTTTCAAATAAAACTGTAATCCAGTGGCCTATCCTAATGGCGTACTGTTCGTGGTCAACTTTTGACCATTTAATATATGAGGCAGAATAAGTGAACGAAAGGCTATCACCGATAAGAATTTGTATATCATGCCTTCTGTTTATTGGATAATTGCTATTGCCTAGGAGTTCGTGGTTGTAGTACAGTTGTATTTCGTGTATGTTGTATTGTGGTTATTGCCGATTAAAGATTTCAATAAACGTCTCCATTGAAGCGCCGTCGATATAACTGTCCAGCTGCAAATCGTGTACGGTACCATTTTCGAATAAAACAATAATGCAGTGGCCTATTCTAATGGCGTACTGTTCGTGGTCGACTTTTGACCAGTTGATATATGAGGCAGAATAAGTGAACGTGAGGCTATCACCGATAAGAATTTGTATATCATGCCTTCTGTTTATTGGATAATTGATATTGCCTAAGAGTTCCTGGTTGTAGTACAGTTGTATTTCGTGTATGTTGTATTGTGGATATTGCCGATTAAAGATTTCAATAAACATTTCCGTTGAAGCGGAGTCGATATAACTGTCCGGCTGCAAATAGTGTACGGTACCATTTTCAAATAAAACTGTAATCCAGTGGCCTATCCTAATGGCGTACTGTTCGTGGTCAACTTTTGACCTTTTAATATATGAGGCAGAATAAGTGAACGAAAGCCTATCACCGATAAGAATTTGTATATCATGCCTTCTGTTTATTGGATAATTGCTATTGCCTAGGAGTTCGTGGTTGTAGTACAGTTGTATTTCGTGTATGTTGTATTGTGGTTATTGCCGATTAAAGATTTCAATAAACGTTTCCATTGAAGCGCCGTCGATATAACTGTCCGGCTGCAAATAGTGTACGGTACCATTTTCGAATAAAACTGTAATCCAGTGGCCTATTCTAATGGCGTACTGTTCGTGGTCAACTTTTGACCAGTTGATATATGAGGCAGAATAAGTGAACGTAAGGCTATCAGCGATAAGAATTTGTATATCATGCCTTCTGTTTATTGGATAATTGATATTGCCTATGAGTTCCTGGTTGTAGTACAGTTGTATTTCGTGTATGTTGTATTGTGGTTATTGCCGATTAAAGATTTCAATAAACGTTTCCATTGAAGCGGAGTCGATATAACTGTCCGGCTGCAAATAGTGTACGGTACCATTTTCGAATAAAACTGTAATCCAGTCGCGTATCCTAATGGCGTACTGTTCGTGGTCAACTTTTGACCATTTAGTATATGAGGCAGAATATGTGAACGAAAGGCTATCACCGATAAGAATTTGTATATCATGCCTTCTGTTTATTGGATAATAGATATTGCCTAGGAGTTCCTGGTTGTAGTACAGTTGTATTTCGTGTATGTTGTATTGTGGATATTGCCGATTAAAGATTTCAATAAACGTTTCCATTGAAGCGGAGTCGATATAACTGTCCGGCTGCAAATAGTGTACGGTACCATTTTCGAATAAAACTAATCCAGTGGCCTATCCTAATGGCGTACTGTTCGTGGTCAACTTTTGACCAGTTAATATATGAGGCAGAGTAAGTGAACGAAAGGCTATCACCGGTAAGAATTTGTATATCATGCCTTCTCTTTATTGGATAATTGATATTGCCTAGGAGTTCGTGGTTGTAGTACAGTTGTATTTCGTGTATGTTGTATTGTGGATATTGCCAATTAAAGATTTCAATAAACGTTTCCATTGAAGCGGAGTCGATATAACTGTCCGGCTGCAAATAGTGTACGGTACCATTTTCGAATAAAACTGTTATCCAGTGGCCTATTTTAATGGCGTATTGCTTGCGATCAACTTTTGACCAGTTAATATATGGGGCAGAATACGTGAACGTAACGCTATCGCCGAAATGAATATGGAGATTTGATATTGCCTAGGAGTTTCTGTTAAAGTACAATTGTATTTCTTGTATGTTGTATTGTGGACATTGCCGATTAAATATTTCAATAAACGTTTCCATTAAACCGGCGTCGATATAACTGTCCGGATGCAAATCGTGTAGGGTATCATTTTCGAATGACACTGTTATCCAGAGGCCTATTCTAATGGCGTATTGATCGTGATCCACTTTTTACCAGTTAATATATGAGGCAGAATAAAGGAACGTAAAGGTATCGTCGAAAAGAATTTGGAGATTTGATATTTTCTAGAAGTTTCTSGTTAAAGTACAATTGTATTTCTCGTATTGTGTATTGTGGACATTGCTGATTAAATATTTCAATAAACGATTCTATTAAGCCGGGGTCAACCTCGGTCGATATAACTGCCGGTTGCAAATCGTGTACGGTACCATTTTCGAATAAAACTGTAATCCAGTGGCCTATTCTAATGGCGTACTGCTCGTGATCAGCTTTTGACCAATTAATATATGAGGCGGAATAAGTTAACGTAAGACTATTCCAGAAAAGAATCTGTATATCTCTCCTTCTGTTTATTAGAGATTCGAGACTGCCAAGGGTTCCTGGTTATAGTGCAATTGTATTTTTTGTTGTTGTATTGTGGAAATTGCCGATTGAAGATTTCAATAAACGTTTCCATTAAACCGTTGTCGATTTAATTGTCGGGCTGCAAATCTGTAATTCAGGGGCCTATCCTAATGGTGTACTGACCGGGATCAACTTTTGACCAATTTATATATGAGGCAGAGAAAGTGAACGTAGGGCTATTGCCAAATAGTATTTGGGTATCACGCCTTCTGTTTATTGGAGATTTGAGATTGCCTAGGAGTTCCTGGTTGTAGTACAATTGTATTTCCTGTATGTTGTATTATGGATATTGCCGATTAAAGATTTCAGTAAACGTTTCCATTAAACCGGGGTCGATAGAACTGCCCGGCTGCCAATCATGTACGGTACCATTTTCGAATAAAACTAATCCAGTGGCCTATTCTAATGGTGTGCTGCTCGTGATCAACTTGACTAATTATTATATATCGGCCAGAATAAGTCAATGTAACGCTATCGTTTCTTCTTGTTGTGTATCACGCCTTCTGTTTATTGGAGATTTGAAATAGCCTAGGAGTTCCTGGTTGTAGTACAATTGTATTTCCTGTATGTTGTATTGTGGATTTTGCCGATTAAAGATTTCAATAAACGTTTTCGTTAAACCGGGATCAATAAAACTGCCTGGCTGCCAAACGTGCACGGTAGTATATTCGAATAAAACTGTAATCTGGTGGCCTATTCTAATGGCGTACTGCTCGTGATCAACTCGACCAATTAATAATAGGGCAGAATAAGTGAACGTAACGCTATCGCAGAAAAGAATTTGTATATCACGCCTTCTGTTTATGGGAGATTTTGAAATTGCCTCCGAGTTCCCGTTTGTAGTACAATTGTATTTTTTGTATGTTCTATCGTGGGTATTGCCGATTAAAGATTTCAATAAACGTTTCCATTGAAACGGAGTCGATATAACTCTCCGACTGCAAATCGTGTACTGTACCTTTTTCGAATAAAACTGTAATCCAGTGGTCTTTTCTAATGGCCTACTGGTCGTGATCAACTTTTTACCAATTAATGTATAAGACAGAATAAGTAACCTTAAGGCTATTGCCGAAAAGAATTTCTATATCTCGCCTTGTGTATATTGCAGATTTGAAATTGCCTAGGAGTGTCTGGTTGTAGTACAATATTATTTCTTGTATGTTGTATTGTGGATATTGCCGATTAAAGATCTCAATAAACGTTTCCGTTAAACCGGGGTCGATAGCAAATTCACTACACTACACAATATCAAATTAAAAAAAAAACACTGTCGAAAGTGARTTTAGGCGTGTACTACCTTAGTAGATAAAGACGAAAATATCATAATAGCTGCCTCTGCCGTTATACTATCTTTGAGTTGCATTAAACTAAATACATCATCTAAAATACCGGGTCCAAAATTTAGATATCTCAAACGGTGTTGAAGAGTACGAATGCTTCTCACCAACTGTTATATCGACAGGATTTGATAAGAATGCTCCAATTGAGGCTCTGCGAAATTGACCTATTCAACAATTTTAAAAATACCTATTTTTTTAAATTTTTACATAAACATTTACTAACCTCACATAATTTCGCATTTGATGTAAGATCGTTTCGTCCGATAAGCATTTTCCACAATTCACGTCTCGATTCTTTAGAATCACCTACGAACATTATAACTACCTTCCTAGACATGTAGGTAAAAAAATGCGCGGTTTATATATCTGACGGCAATGCGAAAAGTCTAAACCCCTGCTGTGATTTATTTCTGCAACTAACTACATAACAACCTGGTATTATTGTCTCAAAGTCGCACAAATAGTTGTCCAACGTAATACTTAACGAGCTAAGAGACGAGGTAACGTTATTAACCTTACTTCCAAACTATCAAAATGTCAAAATACTATAGGCACCCCACATATTGTCCGCCATTTTGGGGCAATATTTACTTTCTCTCTCTAACATACATTGAATATCTATTGCGGTACTTGATATATTTAGTGACTACATTTTACATAGGTTTACCTTCTTAAAATGAGGTTTGTATCTTTTATAGAATAGGAAAGTAAAGCAAGACAAATGGAGTCACATACCATAATTAATGTTCAATACGAATATAACAACATATAGCACAGATTGTCACATTAGTTTGGTACATTAAACTTAACACTCTATGTATTACTTTTCATGATCGTTTTTGGGTTTTAAATTTCAAATTGGATTGTCTAGCCAACTCTTTTACTTTATCATTCATATAGAAAGATCTTGTTTCTTGACCTTTTAAAATCTTATTTACATTTTTTGTCCAAACCCGGAAATAGAACAAAATAAATGTGTTAACGTAAATGCTTTGTAAATTATATTCTACCCATGACAAACAGTTTAGTAAATTTTGTTTGTGGAAGTTTTAAAGGTTTTACATTGTATTCACGAGCTTCAATATATAGGGTTTGTCCGGAAAGTAATAAGACTGAGTCGATTAAAAAAAATATTTAACAATTCTTTAAAAAGTTTCAAAATAGTCTCCTTGTGCGTCGATGCAGCGCTGCCAGCGCGATTTCCAAGCATTGAAGGCGTCACGGAAGGCATTCTCTGGAATAGCCTTGAGAGCCGAACTGCATGCTGCTTGGATCCCGTGTCGTCTCAAAATGCTTACCTTTCATCGGCCTTTTCAGGCAAGGAAACAAAAAAAAAGTCCGCAGGGGCCACATCTGGGCTGTAGGGCGGCTGCGGAAGCGTTGGGATGCCGGCCTTGGTTAGGTAGCTGTTCGCAAAAAAGGCGATGTTAGCCGGGGCGTTGTCGTGGTGCAACTTCCAATCGGCTGCGATGTCTTGTCGGACCCGATTGACCCTTCGTTTGAGTCTCTTGAGGACTTCCACGTAAAACTTGCCGTTGACGGTTTGTCCAGGAGGAACAAATTCATGGTGGACGATGCCTTTGATGTCAAAAAAGACAATAAGCATCGTTTTTACTTTGGATTTGCTTATTCTTCCTTTTTTTGGGCGAGGAGACGTCGGCGTGTGCCACTCGGGATCATACTCAAAGATCCATGACTCGTCACCTGTGATTACGTTATTCAAAAATTGGGGGTCACTTTCACACATGTTCAAATTTTCTTTGCACACTTCCACTCCCCGCAATTTCTGGTCGTCAGTGAGCACTWTTGGGACCATCTTCGCGCACACCTTGCGCATGTTCAAGTGCTCCGTCACAATGTCATGAACCACAGATTTTGATAAATTTAACATCTGGGCAATTAAACGAATACTTAGTCGACGGTCGGAGTTCAAAACTTTGCGCACACGWGTCATATTGTCGGTGTTTGTCGAAGTCGCAGGTCTCCCAGTATGGTCTTCATCAGCGACCTCTTCCCGGCCCTCTGAAAAGGCCTGGTGCCACCGAAACACACCACTTCTTGCTAAAGCAACATCTGGGTAAGCCTGCTTGATCACTTCAAACGTCTCTGTCGCAGATTTACCGAGTTTCACACAGAATTTAATCGCATACCTTTGCTCTAACGAACGCTGCATTTTCGGCTTGACCCCTCACAGAAACGTGTCCTGACTCTCCAGGTACTTGGAGACAACTGACCAGCCGCTCGTTCGTTAGCTAGGAACGCCTATTACTTTCCGGACAAACCCGGTACTATTGTTCTGGTAGGCTTTAATTTGTTAACATGAATATCTGGCAATTGACAGCTGTTTTTCTCAAACTTCTAGCCAAATAACCGGCAATGTATGCATGTAAAGCAATAACAGGATCGGCTATATGTGGCTAAAGGTCAATTTTTCATATTAGGATTCTCAATATCTAATTCTCGCGCTGCTAAATCCATATCCGAAGAAAATAGTAAGTGTCGCAAATTGTCAAGAGCATTTTCGTTATCATCCACCTCACAGTTTGCATTAGGTGCATGCGAAGACATGAAATTAAAAATTGGCAAACATTTGAATGCAGAAATAAACTTATAACATGTAGAGTTAACATTCATAATTCCATGGCTGCGAACTGACCTAAAAAAGTTCTCCAATGGATCCTGGTTTAAATATTGTGTACATAAAAAGTCTTTCTATATTACGCCATAAATGTATAAGTCTTCTAATAGTAGCAATCTAATGGTACAAATTCTCGTCCAATGACTGCTATGAATTTCATCGTTTGCAGAACTTTAATGACCTCATACCAAAACTGCATATTCAGTGAGCCTCTCTGTACAGCACAACGCAATTTTCTTTCCTTTCTTGCATGTAGAGATGATCTATTTACACTGTCAAAAAGTATGTCCCATGAAGAGTAGACAATCTGCTGTACCTTCAGCTTGCTTCATTTGGTAATATATCATTTTCTAAAACAAGTAAATTTGATTAAAGGAATCAGTAATAAATTGCATGCAAAAAAATTTCTAGGCCTACTTTGCCATGCTTTATACACCTTTGTATTATATAAAAAATTAACATATAGGAAGGATACTAACCATTTCCTGCGATAAACGTCATAGTCGAAGAGACACGAGAAAGTACTTGTGTTGCCACAGACACCTACATTTTTCATACAATGTTCTTATACAGGGTGTCTCAAAATTGACGCCCGTCCTTTGAGAATATGAATCGGGCGGCTAAATCAAATCGAAATGTAAGAATAAAAAAATTGCGTTTAGGCCATGGTTACCGAGTTATCGATAAAAAAACACAGATCTGAAAGACAAGCTTTAAACTCTATTAAAAACAAATAATTGTTGCAAAACAATAAATTAATTTATAAAACATGTTCAAACACATCGCCGTCTACCTCAATACAAACGTTTGCACGATTTATCATTGAATCACGCACCCTCTGTAGCATGTTATCGTCTATAAGTGTCACAGCAGCGTGAATACGAGCCATTACATCTTCCGGGTTCTCAACAGGTTCCAAGTACACCTTTTCTTTCAAGAATCCCCAGAAGAAAAAATCTAAAGGATTTAGATCCGGGGATCTAGGAGGCCATAGCACGGGTCGACCCCTTCCAATCCAGCAGTCTGGGAATTTTTGATCTAGTAAAGTTCTCACTTGTCTACCATAATGTGCAGGGGCACCATCAAGTTGGAACCAACAATTCAATCTAGTTGCTAATGGAACTTCTTCTAGCAATGGCAGTGGTAAATTGTCATTTAAAAATGAAAATACGAGTCTGAATTAAGTCGGTTAGGTAAAATGTTTGGACCGATTACATTATTATTTAATAATCCAGCCCAAATGTTTACTGACCATCGTTTTTGGTGGCATCTTTTACGTATTAAATGGGGGTTTTCCTCACTCCATTTATGTAAATTATGGGTATTTATGATTCCTTCCAGCGTAAATGTACACTTATCAGTAAACATAATATTTTCTATAAAATGAGGATCATTGTTTACGCTATCCAATAACCATCTACAAAAATTAATCCGCAGCTCCCTATCTCCTTCATGTAAAACTTGAACTTTTTGAGGTCTAAAGGGATATAAGCCATTCCTTCTTAATAATCTACGAATGGTATCTTTTTTAAAATGAGTTTGTCTCGATGCAACTCGAAGACTTGTACCAGGTTCCGCCTCAACAAAATTAAGAATTAGCTCTTCTTGGACGACGTCGAGCTTAGGACGACGTCCCCCCTTATTTAATCTGGGATTTAAATTACCTGTTTCCAGTAATCTTTGTTCAACCCGTCGTATAGTTTTTGCATCAGGATGTCGTCGATCAGGGAATTTTACTGCATATGCTCTAGCTGCACTGGTGGCATTATCATTATACGCACCTAATACTTTTAACATATCAACGTATTCTCGATTGGAATAATAACGTTCCATTTTTAAAACAAGTAACCGGATGGAATAGTTAATACTTATAAATGACAGAAGTTGACAGAACTAATAATAACAATCGCCATAGCCACCTATGCCAGTCATTTGTTTTAAGCCGACTTCGTTTTCAGTACAGTTTAAATATGGACTTTCAGATCTTTGTTTTTTATCAATAACTCGGTAACCTTGGACAAAACGAAATTTTTTTATTCTTTGGTTTCAATTTGTTTTAACCCCAAGATTCATACTCTCAAAGGACGGGCGTCAATTTTGAGACACCCTGTATATGTGCTGTGGTTAACTTATTTAACATTCTGATGTCATCATCTCCAGCATCATACTCAAACATTTTTACCACATGTTCCCAGGATGCGATTTTGGGCTACGCTTTGCGCCATTTATAATATACTTTGGCTTTTAATAAGTTGTTTCTTATATAGAGAAACAATTTCAGTCCCATTTAGCTAAAACGCTTTACCCCAAACTCCCCACCTTTTGCGTGTATAACGAGATCTGGTTTCTGTTACTAAATTGCTAAGAGCACTGGTATCTCCCCTTAGTTAATGCTGAGCCAACGGACCTAACATCATATGGACAGATATATAACCTCAGTTCACGTTGTAAACTCCAGCAATAGCCCGCATTATAGGTTACAAATGTAGTTAAGGCTCGTACACTAAACATTACATTATTACAATACCTTTCGTAAAGGCTTAACATTGAGTGGATGTACTCTGTGAAGCTACTGAAATTATCGACTTGTGTAAAGTCAGTCTTTACCCATGTCTTACATGTGTATCCCGTGATAAAAAATACTTTGAAATTCATCGGAAGACTTTCAACTTTGCTCATCGTTAATACGCCGCCTTCTACATTGGCAAACGGATACACTTCTGACGTGAAAGGGACATTGTAGTCGGAACGTAGCACTGGTTCCAACTGCCCGATGATGTCGAAGAAAGTTGATGAAACTTTCTTTGTTTCCGTTTTATTCGGTACTTTTCCTTCTTCCTCGTTTGCTGCATTGGCATTGGCCTCCGTCAATACGTTTCCCGCGTCCATTTAGGAGCGCATAAAGACTCACGGAGAATTAGACAAAACCGAGACTAAACACCTCACGTAAAAATTAKATTATTACATTTTAAAACAATTTAATATACTTACCAAATACAAGCCTTCATGTATTAAAGTTAAATAACTTTTGTGGGAATTTAAACCAAAAAGCTACCAAACACCCTAGAACCTCGTAGGCGTGAACCCGTTTGCTACAATGTTTGATTCACTAATATGGCGACTATGCACTGTTGTCAGTTTGCAGATCAGATGCGTTTCTGCCGGGAAATGTAGGGTGGACCATCTCACCTACTCGATCTCTTCTAGAATTACCGTATCTTTTCTAACCCTAGAAAGTAATCTTGATTGTTTGGATTTATCTTGTCTATAGGAATTTTTTCAATGATTTCGTAGTGCATGTAAATTTTGTAGTAGTAAGTAGTAATGCCGTTTTTCGTTTGAAATTGTACGTTCATTTTTGAAATTGTATTTAAAATGTGATGCATAAATAAACAATTCAATTTAATTTCAATATTTTGTAAAGCTGCTAAAATTGTGTCAGCACCATGTACATCTTCTAACTATCATCTACATATATCAAAGCAAAAGACTCTGTTGAAGCTCCTAAAACTTTGTCTAAACATCTTATAAGCCTTGCCGTGGAAATGGCTACACCAAATGGGACCACTTAATGTCTTGAAGCCGAGGTACTCTGGGGTGACTGGTCGTTCGGGTGTTCTGGGTGGGCTGTTGCGGCTATAAATCTCTGCGGCTCTCTGTAGCCTTCTTTGTGCCAAAGCAGGTCTGTCTTTCGAGGGCATTACTCTAGAGCATCAGTCGGTGCGAATTGACATACTTTGTTCCTAGCCTTAAAAAAAGTGGCRCGATCTGCTCTGAGAGTTCTTGGCTTGGCTTAACTTGCAAGCTAGATCTGCCTGCCTGCAACCAACAGCCTGAGACCGTGAGGATTTAAACAGACTTATCTGGCTGACCTTTTAGCTGTTTAAGTAAAAGCTTATACCCTGAACCCCTTTGCTGACCGTTTACCAACTTTTTAGGTAGATCATTTCTGTCTTTAAGTACCTTCTTCTGCTCTAGGTAACGACGGGTTCGACTAGGCGCCTCCACCACGTTGTCACACCCGGCCGATGCCGACTGTGAGAGGTCCACCACTACGATGTCCTGGAGATGTACCTGAAACAGTCTTGGGACTGGGGAAGGATGGATAATATACGACTTAAATCTTGTGAACCTGCATTTATTAAACTAACCAGATAAGCGGTAACAATTACAACTAGTGAAAATAATTACTTACATTATAATATGGTCAGCTTCCAAACCAAGAGGACTTGTCGCAGCGCTTATGGTTGACTGAAGAATGAATTAATTCGTTTACCTGAATCGCGAGTATTTATATAAAAAATAGTGCTGAGCTTGTACGTTCCGACGCGGTTTAGTGCCGCTGTGCTTGAACTAAGTGAACGCTAAAAATGCTGACCTGAACGTACTGACTTAACGCGTGTACATTCTAGAATCTACGAAATGTTCCAATTTAAATAATTTGGAAAAGGCGCATATTTGACAATACGTTTGATTCTCATAGACAAAACCTAAATACTTCCTATCACTTGTCTTAACTGGAATCTGCCAGTAAGATGCTGTCAAATCTAAGGTACTTAAAATTATACCTTTGCTTAAGGAAAACAATAACTCAGTCGGATTTGGAGGTAAAACACCATTTTTTGCAATGCATTTATTTAAATGGCGAGCATCCATATAAATCCTTACTGACTTTTCCTTTTTGGCAACTGCTACCAACGGAGAAATCTATTCGGTAGGTGCCGCTTCGATCACATCCCAATCCAACATTTCCTGAATCTGGTCTTTCACTGCTTTTCTATGCACAAACGGTATCGGGTATGATTTAAGGTGAAACGGGGCTTTGTCTTTCGTAATCCTTTGCTCTTCCCGGAGACTCCGAAAATACATCACTATGTTTTCGAATCAAATTTAGCAAAGCTGTTTTATCTTCTTTTGATCCTATTTTCATTTTATCCACTGATTTTTGAAAATCGTCCTCTTAACTTTCATTTTCACTTAACATTTTGTGATTTACCATAGCACCTACTGCTACTGATACACTTACACCAGTCACCGGTATCATTGGAATATTAGGCTCATTTTTCTACTATCTAAAAACTTCTGAGAAACAGCTGATACTTCATTTTAACTTCATGCCTTGAACAATTTTTTGTATGATGATGTCTCGAGCCTATTTATTTTTGTAAGCGGCTATTTTCGAGTTCCAGAGGCATTCACGTTCCCTGTACATTTCGATGAATGTAACTGTATTCTCACTTTATTTTGATGCCATTTTTTTAAATTTGGAACTTCCACTAAAACAAGTAAACTGCGTTCTAATTGCTGAACTGGAATGGTCACTAGAACGAATACTCCACACGGAGCACTAAAACACTTGTTTACATGAGGCGAGTACTCAAATCCAGTACTCGATTTTAGTAAATCGCACGATTTACTGGCATCGTGTAAATTTCTCTTTACCTTGTTCTTTTTGTACTCGCCCAATAGTCCAGTCCTGGATACTGTCAAAATAAAACCAATATGGCGTCACCAGGGCATATATTCGCTTGTTTACATCCTTTTTACATTATCAACCTGTTTCGGTTAATGCTTATTAGCAGTAGTTAGCTGTAATTTGCTAAAAATGCCTGCATTTTGTTTTGTGGTTAGTTGTGGTAGTCATGGTGAAAGGGATAATGTAAACATTTTTGCGTTCCGCAAAGTGCTACAATTTAAGTATAAAGAACATTTAAGTGAACTTTCAAGAGTAAGGAGACAGAAGTGTATAAACATAATAAAACGTGAAGACTTAACACAGGCGAATTATTTAGGGCATTTATTGTAATATTGCTCATGTACTTACTTACCGTTCCTGCGTAGGATGAAATGCAATCAAGCGCAGCATATTTTTGCATTTAGGCTGATTTAGTTTAGAATCTTTTCTATGGGATCGTCATATCCATTCTTTCTGAAGTAATGCATTCTTTGGAAATGAAGAAAAGGAAAGTATTTTTATTCACTTGAGAGAATCTATTTTTGCAAATAGCTACGCTACATGTTATCCCAGGCAATACTGACATTTTTGCTATGAAAGTTGAAGTTCTCACCGTTTTAATTGACCGCCCATTTATTGTCAACCAAAAATTATCCAATATTTGATACGGTAATAGTAGGCTGTAAACAATAACCTAACAAATTTTAACGCTTTTTAGGCAGAAGAACAATCAACAAGCGTTATATGAACGACACAAGCGTTAAATACACTCGCACATTTTACACGGTAGGCATCTCGTGACATCATCTCACTTACCAGGTCACCTTATCTACTACTATCTATCAACCTTCCACTATTACCGCCGTGCACATATTGTAGCTTGACAGCAGTTACAAAAAGGCGGCACAAAGAATTCAGAAATCAACGCCGCCCGCGTTGCATGAATCATTTATAGAAACCTTGCACTTCATAAAAAAAAAACATACTGGTAACAAATTATGTTATAGATTTTTATAAAACTACTCTAGAGGATTATTCTTACAAAAATTACAAATCCACACAGTACCTATATCTGTTAGTTCCAGGCAGTCAAGATGAAACCAAGCATCATATTCACATTATATCATAGGGCGATCATCATCATCATCAGACGTTTTGCACCAACACCAAGATATAGAAAGATCTGTTTAAAGTAGTTTCCAAGTAGTTCATGCAGAACAATTTTTTTGTGAAACTCTGCCGCTTTTGGATATTCGTAAGCCCAAAAATCTCCATTGAAATAAATTTGCTCTATAAACAACTCTTTTGGTGACCATACAATAAAATCAGAAAACTTTAGATTTTCATTTGCATTTGCAATGCGTGGTTTCGTTTTAAAATAATGTTATTTTCCACATCCATTTACCATCATTTAAAATATATGGGCACTAAACCTCAACAGTTCCTCGACCACAACAAATACAATAAGAAATGCAATCACGCCAAACTGGAAATGCTTTGTTTATAAGCAACCCACTTTTTCAAAAATAAAATTTTCATGTATCATTCTTTGATTATTCATATAGTCACGAACTGCTTCATCTTCATGAGGTATACCCCAATCTGTGGTTTTGATTTTAAAATTATATAGGTAAGACAGGCTAACAAACTATTTTTATAAGTTAAAGAGAAGGTTTTGTAATAGACGTTTTCAAACATTCTTTAAAACGTGATGCTGTAACTCTACTACTTCGTTGGTTATACTACTTTGATTTGATTTTTTGTAGCATTTTCTATCGTAACACAATCCTCTGCACTTAGAGACTGTGACACTGCTTATGAAAGTGACTTTGATTCGTATTCTGAACAATACAGATTATTATATAAGGATGGTATAATGAAATTCGTTATGTGGCAACGGAACTAGCAAATTACAGCAGCTGAAGTTCCGGCACCTTCCATACTTGTAAGCATTTCTTGCAGCTCAATCATTTCTATTGAAGGAATATACTTTTCCTTATTTCTTCTTACGCTCGTAGTTTTAGGCGTGGTCCACTGCAAGTCAGACAATTTTACAACTGACACTTTCTTAAATTCAAATTCTTTATCAATCCCAATACATTAAATATATGTATAGGACATAGTCAAGTAAAACACAGTTACTGCAGTTAACACAGATATTAGTAGCGGTCGCACTTGTTGATATTTAGAATGGCTAGTTTTCGGGGAATTCGACCTTGATGGTTATGGTTAATGAGTAGACTATTTTCTTTTGCCAAGCTTTCGACTTTATTATTCAAGTCTTCATCAGGGCTTCGAAAGTGAGGCTATCTTTAAGGTAGGTTCGTTTGCTTCAAAACCTTTAGAGTATCTCGTGATATTGCTATTATTAAGTTTGTAGAATAATTTTTCCTTACATGATTTTGCAACTGGACAACCTTCTGAAGACTGATTACATTAATATTCATTGATTAAATAACATTACATAGGTTGCAAAAACAAATAGATTGACAAAGTGACTTATTAAAAATAACAATTTTAAAACCAGACAAATCTAACATGACACTGGTAATGAACACAACAGACCATGACACAAAAATGAATAACCTGCTCAATTACGAGAAAACTTATAAAAATCGAAAACGACATTATTAATGCCACACAACGCTAAAGTACCGAGATAACTTATAACCTACAATACATTATCACCATTTATGAACAACCAAAAATAAATAACAAAACATCCCCCTACCCCGAATTATCAATAGTATACAATTCCTATTATATAAACTATCAAAATTCATAGGTAACGTAATTAGCAATATAGCAGGTAAAGACAGTCAGTGTATAAAGAACTATTTTGCATTTAAAATAAAATAGAAAATTTAAGAATACCTGAACACCACATGATATCTGTACATGCCAAATCGTTTCACACTAACATACTTATTAGGTACAGAAACGGAACTATTAAAGAATAAAAATTTGAATAAAATTGAAGAATATACAACAAATCTAAAAGAAGAATTACTTAAACCACTTACATTTACCATAGAAACAAATTATTTTTAGTTCAGAAACATTTATTGCATACAACTGGTTGGAATGGCAACGGGCAGTCCAATATTGCGGAACTCTACATGAAAGATCTCGGAGAAACAATACTAGGCAAAATAAACTATATTCATTTTTACACACATTATGTTGACCAGCTATTCTTAATAATTTAATAATTTCAACAATTTCCATAACAAAATGAAGTTCATTATTAAAATAGAAAAAAACCAATAAACTATCTAGACTTAACGTTCCTTTTAATAGCGTGTGTTTTATAGGCTATAGCCAACATCTGAATCGCATCTGACTTACTTTTACGGAACAAAAAACACAGTTTCAGCGCTGCACGCTGTTCCCGAATATCAGCCATTTCGACAAATCGAGGAGCTGGGAACAGTCGTCGAACCAAAGCTATCGCTAAAGCCCGCTAAACTATTTCAAGTAACTCCACTTGCTTACTCAGGAGAGGTTACTTAACACTACTGTACTGTTGGGTCTCCCCTCGTATACCGATTGGAAATTTTAAGTTCATTAGATAAACGATGAAAATCTAAGGATCTATGTGTGCATAATCTTTTTGATTACTGACCGCTTCGACGTCTTTCTAGTAGATATCTATCAGACAGAAAATTCAGTATAGATATACCATTCTGTAAAGGGCTATTTTCCGGATATACATCATAGGTTATTATGTAAGTAAGAATTTAGATGACAATGCCATCTGTCAGCATTACACTGACATGATGACAAAGCCACCTAGCTGCCTTAACGGGTACTACTTCCTAAAGGAAGTGACCTGTAGCCTGACAAATTGGCATGCAACTGCATACTTCAATTTGACATGCATTTTTGTCGTAGATTATTGTCTGTAGATAATAAATGACACGTGACATGTGTATTTAATGGGTTCTGTATACATACGCAGTTTAGCTTTAATCTAGACATCCAGGGGATATTTTGCGTTACGTGGGTGATTATATACATGTCTAGAATGCACCAATATGTTCTTCATATCCCGCGGGTTTCTGCATCAAAGCGTCATTCATTCCTGTACCCATCTCTAATTGGTGCAGGCGAGCATAGGGCTTTTAAAAAGATTACTTCACCACGCATCCGGGGATTAGCGCCAGTCTGTTGTTGATAATAAAGTGCCGAGTTTTCACGGTTCGCATTCTATTTTCTGATGCCTGTTTTCTTAACAATGATTTAAAAGCTTTTTAAGCGCGTTCCCGCGTTCGAATACACGTTAATAATGAAAAATGGCCCAGTCCGCGAAAACAGCATATGAGCTCGAATAGCGACTTGACAGGGGCTTTTAGCGAGCCACGGTACGTGTGAGTATCTTCCATTCTGTGTTCAGTAAGCCACCGCAGGTGCAAAAAATCAGGTGTCTACAAAGCAGAATGAGTTTCAGTTAAGGTCGCAAAATCACTTTCCTATTTAAGACGGTGCAGGTCGATTTTTAGCTTTGACGTGTCGTTAAAGTTAAAAACTAAAGTGACAGGCGTTTTAGGAGCCTCTACGTAACAAAACATGGCCAGCTTAGTATTATTTCATCTTTTTATATTGTAATAAGCAATCTTAACACTTAGGGCACTACCATTTAAACAAAATCTTCACTATATTTCTTAGTAAACTCGTAGCAGTAAAATTTTATGGATCCATGACGTTACACAGTGGGGCTAGATTGAGTTGGTAGGGTGAATTAATTATAAACGTTACAAAAATATTTTTTGTCATTAAGAAGTTTATTATACAGTCTCTTTTAACAACTATAATAATAATGTTTAACATACAGGTACAACTAAATAACTTTTATATAAACATAGTATCGTAAAGTTTCATCAATATTAAAATAATAGTTGCTTTCGGAAAAATCTGAGGCCACAGTTTCCAAGAACGAGGGAGTTTTTGCAAGTTGGTGGCTTCTGATTGCGATTTTAACTTATATAATTTTTAATAAATACTTCGGCAGTTTTTATGGTGTAGTTTTTGAACTTTGTGCAATCGACTTCGTATCCACAAGACAGAGTTTACAAAATTATATAAAACCTGGTTATGATTTCTTCATCAACTCCAGTAATTTCAGGAGCTTTTTTTTTGCATTTCGAAAAAAGTCCTGGCTGTATTACCTGTGTTGGTTCATTTATAACCAGGTTTTGGTTGATCAACTTATATTCCTAATTTTCTTCGAAGTTGCCCAATAATTGTTTGATTTCTTGCTTGCAATTTAGAATTTTTGTCTCCTCTTACCCCTCAAGTCTAATTCTATCCGGTAACCTACATGTAAACAGCGTTCAAAGAAGCGGATTCATCTATGTAAAGTTGACATTTCAAATTTATAAAATTCTATGTTTGGCAATTTTTATTAATAATTTAATCATTCATTTCTGCGGGCTTTGTTTGTTACAATCTTTACTGATTTTGTTTCAGTAACAGTATTGCGTACTCTTTCCGCCTACCATCGTGAAAAGCAATTTGAAGTCAGTTGTAAATTTTTCTTTATAAACAAAAGAATTTAATCTGACCATTTGAGACTATACTTTTTTATTTTTTGGACAGTGAGTTCTGCATCTTTTTGGCAAAGATAAATGTTATTGCCTTGCAAAATCTTGTCGACGAGAAAACAGGATTTTACCATAAAATCTTTGTATTATTGTCTCGTAATTGCAGATGAACGAGTGAAATAATAAATACCGACGAATCGCTTACGTTTCTCTGCGTTAACTGTCTATAGTTACTTTGACCCATTGGCATATAAGTGTTAATCTACTACTGGCGAACGAATTCAAAACTTCTTCTTGAGGTCGGAATAGACGCTTTGCTGTCAAATCCAAAAGAGCTTCAAGTTTTTTTTTCTGCCTGATTATCTCTATTTCAAATGATTCTTCATTAGGGTAGCAGTTACGTTTTGCTGTTAAATGTCTGTATTACAGCTCTTAGCAGTTGCTCTGTAAGCCAGATAGGTTGATATATTTGATTTACTATTGATAATCAAAGCGAGAGCCTCCTCGGGTGTCAACTTTTGTTTTTTTCCTCCGTCGAATCAGACACATTTCTGTATTCGTCAGCACTTTCTGCAGAATTTAAATTTGTAATACCTCGAAGAATTGATGCCGCAGTTCGTTTGCCACTTCTTACACTAAGTTGTGCAGCAAAACAAAGTTCTTCAACAGTAGACGACTACGAGATTTTTAACTCTTTTCTGTTTGGCTTTAACCCCACAATCTTCAAATCTTTTTAGAGGCCTTCCGGGTTTTAGTTCAGCGACACAATTTTCTACCGTATTCTCTTATTAGTATTATTGTTGAAACTAACCAATTCTTATTTTTTGTCTGCAATCGAGCTTTCTCCCTGGAACAGGTTCTCCATCGTAATTCAACATTTTTGGTAAATTTGAGTTACACATTTTGGAAATTTTCGTGTAATATATATTTCGGTGTAACCCGATTGCGCCGATTTTACCTGCTTTGCTTTAATCCGAGGGGACGATTGCGCCGGTTGGAGTAAAGGGTCAGTTAATCCTTAGACTCGATTGCGCCGCCACCTGCGGTTAATATCCTGTTAAACATTGAGATAAGAAATTGGCCGAAATTGCCGTTATGTATGTTCTTATACAATACATACAACATATTATGATATTATGAATTATATTATGTATATAAATATCTGGGTTATAATAAAACAACTTTTTCAAAAATCTTTTTTTATTTTAAAAGAAATATTACAAAAATGCAGATTCTCTATATACATAAACATAGGTATTAATTAAAATAAACAAAAAATAATAAGATAAATGCAATAATGATGCGCTCTAAAATAGTTTACCGTAATGAAAGGAAGCAGCTTTTACAAAATGAAAAACGATCAATTTCGTTATTTTTATATTGTTTTAGTATTTTATTTAAATGCTCTAAACGCTCTCTATATTTTTTTATTAAATATTGGTTTTTGAATATTTACAGTATTTATTTTTATGTAGACCTTTGTTTGAAACTGTTTTAAAACTTCTAAAAATTGGATAATGTTAGGATGTGTTTGATAAAATTTTTTGTTAAATTCTGAGTAGAAGGACTCACAACAGTTTGTGGTTCTTTCAGAGGTCACTGATGCGGAAGCCCAAAGTTGAGGGGGAAATAAAGAATTTTCTTCCACATAATTTTCAGTCAGGTAATCTAAAAACTTTGTTACTCGAGAATCACTAATATCTTCAGCTAAAAAATCGAATGCAAAATAGTCGCCAACAGTTTCTGGTTCCAAAAATGATAAACCAAATATCCAGTTTAAAAAATTTCCTATTTTTGAGTTATGATTTTTATATTCACTCATTAGACCTAATTTTTTAATTTTTCGAATCCATGATTGGGATAAATGAAATCGGCAACCTATAATTGTTACACTTGACCACATTTCTTTTATTGCTTGGTGAATAGAATATTCAAAATCAACGACTATTTGATTTGGAAGGAATGTAAGTCCTAAGTCCATACATTTTTCTTTAATTATTTTAAAGCTGTTTAAATATGATTCTTTACTCTTATTTGGTAGTAAACAAAATACTAAGGGGATATAATGACCATTTACTATACCATGTAATGAGAACATTTGCAAGAAATGCTTTGGCGCATAATCAAAAGTCCCATCCATATAAAGTGTGGAGCATGAAGTGAGACAACTTAAATTGCTGTTACAAGAAAATATAACAATATTGCTTTTGCGACAGTTAGCTAATAAAAAGTTCTCTTGCTTACATGTTTCGATTTTTTCCTTATCAAGCCAAAGAAATGTTTCAGGCAAATTTGTTGGCAGTTTTGAATAATGAGCTCGACGTTTTCTATAAAGACACTTACGAATAATTTGTGTATGTTTTATGTTCAAAGTGTCAAGAAGAGATGGCGACTGTGCGACTTCGGCATGGATAAGTTTAGTTGGTTTTTCGCAGATGTCATCCACAGCCTTTCTTTTCAAGGAGTTCCGAAAGACTTGAATCTGCAGTGATGCTTCTTGAGGATGGTCGTGATTGATATTTTTTTCTGTAAAAATTGTATAATTTAAATTAGTAAGTAATAATTTCTATTCTTAAGTCTGTTTGACACGATGACGTTTTTTTGGATCAAATTTGATGCAAGAAATAAAACAATTTCTGGCTAAATTTGATACAATTTTTTATCATCGTGTCAAACGTACAAAAAAAAGGTAGAAAAAAACAGTTTTAACTTTCTGTGATAAAACTCAAACATTTACTTACCCAAAATTATAGTGACTGCTTCATCTGTATAGAGCTGGGATCCGCAGAATTTATTGATGCACCTCCATTTAACACCTTTTTTTGTAGTTTCACATTTTCGAAATTTGAAATTTTCAAAAACTATTAGAGGTTCTCCTCGTTCACTGAACATTATTTCCATATTCGTTTTTAACAATATACTATTACTATTACACCCACCGAGCTTTGTCACAATTATTGTAATGAGACCTTTTAACAAAACGTCTGTTTATATGCAACAGTTTCTTACCCTTCCCCCTCCACCTACTCATCCGCCCTTCTCTGTTATTGGAATCAACAAATCAAGAAACCAGAACATTACCACAACATTTTAGGTGCAAATTAGCCTAAGTAATTTATTTAACGATTTGCTAAAGAAAGAGATCAGAACAAGAAAAAAGGAAAAGTAACGAGAAAGAAAATAAAGTAAGTTTCTTTTCATAATGCCCACTTAATAAACCTTAAGGTTGGTAACAGCAACAGTGCTATTACTTATCACAGGTTGCCGACAGTGGGTACCAGACAAATTGACAGGCGCAGAAGCCCAGTTGCAATTACTTCTATTTTAAATCGTTTAAAGGACCATTTGAGATAAGTGAACAAGAAAAACGCAAATATAAAGAATGTGGTAATTAAATGTTACGCAAATCTACAAAAGCTTTGTCCGTTGTCCTCGAACCGCGAGTTGAAACAAAAAGTTGGAGATATATTATTTCGGTAATTTGCCCCGAAAATTCAAAAATTGTTTATTTTGTCAATCAGAAATGATTAAATACTTGCATTAATGTGTCTCATTTGATTGTGGTGAGGGTTCATGGCTCCAACAGACCAATGTTTATTATATCAGAAGACAATTGAATGTTGTATCGATCTAACACTAGATTTATCGAGCGCTTATTAGTTTTATCAATTATTTTTATAAATTCATATCGAATATTTAGTTTCATGCGTTTTTGTTAAATTAACCGAAAAGTGCAGTCTGCTCTGAATATATATCTGTGATAATATCGAGCATTTAATTTGTTAACTTGATATTTTCCTACATTTGAATGGTCAAAATTCGCAAGTAATCGCAAATAAAATATTCAATCGCAATTAGTTAATGCCACATTCTATAAACAGGAAGGCCCCTAAACCCTAAACATTATTAATTAGAAGAAATTGGTTATCCTTAACTTCAAAAAATTGGGTATTAAAAAACGTTTTCATTGTTCTTAGTGCTTTCTTCTTTTCTTAATAATTTTGAAGAAACCTGCTACCGAGTTTGTGAAGCCAATAAAAATACTTCATTCTTTTCAAATGTTTCTAGAACTACATAGGATTTCTCAGAAACTGTGCAGGATTCATAACCCAAAAGGAATTTAGGTAGTTTTGACCGGATTTCGTAAGTGTGGCAATTTGCCTCCCACTGGGAGGATTAAATCTGCCATCGGCGCAATCGTACCAACGGATTAAATGACCTTTTTGGAGCTTGGGATTAGAACAGGTATTTTTGGCGCAATCGTACCCTGCCCATATTTTTGACTTCACGCAGGTACTTACTTAACTTACCTTCATATCACTTGTCATAATGAACATCAAAATATCAACATTAAAGAACTATATCTCTTTATTCTGAAAAGTAATATTCCATTAGTTTCATTGAGCGCACGCACAAGAAGAAACTGGGAACAAACATATTTTGTCACTGTCAGTTTAGATTGACTAATTTCAAAGCACACTTTTTATACATGACATTATTTTCGAATACATATTAAAAAGTTGCTTTTCTTAATCAATTTGCGCTACGATTTCAATACAGCCCATTGTGCGTAATCAAGCATTACTTGTCACTGACAATGCCAAAATTTAATCGATCGTGGAATGCGACGTCAATGCAATGACAAATGGCAACTTGATAATAACGACCAACGAATATCGGCAATAACACAACCGCCAGTGGTTGGACTAACTAAACCAGGTAAGAAAAAGGGTATCAAAACAAAACAATAAAGAGTTCACAAATCCCCCCTCCCCACTTTAAAAAGATTACATAGGTTAACCTTCATCCTTGTCAGCGCCCTTTTTCAGATTCTTMGCCGTCGGAGAATATGCCACGGGTGCTGCTGGCTCCACACCAACATAGGCCAAATCAGGTTCCAGCCCGTGACGTCGCTTCTACGGCCTCTCGGCGCTTCTCCATTTTTCTTCACAAGGTTCTGAATTGAGACACGGAGGTAACTTCTACCACTCCCAGCTGATTATGGTAAAATGGAGAAACATTACGGAGTGGGATCGTCAGCTGCGTTGCCTCTGAAACGGAACAGATCAACCTGACAAACATCATATATATCATATATCAGCTTGTTTCCAAGCCACTTAATTCAATCTTTGAGTCTTATTGGGGCCGGACACTTTAACGTTGTATTGCGCATTAGCGTTTTATCGGGCTGGTATGGAAGTGGTGGTACTGTTATCGCTGACGTCTACTTCAAAATAAAAGTCATCGAATTTTTTTCCTTGTTGATCATCTTCATCTGAACCATCTTTTGAGGATTCTAACGCCGCGCCGTGAGTTTTCTTTCACACCTTATGATCGTTCTTTTGATATCACATGTTGTTTTTAGTTTTTTTAACACATTATACCATCGCAACTTAATTTGCGGAAGTAGAACTGCAGTAATTAGAGGTTCTTCTCGGTTAAGATTCAAAGTATCTGAAAAACGGGGCTTCAAGCCCCGACCAAACGGTTTCAACCATATTTCATCCTTGGCCTCCTTGATTGGTCATTTTTTGTACTTGTTTAGAAGGGACGCTACACTTACAGGAGATCAAGGGTGTCCGCTAGAGGCTTCATTACAAACGAATACTCTTCGAGGTAAAGAAGCTCAGTTTCTTTGAACTCTTCAAGGCCCAACTTAGCAAACAAAATTGGGAATTTCTCTTTCCCCGTTGCAATCTGAGCAACAGAACTGTAGGTTAAATTCCACCAGGTCATTCCTGAGCTACTCAATGTACATAGTCAGTGTATTGGTTGCACATCTTATGTGCTTAGACAAAACAAAAGTATCTGCAGCTAGAATGCTTCCATTGTCTTCATCCTTGTGACCAACTTCACTATGTTCGGCTAGATTCACAATTCTAAATACCTTATCATCCTCTTCTGATAAGTCATCTTCTTTACTTGCATTACTTGCAGCTTGTTCGAACTCCTTGAAGGCCTTTACAAAATTGCTTCCATTGTCTGCCACGGTACCGATCAGTTTATCTTCTGTTAAAAGGAAATTCAAATTTATTTCTTCCAGAATTTCCGCAATCTTTCTATAAGAATGCACGCCTTTAAACCTTTTACAGGCTATAGCAGCAGACACTCAAGTAAAATCTTCAATTAATTGTAACCCCCAAAAAAATGTATTTTTTATTTGACCAGATATCTGCAGTGCTGCAAACATACTTCAGATCCTTGATTGTTGGTTTAAGTTGTTGCATGTTGTGCTCATGTGTATCAGAAGTTCTTTTGATAAGGATTTTCCTGGTTGGTACTTTTACATTCTTCCTATCGCATATATTTGAAAAACTTACGTTATATAATAGACAAGGCACTCATGTATCTACCAGGATATTCGTTATTCTCTCTTCGAATACAGATAGTGATACTATCGACACTAGTGAAGTACTTTTACATCTGGCTAGGCTGGGGATTGAAGGTTGAACTATCTTATGCTTCTTTGGATGAAATGCATTATTTGCATCAAATTTGTCATTAGTTCTGTTCTTTCGTGACTCCTTTTTTGACTTCTTATAGGCTTCACATTCTTTTATGTTAGTTAGGTGAATGCTTGAAATCATTAGACGATGAGTGGATTTTTCCTCTAATGCTCTTCATAAGCGGCAAGCAAAGTTGGCAAGCTGCTTCAATGTTGCTAGCTCCATCATGCTCACCACTTTGAAGTACTTTCCATCCAACATAGAACTGCTGTGCGCTTGATGAAAGAACACAGCGTTAACGCTAGAGATCCTAGAGGAAGAAGCTTGATCCGAGAGTTTTCCCTAATTGGTTTCCAACTTTCGTATCGAGTACTTGGTCCATAAAGAGTTTCGGAGTATACTCTTCCGACTGAAATAGAATAGAAGATATCAATTCGATGCATTAAATTTACAAAAAAACACCTATAATTTACTAGTTTCTGGAAGTATGCCATAAAAACGGTCTTGTTAATATTAGCAATGGAATTTTTATCTTTCCATATCAAAAATAACCCATAGTCTTCATCGTACATTGCTCTTGATTTTGCGGATAACAAATTTTCTGCCGTTTTGACAGCAGCTTCTTTAATACATTGTGGAGTTTCTTTCATATTTCATTCAGATTCAGAATGTTTAACAGTTACATAAATGTCAGTTTCAACTTCACAATCCGTAGGTCACTAAATAATAACAAATTAATGTAACGGTTATATGCGATGATTGCGTATTCCATCAGTTTTCTTTCGTTTTTGTGTAAATTTTGCAAGATTCTAAAATCTTCTATTAAACTGAAATGAAAAACATTCTACAGGACTATTGCTTTCATGATGATACGGAATGTGAGCTGAACTTTGTGTAATTTTAGAATTTCTTTGATCGCTTCGTTTTGAAGTTTTTGGCGTTATCGGCTACAATTTGTGAAGGCGTGCCGTAATAAGAAAGATTCCAGAAGTTTGTTACATGTTTCTACTATATCGGCTCCATAAAGTTTGATCGCTTGGCCTAATTTGGAAAATTTATAGATTATAGTTAAATACCGTTCTTTGTTTATACTAACTACATCTATGTGAAAAATTACAAAAGGCTTAGTCGGGGTTTGCGTTAAAACTAGAGGCAATTTTGGCTTTTTCCTACAATACTTGGCTTTTTGACAAATATCACCATTGTTTATGAATTTAGTTATGCTTTCTTTCATTCGAGGCCAAAAGTAGTTCCGTTTCAATTTTTCAAGTGTTTCTGTAATACCGCGATGATTACTTTTTCCTTCGTGATAATTTCGCATGAATAATATTAGTTCGTCGCGAATTATGCATATTTAGTGAAATAATTCATATAAACGTCGTTAAAGGTTTTGTATAAATCCATGTCGCAAAAGTAAATAAATGTGGTTTTACCTAGTGTTACATACTCTTTCAAAAATTATAACGTTAAATCGTAGTTGAATTTTGGAATGCTCGCGTTAATTATTTTATACTTGTCTTTTGTTGTACCTTTTGATGAACATTTGGTTCTTCTATAATCCGATTAGATTTGTTATTGATGATCTCGTCCAATATTGGTATTGCATATTTTACTTGTTTCATTACTACATAAATATGGAATTTATAAATCGCTTACTTCATTGGTTGCTTTTGAACCAGCGATGTCTGAAATTATTGAACCTACTCTTATTTAAGTCACAGTTGATATTACAGTTTAATTAAATTAACCAAACGTGTTGTTTATTTATAAATCATTTTGCCTTAAATATAAACTAAAAATAAAAGCAAACTAATAAACATAATAATAATAATAATAATATGTTACAAAAGATTCTTAAGCTGGTAGAACGTCAGTGAAGAAACAGACGTTTGTTAAACTAAGTTTATCATATTTCTAAGTTTCGACTCATTTTGAGTTATCCTCAGGGAAATCTAAAAAAATGCTTACAAGATAAAAACATTCATTTCAGTCACATATAAAATACAGAAGTAAATTACAGCTACTGAAAATACTGTTTTTACTTGTATTTATTTCTTTAGATTTTAGAAAGAGTCGACACGTAGGTTTTCTTACTGACGTTCTAGTTTAAATTTTTTTCCGATACAAATAAATCCAGACGTCGCCAGCAAAAAAAGGTTTAAAAATAATATTTTGTTTCTTCTTTCTCTTAGAGAGCTGATGTTGCAGGTACACTTAAAATATCTTTTGACATCCTTGCTAAGTGTGGATCTGCGTAAAATTTCCACCAAAGCAGTATATCTGTATCCTTACCAGGGTCAAACAGTATTCTTGTAACTTTCGGATTGTGTTTGTCATGCTTTTCTGTCTTGTTTGGTTTATAAAATTTCTTAAGGTTAGTATGAAAGTCATGCATGTTAATTGTAGTTTCAGACAATGAACAAGAGTACCTTTTTAGCTTAATGTTCAAGGTATCCAAATGTATTTTTTTTAACTACTTATCATACAGGGTGTTAAAAATGTAACCATTAAAATGCACAACCTACTCCGCCCCTGGTAACTAAATAAGCTAATTATGTTTTAAGGGCAGTATTTTAAGAGGTTCTTACTACTGTTTATTACATTGATTTCCAGTGGTGTCCTTTAGAAAGCCGTATCTCCATAGGGACGACCGTTGGGAAAAAAATTATGGGAACTTGTCATCTTATTTTTGAATGTTTTATCTGGATCTGAGAGATCTCCCACATTTTCCTGGACACCCTGTATATGCTGAGAAATCTCGCATAGTTCTGTCATTTGGACTAACGCATTGTTCGTTGTTCCATAGATAAAGTTTCGTACCGGTACAAGCAGTCGAATGATTCTGAACAATATGCAGAAACATTCTCCAGCGCTTTACTTCCTGATTGCATTACAAAGTTTCCCAAGTTCAACGCATCCCGTTAGCAACTGGGTAAACTTGGGGGACGCGAGTTTCCTCGGCAACCGCCGTCCAAAAACTACATCTGGCGCCAGTTTCTATTGAGCATTGTTAGCGTAGTAAACACGCATAAAAATGAACAGTCTGTCTCATCTCGCTGCATACACTTGTAGTAGGTTCCCGAGCTATCGGAAGCCATCCATATAGAAATGATTTTCGATTGCAGTTCGTTACTAAAAATTACGACCGACTTTAAATGATACCCCGTCGAAACGCAGAAAAAAAATAAATTAATAAAAAAAGTGTTCAGTTAACAATTTTTGCACTATAAATATAAGCAGCATTCATAAAATGTTAATCCAAGTCAGATATTTATTTGAAATTGAGTCTGAAATGCATTAGATTTTTAAAAACCTTAATATGAACATTCAGTGCCATTGGGAGTCTCTTTAAAGGTTTAAAGGTGCACTTATTGTGAAAACTTTGAATTACGTAATCAGGTAGCTTCAAAACAGGCTGATGGTTTTGAATTTTTTTCGCTTCACGGGATTTATCACATAACTATGACGAAAGAATATCAAAGATATACTAAACCCACATGTGATCAATTTCGCTTACATCCCTTCATTTTCCAGGGGTTGTAAGATTTAGCTGTAAAAACCTCTAGTCCGGGTTTGAAGGTTGACTTCGTAATTTCGGCAATAACAAAGGCATTTTGGATACAAGAATTTCTTTTTGCGTATTTCCCAAATGGTTTTTTCTTGTGTCCGTTTTTGATTACCAAATTTTCAAGAGGTTTAATTTTCTTCTTTATTTCGCACTGTACGACTTCATTATTTTTGTACGCATCAGCAAAACCTGTTGTGCTTTCATTTGAATTTAAAATTGCAACTTGTTCTTTCATTCTTCAATACCTGATTGTCCTATGTATATGGTATTATACTGCATGCATTTTAGTTTTGGCTTGTTGTTAACTAGAAGACCGCCAAAATTATACTTCTTCGTTACTTTTATTCCAAATACGATCTAATGTTTACGTAAACATAATATGTAAAATATATTACACTTTTACAACTTGCAAAACTTACACACTGGCTTTTATAGCCAGCTCCTACACCATTGTGCATAATAATATACTCCAATGTATTCCATAGAAAATGCCGACCAAATAAGTTGAATGTTTTAGTCAGGCATACTACATAGGCAAAATCCATCTTATTGTACCTACCTGACCTTTTTTTTTCTGGGTAACCCTAAGTTTCTTATTTTAGGGAGTCAAATAATGTTCTTCAAACAGTTTCATCTTACTATGGTCAAATATTTCTGGCAGATTTTCTTTTTTTCCATCTCGAAAATGACAACTGCATACTCGTGCATCCGGACCTGGTTCGGCATCGCGTTGCAAACATMATTTCCAATGTAGGTAATACTATTTATATTGCACAGTATAAAAATGCATACCTTAGAAGAGTTAACCATTTACGATACAGCTTCATGTCTTTGGGAAATCTAAAGAAATTACATGTTTCCCTTAAATTGTTATGGTTACATTCCGGTGCCCAACAGGTTATGGCCATTGTTATGTAAAAGCAGTTATACTATTATTATTAACTGTCCTTAAATATAATTGAAGGGTACAGGTAAAAAAGAGGCTCAGTCACATTTACATAATTATAAGATACACCAATTTTAAAGTTTTAAGCTCTAGGATTTTCTACCGAACGAAGCAAAAAAGATTGTACTCATGCCCTCTCCAAGTTTCATAATTTTGGAAGATAATTTATTGGAAGAATTATCGATATTGAGCGTAACAACATCCTAAAATGAGGACAATTACTTTAAGTACGATTAAAACATGGAAAAAAGAGGCCATGTCCAGGACTCAGCCCGTTTCTTGTTTTGACGGTGGCTAAATTAACGAACAAACTACGAATATTGGGTCCTTTATTTTAAGATATCATACATGACACTAATTTAAATAGATACATAGAATACGAACAATTTTGCTTTTTAGTGAGGAAGGTTTTCAAAAAAAAATTGCGCCTCAGGTCCACAAAATCTCTTGAGTTCCTGAACGTCCTTGTATTTTTCTTCAGAAATCGGTAACAAAGCTGCAACAAAATGCCGGAACATTAAGTTGTTTATTGTAAACAGAGAAATAATACCTGCCTTCATAACAATATTCTGGCAGTAGAAATTCTCCCTCACGTAAATTTCGTCCAATTTTGGACCTATTCCTTATTTCTGCCGTTTCCCAATAACCATTATATGATGGGCGAAATGAAGCAAGACGAGGATGTTCATGGCTTACTTTATATTCTCTGATAGGTCTAGTTGCAAATGGAGCTTTCTTCTTGTAAATTCCATCGAGGTGTTCCTTCCATTTTCTAAACATGGTTTGTGAACATTCTTCAACGATGAAAGGAGAAGGCTTCATCCGTGCTTGCTGAAATGCTGCTATCCAGTCAGATGGAACCTCAGCTCTAATTTTTTGGTTAATTAGCCCCATATTTTTATCGCACTCTAAATATGAGTGTCCCCTTATGGGAAATGTAACTAGAATCGTGTCAAATCTTTTTTCGGCGTGCACCAGATTATGTAGAAATCGAAAGAATGTAAAATTCTTATTTTGACCACTGCAAGAGTCGCAGAAAATCTTCAGTTCTCTTACTTCCAGACTTAAGTAATTGTACACATAGTGATGGAGCATGGAACATACCTCATTACTGCCTTTTTTAGCGACTGTTTCAGAATACATGTAGAATACGCTTTCTGAGGTAGATAAAACATGGATATTAAAAATATACATTGAAAGCTGTCTCTTATAATACACATCATTGGTTGAGATATTTGGTAGGGGAAGATTTTTCGCGAAGTCTAAACATATTGCTTCTTTATCAGCAGTTTTTCGGCTTGCTGATTTCGCCTGTCTCTTCCTGTCATAAAATATTGCCGCTTTCAGATTATGCACTTTGTTTTCAGTCTGTAAACGTGTTATTTCGGCGTTAACCTGCCCTTGTTGTTCCGCACTTTGTTTCTCCTTTAATTCTTTTTGCAGACTTTTAATTTTAGCTAAAAACTCATCGCACGCACTACAGGTATCACTGCGCGGATATCCAAAAGCAATGTTGAATTCATTGTTGAATATTGTTCTGTAGGACTCGTATGACACCGCTGAATTGTGTTCCTGGCAAAACATTTTGTGCATCTTTTTAATGTTTAAATCTTCTGGCAGATAGATTTTTGTTGTATCATGCAAACTATAGTGACTAGTCCTACCCCGGAATGATTTAATATGGTTACGAATTAAACTGAGTTGTTGCTGACTAAGTCTCCATGGTCTGTTCTTGTGTAGTCCGCGTTTATCCTTTGGCACAGACCCATCTTGCTTTAAGCCGCGAACGATAAATTCAACTTTGCTTTTCGTTATGCCGTGTATTGAAATAAAAGCCTTTCTGCAAATTTCGGTATCGCGTGGGGAGCCATCGACAATGTTCCTTACCCTATATTTGTACGTAGCTTCATTTAGCCTTGCTTCTTCTTCCGGTTTTCTGGGTCTTCTTCTCATTATCGGTAAAACGGTAATAAGACCCGCAAGATAAGCATTTTGCATATCTACTGATTTCATCATATTGAATTCCTTTAATAACCTAATTCTGTTATCTGCAGAAATTACCTCGAAACATTTCTTGGTGCACTGGCAATCCGGGCCCATACAGTGACTTTGAAGATTAATTTTCTTCGATGCGTCGGAAAGTCGTCCGTATGTCTTACGTTTCCTAGTTTTCTGGTCACCAATTTTATCACATTCAGATTCACTATTTATTTCCATCTTACTCAATACTCAGTACACAAAAACGAGTTAATATTACTTTGACAACCGTGATATAACCACAGAACAACCCCCCCCCAAACAAAAAACACAGGTTGCGCGTGGACTCAGCCTGTTCTTTCCCAGTGCGCTATATTTTAAACCTGCTGTAATTTTGGACACAGCCGTTTATTTGCCGTGACAAATACACCAAGAGATGAAGAGAAAATGACACTACGAGATGGCGCTCATAGTCTAAAATTCGAATTTTTGGACTAAGCCTATTCTTTCCCTGTACCCTTCAATTAGAAACAACTTAAATTATCAATTTCCAATGAATAAAACTACAAACAACAGCAAACAGCGTGCTACACCAATGGATGCTACAGCGTGTTGACATTCCAGTGCCACTGACGTAGCATAAAAAATGGCGTGACGTATATACTAAATGCGTGTATAGAAATGGTATTATCCTAAGTGAAGGAGCAGCATTAACTGGGTATAAATATGACTAATAATTGTAGGTAAATTCAGTTACCATAAACCATTAATAACTTTAAACACTGTTGACAAATATCAAATTTCCTTTAAAATTAAAAACTTACTGACATTTATATGATATATAGATATTAGGAGACATTTGGAGAGTGCAAATAGAAAGTTATCTTTATAAATCAACGGTCAATAATTGTAGGATTAGATTGTTTTTTTAAGTATTAAGTCCACATTTTTTCTGGTAGTATCTACTTAATTATTGTCAATAGTTTCTTATAATTCTCTTTTTAAAGTGAACCTATTAACAAATATGTTTATTAAACCATGGAACACGGAATCCTCAATTTCCAATGATTGATTTTAGCAAGCTAGAAAATTATAGCATCATATGTCAAAATCAATCTCATTGGTCTTTACTGACATAGGTAGGACCAGAAAATTAAGAAATCCTTCCTTTTATTTTTCCAGTGTAAATTGGATTTAAGAATGTTAACAAAAAACATCAACACATCTGGTCCAGAATAAAACATCCTTCATAATTTCAGTTTCGTTGTAGTTTTGTTTTTCATAATTCGATATTAAAATTTTGACCAGGATTGGAGACAACACGAACCTATTGGCAGTCCATCGGTTTGCTTGTAGAATATACCATTAAACGTAAGATAACATTGATCTTTTCTTTGTATGATAAGGCAGTTATTTATTTTATTTTTGAAGTTTTCTAAAAGCTTGACTAAAGGAATAGAGGTGAAAAGGAAGGTTACACACATCAAAGAACACATGAATAGCGTTATTTGATGTTATTGACAATGCTTTTACTTTTTCGTCAAACCCACGGAATAATATGAATACACACTAGCTTAGTCTTTATTGCACATTATTTAACAAATACAAAACTAGTTTATACTAACTAATAATTTATCATTTAGGTACGTATGATAGACTTTTCACTCCAAATTCCTTTAATATTTCACGGTGACCGCTTTCGAGGCTTAATGCTGCCTCATCTTGTTGGACCACAGAAATAAACATTGGCATTTTGACCCTTTAAATTTGATATGTCAATTTAATATTTATAACAATTTTTCTTTTACAGAATGCATTACTGTTGGAAAATAGCTGTGTAGGTATGCCRACTGTTCACAAGATAAATTTTGTTAGTTGTGTCAATGTCATAAGCAAGAKCAAGATAGGTAAAGTATAGGGTTCTTAATTTGTTTGGAATAAATTATACGTCATTTGTAATTTGCTTTACAATTATTGAAATGATTACTTCAAAAACTGGTTGAAGATTAACACAAGTAGCTATTAGTATCGATCAAAGGTATATTAATAAATTTTTTATCTATATAGCAGCAAAATATTGATTGATAATACACTTGAATTAAAGAAAGGCTGCAAACACTGTGTTTCATTACCATTTGAAACATAAACGTTATCAGATCCTCTTTCTGTTGTATTAAAAATCCATTTCTTAGCAATAGACGGTGGCACATTATTAATTGATTTTTTAAGACCATCTAAGATATTGCTTATTGAACTACATTTGCTTTCGTTTGTCTATGCATTTTTCAGATGGCCTATTATACCTAACAGTCTTGGATAATGTATAAGCACGTGATGTTTAGGATTTAAATTTTCATATCAAAGTTACATTTTTCCA
The DNA here is from genome assembly GCA_025024175.1 of Rhyzopertha dominica. Taxonomy (NCBI): domain Eukaryota; kingdom Metazoa; phylum Arthropoda; class Insecta; order Coleoptera; family Bostrichidae; genus Rhyzopertha; species Rhyzopertha dominica. The sequence goes on from QCXZ01000075.1 coordinate 8,160,660, forward strand.
TAGAAATAATTGTTTTACTATTCGGGCTTGGTTTAAGTTGCCACGTGGTGTAGACGAAATTATCCGTGGTGATGTGGAACACCCTGCTACAGCAGACAATATGGGTAATATGTTCGGATCATGGTCTAAACGAAAATGCACATTATTAGGTTGATTTAGATTTTGAGTATATGTTAAGGGAAACTTTACATTGCTTCAAGGTCTTCCACTATATCGCCATCAAGTGACAATTAGTTGGTCACACTTAAGCTTTCATATTGATAACACCGCACTCATCAACAACTTCACTCACATCCAACCTCTAACGTCAATCTTTAGTATTTGTTAGAGGTGGGACATTTAGTTCCTTGAAGGGAACTAATTCCTTAGGTCTCAGTCCGGATGAGGAACTAGTTCCTTAGTTGCGTTAGTTCGTGGACCTAACTTTATGTCACGTGTTATAAAGAGGTAGACGGCTCAAGCACAAACCGTGTCCTTTGTTCTTTGCTGACGCCGGAGCTACGAGCCTATTTAACACCGTAACGCGTACGGAGTGCGATAAAGAACTATATACGAGATTTGTTAACGCATAAATTGATGGTTGTTAATGTTATTACAGTAAATAACGAAATGTAAATACTGAAAAATGTTAAAAAGGTCTTAAGTTTTTCTACAATACATCAGATGTGGCCACGCTTTAATTGCGGTTGTATCAAAGATACAGCTCACCAACAATTTGTTTATTGTTACAGATGCCAGGTCAAAACATATAAAGGCGCATAAGCTGTGCATATTATTTACTCCGACAGCAGCACTTGTCGGCATGACTTTGTTAAATAATGCAATAATGATTAATGAATAAAAAAGTACGCCCTTAAATGCTTCATGTAGGCAGAAACAAAGAAATTAATCAACATTTAGAAACAAATGCGAAAGGTGCTTTACCGATACATCAAATACATAATCAGGATTGCCAGATAAAGACGATAGGTACCACCAACAGCCACAAAGTATAATAAAAGTATTACCTCGTATATATTTGACCAAAAATTTTTTTGCGGTGTGGTCTCTTCCTCTAAATTTATGCTGCCTAAAACATAAACTACTTAATATATATATTATTTTTTCTGCTGGTATTTCTCCAAATATTTAATATTGATATCTGTATTTTAGCAACCCACACTGAGAAAAATGTAAAATTACGGTAGATAAATAAATTATAGCTACTATTACATATCTATATAAATATGACACCTGCCAACCATATTGTTGTTAGTATAATACTAGCATAATTAATACGGGTTGATAACTGCAACTTGTTTAAGTTACCTTCTTCAAAAAGGCATTCTAACTGAAGCAATAATTTTGTTATTGTGAAGCGTCTATTCAGTGTAATAACAGTTACAATTAAAGTTCGATGCCGTTAATAAGTTGTTTTATTGCTAGTGACACATAGTTTTTAACTGCAGAAAAATTAATGATTTCCCTTAGCAAACTAGTATACTAATCACTGTATATTAGGGAGATACTTACAGTAAGTCTTATTGCAATAAGTATTAGAAGATCTTCTAGTTCCAGCAAACTGGCATGTAATTCATTAGGATACTGTATTATACCACATATAATGCACAATAATGTCAGCAATAAACCATTCTAATAAGTGGGTAACTAATAAATAGCCAAAATTTTACTGTCACATTTTATTCAGAAAAATAAAAAAGATTAACATTAGAAAAATAAACAAAAATATTACATTAAAGTTTTATAAAAAAAATAATTTCTTAAATAAAAAGTTCTTACAAACAAACAAGAATCGACTAACCTACAGGTAACGAAAACTTCAATCACAAAAAATAACGAAAACATAAAATCTTTTTCACGCTAGACAATACAAATGCTTTCAAGCTAAAAATAACTTTTCTCAATTTTTGCACCATCTGCAAAAAAAATAAAAATGAATTGTTACATATATTAAATAGAGTGATGAACCAAATATAACATTTTAAAATATCAAATATTTTTATTTCTTGCTTAAAGTACAGGGTTCGCCACCTAAAACTTCCCAGGCTCATATTTTCTTTATTCTTTTTAGGTACAACTTTAAGTGATATGTCAAATTTAAGCTCTTTAAAAATGGCTTAGTGGGTGTCCACCAAGTATTTGCAGATGATGATATTTCACAAATAAGGTGAATTTTTGTAAATATTTTTTATTTTCAACAGATTTCAAATATTCATTTTTTTAATTATTAATTAAGTATGCACAAGAATTTATTGTTTATTCGTTTTTATTGTAATTTTATTCAATAAATCAATTATTAAAGTTAAGAAAATTTTAAATTTAAAAAATCGGCGTCCAACTATGAAGTAATATTTATTATACGGGGTAAGGTAAAAATATTTTTACAAAAATTTGCTTTATTTATAAAATATCTGCAAATATATTTTTAGACATCCATTATGGCATTTTTAAAGAGTTTACAATGACCTTCAGTTTGACATATCACTTGTACCTAAAAAATAAAGAAAATATGAGCCTGGGGGCGTTTTAGGTGACAGTTTCTGTATATGTCTATTTAGGTTAAGTATACCATATTATATGCAGGGTGTAGCAATGTACATTTGTTTGTCACTCAGTACAGTTCTTACTAGAGGTGCGAAGTAATGTAACTCTGAAGTATGCAATATAGTGTATTTGAAGGCTGTACTAAGAAAGCTTGAAGATGATCTACAAAAGTTGAAGTCTTGAATTCTTTATAAACAAATAAAATTTCAGTTTTTTCTGAGTTTACAAAAATACTGACAATTTGTCTAAAGTGGGGATTTTCATCATCATTAATGCTTACAAAAATAGTATCAGAAGTTTTGTATAATGTTCCACAGTACACTACTCTTTTGGTACTAAATATTTTTTTCATAAATTCCTCATACTTTGTTTTATTATTAGCAAATGAAGATATTTCACCAAAATTGGGAAAAACATCGTGTATATTTTCAAACAAAACGGCGGTCGTCATTTCTAGTTCTTCTGAAAATACTTTTTCCTTTACAAATCTTTGACATAATTTTAACTGATGTTTAATGTCCAAGGTTTTAGTTATATTAACACGTGATAACACTACATTTGCAGCTAGTTTGGAAATTCGGTGCTTAGCCTCGAAACGAAATATAGTTGTAGAATGGGAGATTACTTATGACAAAATGTAGTTTTTTTGTGGTTTGACCCCAGTTAAGTAAATAAATGTTTAAAAGTAAGATAAATGTGTGTATTGAGCACCCTACACTGTATGTACATTCCACCCCTCTGTATTAAAAGTGCATAAAGATGTTGGACCGCGGACTGACTGGCGCCGCTATAAGAATTATTGCCCATCGTTAGATAGATCGATCGATATAATCCTGTAACGCCGAAAAACTCGTCTGGAGGGATATGAATAGACAGAAGCACTTTCCAACAAGACGGCCGTGGGTTATCAAGGGATTCCCGTTGTGCAAATGAGGGTAAACAAATGGAATAATTTCAGCTGCAGGGTCGATAAATCTCTCAAGCAATTCATATGAGGGTTAGTAATAAATATGTATTGCCGCCCCAGGACGGGCGCCGGATAAAACCCTCGTATTAGGAACGATACGAATAGCCGCAATGCTTATGGAATGCAATACGAAATAGCAAGTTGGTAATAATAACCATAAATTTTGATAGAGTGTATGGGTTGATCGGCATTATATAAATAGATTTTAAAAGTAGTGCCAGGGTATCAAAGTTCAGTTCCTGGTGACGGCTTTTGATTAAGTGAAGTAAATTAATCAAATTTGACACAATCCCATATTTTTTTATGAAAAAGTTTCAGTGTCTAAAAATCTTATATATAATTTTCAAAAGTTACTGCAGATGATGAATTCTTAGTTTTATTAAAACCCTCTGGCATGGGAATATTTTCAAAATTATCATCTTCTACGTGCATAATTCGTTTACAAAGTTATTTGTACTGGCACGAAAAGGACTCATCGTAACAATATTTAGATTACCAGGCTTTGGATTCAATGCTTCAGAATAGGCTCGTGAAGTCAGCATTTGTCCAAATTTGGTTTGTTTATTTATTTTTTTGTAGCATTTATTAATAATTAATTATTATTTAATTATTAAATGACCTCTTTTCTCACAATATGACAAGTTTTAACTTGTTGGTTACTAGAATTATTTGCACAAMAATAATTCGTACATGAATTATTTGCACTAGGTACATTTTGAGTTCTCTTTTAGACTTTTGAATGGTACACTTTTCGTGGCAATTTTTCGCTAAGTGTCCTAACTTATCACAACTTTGACACTTAATAGCTAAMTTAGGCTTAAAATAACTTTTATTTAAATGCTCATCCTTCTTTCATAGCTGCATTTAAAGCTTCTTTTAAATTTTTCAACAATTTTACTCTTAAGAGTCTCGATATTTCAGATTGTGAATGGTAGATGAAACGTTGCAAAGCAAGTTCTTTTATCATTACGATTCTACCTATACATTCACTTTGATCAGTAATTTCTACCATGTGTAGCAATCGAGTAGTTAAATTGTCAATTTTACTATAAAATCGTAGAACACTTTCGTCTCTACTTTGTGTAAGATTATTCAATTCTTGCATCAATTGAACATCGTGTTTCTGGTCAGAATATAATTGTTTTAGTAAATATTCCAGATCATTCCAAGAGTCAAATTCCTTGTCTCTTAATAGTGCTTTAGTAGTTCCAGTTAATTTCTACACAATAAATGCCATCAATGCAGGCTTTTGGAATTCGTGTGCGAGGCTGGTGGGACTGTTACAATTGCCTAAAAAGTCACGTAACTTCTGTCTATTGATATCAAAAGTTTTAAGAATCAGTGAACAAAGAAAACTTAATTTATATTGAGTGTCATCACTAGATAAGCTCAAATTTTCTAGTTCGTTACGTGTTGATGTTTCTGCTTGCATTATTGTTAAAAATAAGCAGAACTAAATCTAAATATTAATAAAATAGAGATTAAAAGAAATTTTGTATTTTAAATTTTACGTTTACCCAAATAATAACCTAATAATAGTATGTTGCCTCAATAATTACACTAACTAGCAAAGAATATGAACTATAATTTGAACAAGGCAAAAATGATATAGCGATCCACCAAGGAATCTTGTATCAAAGGGAGACAGGCAGGGACTTTTGAGCGATTTTCTCTTCCGATGTAGGTTGCATGGATACCCACTGGTTGACTTGGTCTTCAGCTGTTGATTTTTTCAAACTTCTTGGTCACCTGATGTACAGTAGGGTGCAAATGTTTGGAACCACTCACATATATTTCAGAAAATGTTTTATAACTTTGATAATTTTTTCTCAATTAAGACGATCTTTTTTTTTATTTTGAAGCTAATTTATTTCTCTGTCGAGCCTATGTAAAAGTTTTCTGTTTTTGTTCACAAAAAAATTTTATGTATGAAAGACCGAACGTCGTCATATTTTGGTGGGTGCAAAAGTATGGAACCACGAATAATAAATTAATTTTTATTGAACGTTATAACAAATAAGAACAACAATAACCTAGTACTTTGTCGCATAGCCCTTGGCTTTAATTACGGCATCGCATCGCCGAGGCATCGACTCCACCAAATTGATTAAAACGTTGATTGGAATTTTGTGCCATTCTTCTTCAAAGTGCCGTCATCAATTCAGTTGTTTTTGAGAATGATCTCGTTCGAATTCGGCGTTCTAATTCTTCCCAAAGATGTTCAATAGGATTCAAATCAGGACTTTGACTTGGCCATTCCATTTTCTTCACGCCCTCGTTCACCAAAAAATTCTTTACCAATTTTGACGTGTGCTTGGGATCATTATCTTCCTGAAATAACCAGTATGGAGCGAGCCTATTTGTGGCGTGCGGAATCATGTGCTGTTGAAGAATGTCACGATAGTTAAGCGCTTTCATAATTCCCTCAATTCGGACTAATGGACCTACGCCGTCGATGGAAAAGCAACCTGAAATATGACAGTTAATTTTTGAAATTTTTGGAAAAAAATGTATGAATTACCCCAGACCATGATTGAACCATCACCGTGCTTGACCGTTGGAACTTGATACTTTTTATCATTCCTTGAACCACTGGGACGACGTACATAGCGAATCCCGTCGCTGGAAAACAAATTAAACTTGGATTCATCACTCCAAAGCACTCGACTCCAATCTCCTATAGATCAGTCTTTGTGCGCTTGCGCGAATTTGAGACGTGCGCGTGCGTTTTTCGTCGATATCAAAGGCTTTTTTGACGGCCTGGCTCCAACAAGTCCTTTACTGAAATGCATTAAAAATTAAAAAATAAAACAATATAAAAATAAAAAATTACGTCAGGATTCGCTGGGCAGTCCACTTTGAGATATGAATGTCGAATTGGGCGCTAGCTGTCTTTCTCACATCAGTGCTATTCAAGTGTGGATTTTCTTTCACAGGTCGAATCAGCTGCCGAACGTGTCGTTTTGATAATTTTGTCGGCCTGCCATTCACTTTAGGCCTCTCAACGGAGCCACGAATTGACCACTTCTTATGGATTTTGACAACAGCAGAATGAGTCACTCCAAATCGGCTACCGACGTCTCTTGTACTTTCCCCGTTTTCGACAGCCTTCACGATGCACTGCTTAATATCGTTAGATAACGTTTTGCGTTTGGGCATCTACAAGAATGAAAATATTACGCGTGAAACACAAGCGGTTCCATACTTTTGCACCCACCAAAATATGACGATGTTCGGTCTTTCATACATAAAATTTTTTTTGTGAACAAAAACAGAAAACTTATATAGGCTCGACAGAGAAATAAATTAGCTTCAAAATAAAAAAAAAAGATCGTCTTAATTGAGAAGTTATAAAGAAGCTATAAAGAGAGTTATAAAACATTTTCTGAAATATATGTGAGTGGTTCCAAACATTTGCACCCTACTGTATATCCTACTTACTGCGCCAATAATGCCGTTGAGAGAATGCAACACAATATTATACTAGCAACTGAACTATTACCTCAGTAAAGTTAAAAAACAAGCTTTTAATATACATATATACAAATTATATAGGCAGTAAGGGAATATCGACCTGGTGGATATATTAAATCGTTAATGAATACTCTTTTAACTTTGCCAAGCTTTCGACATTTATTTTACGTCTTCTTCAGGGCGTCTACAATCATCAGATACAATAATGGAACATTAAACTACACTAGAATTACTTACAGTAACTTGAGGCTTTAAAATAAAGCAATAGTCTTAATCATATGTGAATCTTTTATGTTGAAAATTTTTTATATTTGTTTATAGTACCTGACAATGTCAAAATTACAATCGACACTTCAAGGCTATTGTAATTAAAATTTTGTGGATTTCACCTTTATTTTCTTTAGAATTGATGTAATAATAGGATATTTATTTAATGATAAACCTGGAGGTAGCAGGTAGGTATATATATTACTTAAATTGTTTGTATCGGATTTTTTCTTTAATACATTAACACTTTTATTAATTTGGTACATTTCTAAAATTAATCTCTTATTCATATTTTGCTCCTTTTCTAATATATTTACATTTTCCCAGTCAAATATATGTGTATGTGAAGTAAAGAATGAATTGATGACAGTTTGAACCTTTTGTGACAGATATTCCTACCAAGAAGTTGCTTTTAGTATATATGGACATTTTACTTCCAAACATCCTTTTCCACAACAATCACACTGCACCAAACTATCTGGAAGCATCCCAAACTGTGTCAAGTCACATCGTATTATTAATCCACAGCGTTCCATTCTCAAATTACTGTGAGTATGGCTCTGATGTTGTATACACTGCTTAATAGTCTGTATCCTTTTCTGCAGCCCCCATGGAGTTGGTTTAGTAGAAAATTTAAAAAAAGGCGGTAACATATACTTTTAATTAAAAATATTGACGTCCTCTGTAAAGTGTTCTACGTATTATGAGACTTGAATAGAGAAATCCAGTCCTGTAATGGAACCATTCACCACAGGCATATTGTAACTGCGTTCCAGAATTCATGTTTTCACATTCTTCCATAGTAATTGCAAATTGCAATTGTCCTGTAACATTCAGATGCATACAATGATGGCAAATTAGGTACTGTTTGGTTTTTTCTAACTCAGTAGGAAATTGCTGCCCAACTCTCATTAATGCTGCAAATGTGTTTGCTGTTTCTATGTCTATGTGCACTTAGACTAAAGCGTGTTAAAATAACACTTTAGTAAATAGGACTGAAAAAAAATAATGATAAATGAATAAAGAACTGTACATGCTAACCTTTGGTAGCTTTGGGCTTGGCTAAAAGATAGTCGTTGTTGATGATAGAACCAAGGGTCTTCCAGGTGGATTCGCGTTGCGAAGTCTGGTGGATGGGGGTTCTGGTCCAGTAAAGTCCGGTTCGGGTTTCGGGGACATCTCCAATTTGTGAAAAGTGTCCTAAGCCTGGTATGTGGGTAGAGACTGGCTGAATTGTGCTATAGCTGAGGCTAGAGCAGGGAGGCTAATCTCTGTCGTCTTGTGTATTGACTCGAGGTCAAATACTCCACTAAGAGGGAAGGCGTGTCTAAGGACATGAATTGGGTTCTCTGGAGGCGTAGCAGCGTCAGATGAGTGGGTGAGCTCAGAGGTGATGAGAGGGCTTGAAATATGAGGAGTAAGTTCCCATAATCTGGATTATGCGTCCGAACCAAGTGTTGTCTCTCCTAAGGAACAAAAACTCGTCTAAGTGACGGATTGAGTCCTGGGCAGCAGGGAAAGGTAGTCCTAACCTTCTACCATATTGGTTGAAGCAATTGATTGCTCTACCTAGCAGCGTCTTTTTTCTTTTCATCTCTTGCTTCATGTTTAGTCCTCACCCAAATTACCTTCAAATTCTGAACACACGTAGCATAAATCCATTTCAGGTACGGCAAACGGAACTTTAATTTGTAGTTAAATAAAGAATAGTGCAGCTTCCTTTGAGCTCGTCGCTTGTTATTTTCGTTGCAATAATTAAGGTATAGATCGTACAGCTTCGTAAATGAAGGAAAACTTTTGAAATATACGCTAGTCGAACTGCATTTGCAATAATGAGACAAGTTAATTTCGATACTTGTTAAAAGTATTTTTACATCGGACTCATAAGATTCTTATGTCTGTTGTTGAAGACTGTTATACCCTTAGTTATGTTCTAATGAAAAGAGGAAATACGTCTTTTGCTTATATTTGAAATCACAAATAAAAGTTTTAGCTGCCGCTCATTTTATTTTCTTTGTTTGGAGGAAAATATATTTATCTGTTATCAATATATCTTGGCAGGCTTCCTATTGCCACGAGTTATCTCACTTGCATGTTTTGTATTCTACGTTTTTATCTTCGTGTCTTTTTATTCCAAAATCCTTCACGAATAGCATACACCACTTCAGGTAAGAAATTGTCACTTGAGTTTGCACTTTTAACCCGTTTAGCCACGGCACATTTGCATTTGTATATTCTTGAATTGCCTTATATATTTCTAATTCTCAATCGATTGTTTAGTTTAATTAACACTTAACAGTAGAGGTTGTGTCGAGCTCCTTATTTTGAGTATGTTCTTTTTATCAGACCCAAATATTCGGTTTCATTACTAGGCTATTTATTAGGTATTATCACTGTGAATTAACTCTAATTCAAACTGTATAATTTATTGTCTTACGAACTCCATCTTGCTTTTACTCATAAACCTCCTTAGCTACTAAATACAATAATTGTTATAACTGCTACAGCCAGGGCTAGGAATGAAACATTTTTCTTTTTCGAATATAAACGCCCTTTTTTCACAACACTTGGCTCTTCAGGTGGCGTCTTGCGCGTTGCAAGCTGAACTTCTTCTCCATTAGCATTATTAAAGTATGAGTCATACTTGTTAAGCCACCGAAGAAGGCCGCTTGGCGGATGAAATGCTGACATTTGGCTTTGCCAAAAATCAAAATTGGAAGTAGGACCAAAATAAGTGTTTTACTATTATTATTTAATAACTTCCATAAAAAAACTACTATTCATTATACTTCCATGTATTTACATCAACATTTAAGAGTAGTGGCGTCCCTGTCAGTCAGATTTTGTGACCCTATCGCGTTAATTTAAAGAAATAGCAATATGTTTCATATTTTTGGATATCAGACCGTCCCATAAGAATTTAACAAATCGCCCAATTTGCTAGAAAGTAGCCCAGTCTGGTAAATCGTCCATTCTGGCCACACTGCTTAGCATCGGTCTATTCTGGACGCGCCAGGGGATTTTTATATCCTAACAATATATTCCCATATACATGTTTCTTTCTGTTACTTCCTTTTGCATAGGAGTTGAAATTTTTGGTAATATAGGGTAAATTACACAGCCTTTGCTTCTATAATATATGTACGTATGTAGTAAACTTACCAGCTCTATTTCAATATTCATTTTCATATAGGGAAACTCGTAAATAGTGTCAAGATGTTGTTTATTCTTATATTATATTCTTCTAACTTTTAAATTMGCCCCAARTATTCTTGTACTTTTAATTGGGATTCAGCAGCCACTTTTATAAACTCTAGGKGAGTGTTTTCTACATTTCACGTTTTGTCAGCATTTAGATTACTATTGTCGGGCACTATACGATCAAGACCACTAATCTATCCTTTTGGGTTTAAATCATTACGGAATACACTTCTTACTATTGTATACCGAAGCCAAAGCTTGCCTATCGGGCCATATCCTTCCCTATCTTTTCTTCCAGAAGGCACGTACAGTATATAATACGTTTCTTGTTTTTCATGTGAAAAAAGTTATTCGATTTCTTTTAAGGTGGTGGTACACCTTTTACTGAAACCTAAATTCCACCAGGAAGCGCTGATAGTTCTGTGAACGCAATATTTGGGAAGTAAACGCCCACTCAAGATAAGATCGGGTTAAAAGTGGGCTAGTACACCCTTCCGTGTTCAGGTACCTACAGAATGGTACACAGACAATAAAACCCATTTTCGTTTTACTACCAAGCAGTGTTGAGAATTGCACTTTTACAACCGCAACGGGCTCCCAGAGCCCGAGTAGTTTACGGATAATCTGCACGAGATATGTTACATTTAACAGTATACAAATTTTAAATAATCACTTTATAATAACGGTGCTTATCTAGACGTAACTTAAGCTGTCGGAATAGGAGATTATATTTAATTGTTTAATGATAAATATTATGACAAATGAAGCATTTTTATAGAATCTTGAACGCAAAGCAAAGCGAATTTCTCTTAATTTTCTCAACTGTTGAAGGCAATTTATTCTGGTGGCGTAATTATTGTGAGGGGAATGGATCGTATATATTATATATTACTAGTGTCCAGGAAGGTTTTAAAGACAGAAGCGTAATACAATAGGTATGACACCTACAATGTTGTGCACAAACAGATCGAAAACAAAGAACGAATAAAAAAAACAAAAGTGCAATGACATTTTATTAATTCGCGCACCTTCAAACCCCCAGGAATACGTTGATCTTTAATTTCAAGTAGCATGCAATTCTCGAGAAATGATATTAATTGTGATGAACATTTTCTTTCCAAAAGTATTCATAGAGACCCGGTCAAGCCAAGTCAGAAATAGACATGAAGTCGCAGTAGTCGCGTCCTGTTACATTCAATTGCTTACAGAGTTTGAATTACAAAGTATTTTTTAAGAGAACGTATTTACCATGATGCTATTTGTCACAGTTGGGTACTAATAGTTTTGTAAAAAAAATAAAAAAATGTATTTTTCTATGCATGTTAAGTAACAGATATAACAATTACTAACTGTTCTTTTGATGTTTACTAAAATCGTCATTAGCTAAACTAAATTGTGTTTGACTGTTTTTATCTTGTTGTTTTTGTAAAATATTATTATGATTAATATCAGTTAAAAGAAACTAATGTAGCAAAGGTAGCTAGCTCAGGAGAAAGACCTTCGGTATTTTTTGAAATTAAAACCGATTTATCTACATACAGAGTAACTAAATCAACTGCAAAACATAGATATACGGACAATAGTATCTCATTTGTTACTATGATGGACAAAGATGTATGCATTATGCAATTATAGCCAGTTCCAAGCATCAATTCAGCGCTAAGGACTGCACGCAGATATATCTCGTACAAGTGAATCAACCTTGCACGAATCTGGGCGAACTGGTTATACAAAAATATTACATAAAAAGAAATCATGTAAAAAAGCCATTCGCGAAAGTTATGTTTCAGTAAGAGTTCATGTCAATTTTTTCCTCATTTTTCTGGTAACAATTTGGCCGCGAGATGACACCGGAAAATGTTTCTTGTCTTTGAAAATGTATCATTAAATTTTAATAGTACGGTTTCACGTTAAAGTATACCACAAGGCGTTACTTACTATTTTATAATCACGGACTTTCCCCCAAAATGAACAAAATATTTTCACGACAAATTGGTCCTATAAACATGATATTATAAATGTGCAATAAAAGCAATCGAAAAATATAAAAAGGGGCTATTATTATGTTTTATGTTAAACTTACCGTAACTTTATTTGCAAATTTTTTATATGCCGGGATCCTTTGCCAATTTTTCTTTGTCTTGAATATGGTGTACGGCTTTTTGCACTCATTGTAAATAACAGAATAACAGTTTACTACACCACTCACTTTCAATTCTAGATGACACTTACGCGCATCCGTTCGCGAAATGAACTGAACCCAAAACCTCCAGAAATTCTTTATATTATGTCAGCTAACAACCTTCAGATACTCTTCAGGTACTCTACTTTTAATCCTATTATATAGTAAAATTAGGTATCGTGGCCGGTGACTAGGGTATTTGAAAACCCTTTTACGGCTTTATTGACTCATTTTGGTGCTTAATGCCTTCTTCCAAGAAAGTTCATGCATTAAAAGTTATTTAGTTGTACCTAAGCAAGATTTACATTTATTATTTTACCCCTAATTTCTAGCCATGCCATCTTACACAAATGTGGTAAAGGTACCGACCGTCCTCAAATTAGTAAAAGTATAGTGGTGTAAACAGTACAATCAGCGTGGAAATGTTATGTCGCTAATAGACAAAAAATGAACTTTTCGCAACAATTAATTAGTATAATGCAATACAATTGCTAACATTACTGGATTTTAAATATTTTAAATTAAATAAAGATTTTATTGGCAATATGCTTATTATTTTATTGTACCTTACACTTTTTTTTTAATTTTATGTTTGTCTACTATTAGGACGTTATACGTTCCTGTTATTAACAATTTTCGAAAGGAGTTTGAACAAAATCTATAAAAATGTCAAGTACCTATCGCATTTGAAACAGTTTTATTCTAAAACTGTTATTACGCCGGAGAGCTAAGTAAAACTTCGCTGGTTTTATCTTGCTGTGATTATTCTACTCTACTATAATTACAAGATGCAAATTAATGAACACCAACACCTAAGAGATAGAAAGATATGCTATCATTTTTCCGTAGTGTATTGGTAACATTTTAACTTTACTGTAAGAATGCTGACCAGTCGAATTTACATATCTTGCGTTAGGTAAGGGAACTTGTAAGCTAACTTGTGAGGGCGACTTATATCTGTACCTAGCATAATTGATTTAATTATTTCACAAGCATAGATATAAAGTGGAAAAATTCGTAACAATACTGCAATAAATGTAGTACGTAATCGGTAAATACCAGCACAAGCATCAACGGCAAAAACATTTTATAGTTGATAAATTGGGTGGATACCTTTGAAGACTTGTAATGACCAATGATAAACCGAGATAACAAAAGTTTATGGGCATTGTAAACCGTAAATACTTGTATTGGTTCTAAACCTCTACCCCCCAGGGAGAGGTAGGAGGTACTTGGTAAAGGGCGTGACTGTTATCTGTTCCAAATTTTGTTCATAAATTTTTAGGAAATAAAATACAAAATGTAAATTTTTTTTGCACGAATCGAACTATAAACAGCTTCTTCTGGTGTTCCTGAGAACAAATCTCAAAAAAATTTTTTTTTTCTAATTACTATGATGTTTTGAAATTAATGTATTTTTAAAGTCGTTTTTTTTCTAAACTAAAATAAAAACAGTCATCGATAGATTGAGCATTGAAGAATATGTTGTGGCAATTTGGAGCATGTCAAGCAAACGATGTTTGATTGACGCCTGAACAAAATTTCACTTTTTCTCAATTTCAAATCCATTTTTTTAGTACTAAGTAAATTAATTATCTTTTGTTTCATCTATTACTCGATTAAAAATATCAATATCTAATAGGTATATGTGGTCAACAGTGAAAAAACAGCCTACATCAAATTCTTTGAAAACCTATACAACCACCTTAAAGCTCTTAAACATTTACTTATGGAATAAATTATACTAAAGAATTTTAAAAACAACGAAACGTACCTAGCACTATAGAAAGTAAATAATTTATTGATTAGAACCGTCACAATTTTTAACGGTAAGCACTTGACAATTTTTTCCTATTTGCCAGGACAATTTGTCAATTTGTGTATTTTCAAATTTGAACCTAGCTCCCCTACACTTTTTTGCTTAATTCCAAAGCAAGTTGCTACAGTTTATCCTTTTTTTCAGATAATAGTGTGTCATAAAGCACTCATACTAAAATAAGTCCCCTCCTAGATTTTTGCTTCTTTATGTAGGATGTTTATTTTCAAGCTTATTTTATCGTTTAGCTCCGCAATATGGGACAGCGAGCTTCTTTACCTTGTTACTGTGAGAGCTCTCTGTATGCAGGATGCATAGAAAATACGTTCCCCACAAATGATTTTGCCTCCTCCGTAAATTCCGTGTTTCTTTGACCACGAACTTATTTTTGACTTGTGTACTGAGATGTTTCGCTTTTGGATGTATGTGTAGCGGGATAGTTAATTACTACAACAGAAAACAAAATGGTGAACTAGTACTTCTAAGTGAAGATGAATGTTTCAGTGAATACCTCCTTCCCTCATTCACTGACATCAAATGCTTCGTACAAACTTTTGGCTAAACGTGCTAAGAATTTAATATGAAATTCGTGTAAATTTTGGTCTTTAAGGCAAGAACTATCAAAATTTTCGTAATTCCTCTCTTTTGTAGACATCCTACATTCTACTTTTAATTCTGGAATTTCAAAACGCTTTTTGTTTTTCGTCTCAGACACCTTCAACATTGTTCTCCTTTCATCATAATCTTTGCTGTCATTTCCTTCATCTTTCCAGATCACATCATTTACTGAATCAGACAGCTTCCATATCTTCCCCTGCAACTTCTTTCTGGTTTTTTTGGAGCTCCCTGCTTCTTTTCTTTCTATCTGATTTTAAAATTACATTCTAATTTACTTGTAACAACGACTATACACAAAGGTGTTTTAATGCAGTTCATGAGAGGGATAAGAAAACTCCCACGCACAATTCTTGTCAGTAGAAATTTGCTTTGTAGCAGCCTCAAAAGGTTCAAGTAAACTTAACGTTTCTTCCACAATTGCTAATTCATTCGCATTTAACATGGATTTAGGTAACAGAACAGAAAATTTTGCTTTCATAGCCCTATCATCGTGGAAACCTTTGCAAACAGTAGAAAGTAGAATTCCACCTTGTTGCCACTTCCTGTGTCAAATATAGGTAGGTACCGTCGTTTTAGTCCTCATTTTGCTGCTCTTTTCGAAGTGAATCTTGGGCTACATTACCTTCTCGAAAATATGTAACAATAAATTTAACCCTGACAATTATAAATATAAGGGGTTTGACTGTTTCATTGATTTAAATTATGTGCGAAGCAGCTTATGTGTTAAATCATTTGATTCACAAAGTACCATTGTCGGTTATCATTGACAAAATACAATACAATGCCGTGGATAATTGTCATTGCAGATAATATATATTAACGACTGTCAGTGCAGATTCTTTTATCCCACCATCTTAAACACCTTGTTAATTTTATATTTAATCAGCTACTTGAAACAATTAAGGGTTTGTCGACCTGGCTTTTTCTTCGCTAAACTTTGGACTTTCAAAGTCTTCTTCGGAGCGTAGAAATTTGAGATTAAGTGTACATACCCTTAATTGTTTCAAGTCTCTACCTAGTAATCGACCGTTACTTCCCCTCGTGTATATTTAATCAGTTACTACAAAATATTTACTTTTGCTTCTGTTTGCTCAATCGAATCTACGTGAGGCACAGGCATACCATATGATAGCTTCCATGCCTACGCTAGGGTAGGTACCAGATAAAAGAAAGATAGAGCAAAGCGACTCCAGTAGAAAAGGCAAACACATAACTTTTATCGCAATCTATGTTTACATCATGGATTTTTATTTTCCGAAAACTATTTTAGCTTGTGCTTATCTCAGCTACATAAAGGTTCTGGTTTTTGCTTATTTGAAGGATGGTATTTATTTTTCGCAGGAATATAGTATAAAAACATCTAATTTACCTGGTTAAGTATATAAAATTTGAACGTTGAAAACTGATCCATTGTGCTCTACGTGGATTGAATCTTGAATTAATTCTTGTAAAATAACTTCACCAAGTTAAATCTACAATACATATATTTAAGTAAAGCGCTTTCGGCTAATATGCCATCGTCAGTACCATATAATAAATTATCGGAAAAAATTATAACATTGTCAAAATTAAAAATCTACACAAGCAATCTTTACTAAATATGAAAAACTACATTCAAACCGGCAACGTAAAAATTAGCGTTCAATTAAATAATTTAGAATGGGGGAACTGAAATTGCAAAATTTAAAATATTGTGTATCTATAAAATTTCTAAATAGTTTAATTTTGATGATTTGTTACAAAAATGTAAACTTTTCTATTGTCCAAAGTAGAAGTATGTTTATATGATAATAATAAATGATTCGCGAACGAAGAAGTTGTAGTTACAATGTCTGTGTATTTTTATACTTATTGTGTTAGATGCTCATTTCCCCTAATAAGAAAGGATCTTCCCGTTTGTCCAATATAAATAGAATTACAGTCGTTACATGAAAAGCTATATACACGTGAATGATTTGAAACTGAAACTTTATATTTGTTATGGACGAAACGAGAACAGCCACTGCCTACAGTAGAAAAATCAATATCTATGTCATTAGATGCAAATAATTTAGAAAGATAAATCGAGACTTGACGTATAAACCTAAGGGGGAATCAAATTTTAACTTTTTATCGTATGTGATGGTGTTAAAAGCAAGCTTAAATTTTGTCAGTTATTATAGTACAATTTTTCATATAATATAGGCAGTAAGGGAATATCGACCTGGTGGTACTCTTTTAACTTTGCCGAGCTTTCGACATTTATTTTACGTCTTCTTTAGGGCGTAGTAACTTGAGGCTTTCAAATAAAGCAATAGTCTTAATCATATGTGAATCTTTTATGTTGAAAATTTTGTATATTTGTAATTTTGACATTGTCAGGTACTATAAACAAATATACAAAATTTTCAACATAAAAGATTCACATATGATTAAGACTATTGCTTTATTTTAAAGCCTCAAGTTACTACGCCCTGAAGAAGACGTAAAATAAATGTCGAAAGCTTGGCAAAGTTAAAAGAGTATTCATTAACGATTTAATATATCCACCAGGTCGATATTTCCTTACTGCCTATATAATAAGTGTGCGACCGCAACCTTCCTTCAATATTCAATAGTACAATTTTTCTATTAAATAATTTGGAAAACCGTATAAGCAATTTGAAGAATTACACCAAGTTCTTTTTCGAAGGCATTTAAAGGAAGGTGAATTTTAAAAAGTCTGTGAAAAAGAGAATGAAAAACGGCTATTTTATGGGTATGAGGGCGCACATAAGAATAGGGGATAATGTTGTATGTAGAAGTAGGTTTCATGAAAATTTCAAAAGAAAGATGAGAGGATTGGTTGCACAAAAATTAACAAATATAAAAAAGAAATTTTATCATCAATTTCTGTTTCATAACTAAAATTTATAGAATTATCTATGAATTTATAAATGTAAGAAAACTATTTAGATTTTGTTGATTTCCTGAGAAAAGACATAAAACATCATCTACATAACAGTACCATAAAATAACGTGGTGAGAAGACAGTATTTTTGAATATTTCTTTTTCTAAGCTATTCATAAAATTTTTTGCTAAAAGTGGACAAAGGGAAGAACCCATAGCTAAACCTGACTTTTGTACAAAATATTTACTATTGAAACAGAAAAATTTTTGATCTAATAAAAATTTTGTTAAAGACATCGAATTATTTATATGTAATAATGATAAACTATTAATTGCATATTTCAGGTGTTACACGTGAAGTGGGAATGTTATCTACAGAATCTGAAGGATTTTCAACAAAAGCTCTAAAAGTGTCTAGAGAACGGTTACACTCGTCTTCTTCACAATTTGCCCCTACTGAATGTGCAGATACAAAATTGTTTACAAGTAAAGTTTTATTAGAAGTTATGAACGTAGAGCATGTGGAATTTATACTTCGCACACCATAGCTACGTAAACAGGAATATAGTTTACATTCTGTGTGACCAGAAAGCCACTTTAATTGTACCATTTTATTTTAAAACAAATTCTTATTTAATAAATTAGTTCGCATTCTTTTCATTAAATGTGGAAAATCATACAAATGAATTAATTTTTCGCTGTCAACTAAATATCCCCGATACCTATTGTTGTTGTATGTTGTTTCTTAAACGGTATGCTTTAGTGCTTTTAATAAGAGCATTGATAGTAGGTTAATTTGTCGAACCCCGATCATATATAGTTCACACTAATTTCAATCCCACTGCCCTAACTTCCCTAAATAATATAAAATATATCGGTTGTTTCAATTTCTTATAAATACCTCGCAACATAAATAATGAAGTATGATCTGCAAATTGTAAATGTCTGACTGAATTGCCATCATCTACAAAACCATCTACCCTGTCAAATAAAAAATTGCAGTACTTTTCAAATCGCTTTTTTGTCAACAATGCTTTTTTAAATGGCTAAAAGTGTGTTTGTTATTTTCAGACTCAAATGGAATTTTGTTTAATAAAGTAATTAACACTTTTATTAAAAAATTTGGAAAGATATCTGTAGGTTTTACCACTTTGCCTGTATAAAGCTAATGCAAATATTTTATTATCAGTGGTGAATCTTCTCGTACGAGGTTTTAGCTTTTGTGTACGTAACTTGATTCTATAAATTTAATGAATTTCTTCAGATCAAGTCCAAGTTGTTTTAAATTTGTTCAATACACTTTGCCAGTACTTTTGCTATTGTCACAGTGATATCAATCAATCCAAGAAAATTGTTAATAATTTTCCTTTTTGACTCGCTGAAATAGCTACAAACAGAATCATGTATTTAATTAAAATGCATCTCTATGATGTGCTGTCTGCACCTCAACCAACTGCAGTTAGATCTATTTCGCTATCATTATAGCTCGTCAGTGCAGTTTAAATCTAGTGCAGGGAGCACAGCATAGAATTGGTTTTGCCTTACTTACATGCATTTAATTATTATTATTTTGTATAAAAATACCAGCTATTACGTTTCTTATAATCACTGTACATTTTGTCCTTTGAAGCCTTACAGGTCCATGACCTGGTTGCACAAAGCGTGGTTAACAGMCAGTTGTCATGGAAACTTTTCTTTTAAGCGTGTTCATTGTTGCTGCCGGTGGCAACGGCTGGTTACCGCTTGTTAACCGGGGGGTCTGCTTAACCAAGCTTTGTGCAACTGGTCACTTGTGTATCATTTATTACTGTTGTTATTAATTGTGACAAATGGTCAACACTTTTTATATTGCCGTGCACAGCAATATACATCGCCATTTTTATGTCGATGGCATTCTTTCCCAACTCTTTTGGTAATGTCTGCCATTTTTGGCATAGATAGAATTGTTTTCTACTTTGTTGTAATGTCTGTAGAAGTACTGCCGTGCCCAAGTTGTACCAACTCAAAATTTGCTACATACACTGCTCCACAAAAATATACGTCCACTTAAAAATTTCGTATTTTTTCCAAAAAAGCGTGACATTATACATTTTTTTAATGAAGTAAGTTACTCTGGAGCAAAATATCATATTTCAGACAAAAAGTCGTAAATCCGCCCAAAGACATATGTATACCGCAATTGGCTTGCACAAAAATATACGTCCAGTCAAAGGAAACTGTTAAATTTATTTAATACCGAACAAAATAACAAAAAAATAACTTTTAATAGTCTGTGGCACCTCCGTTGCGCTGTACGACTTGAAATAGACGGTTGTCCATAGACGCAACTAGGCGCCTTAGTAAATCTTCTTCCAGATTGTCCCAGGTGGACAGTATCGCTTCTTTTAATTCTCGTACACTTTGGTATTGGCGATTATGGGCATAAACCCGACGCGCAAGGATTCCCCAAACGTTTTCAATAATATTTAAATCTGGCGATCGCGCTGGCCATTGCACAAGTGGCACTTGCGCGGCGGCGAACCAGTTTAATGTGCTTCTGGACACATGAATCGGCGCGTTGTTTTGCTGGAAACTTAAGGGCACGTCCAGGTGAGCCTCTAGAAATGGCACTAAACAATCCTCTAGCAGTTCCTGATACTCTTCGGAGTTCATCCGGGCCGATGGAAATGCCAAACGCAATTTTCCGTGGGCGCTAAATGCCGCCCAAACCAACACGGTTCCGCCACCAAAATTGCGCCGGGAAAAAATTCGCGGTTCTTTCCGCAAGTCCCTCCAGTAGGAGTTACATCCATCAGACCCGTCTAAATTCCATTTTTTCTCATCAGACCAAATAAACTAAATTGAAAATGTGTAAAAATAACGTGGTAGACAGTAAAACTTAAGTGACATTACCAGAGTGAAATCTGTCCGAAGATTTTGCCGCGCGAACTCCAACCGCCGCATTTTGTGAATGTCTGTCAGTGCAGGAGCGGTAAGCATTTTCGATCTTTTAATTACAACACTGTTATGAATAGTACGTCTTACCGTTTCGCGTGACACATTGAGTTCTAGCAGATTTCTTATTTCTGCACAAGAAAGCATCGAGTTTGAAGCAGCAGTCACAACACGTCGTTTTTCTCGGCCGCTAAGTTTCTGTGGCCGCCCAGGCGACTTCTTTGTCCCATATTCGTCAGGGTTCTTCAAAAACGAATTAATGACATCATGACTTCGATTTAGTTTCCTTGCTATCCAGCGATTTGAGCGTCCGTATCTGTGATGAATGAGTATCTCGGTCTTTTCAACCTCAGAAAGTAACTTTCCTCGTGCCATTTTAATATAAAATGACAGGAGGAATCAAAACATTATTGCCGAGCTTGATCTTGGCTAGGCCGATCCTTGCGCTCATGTTTAGGATACGTATCGCTAATATTAATTTGCCTGAATTGAGTTTTTTAGAACTGGACATATATTTTTGTGCAAGCCAATTGCGGTATAAACATGTCTTTCAGCGCCATTTTGTATGTACTTACGACTTTTTGTCTGAAATACAATATTTTGCTTCAAAGTAACTCACTGAATTAAAAATATGTATAATGTTACACTTTTTGTGGAAAATATACGAAATTTTCAAGTGGACGTAAATTTTTGTGGAGCAGTGTATGAATACTTAAGACTCTCCTACTGTTTGATGAATATTTTTTCACTATGCTTGTCACTCACTTTTACTAAAAACAGTTTTTATAACAAAATTCTGCGTTGTAACCCTTTTGCCCTAAAAAGAGGGGAAAATTTTGAGATAGTCGGCCAGAGATGAACCACATCTAGCAAAAGATAATACTTTTATTTAATTTATTATACAATAAATGGGCAAGTAAGAACAGAACTACAGCTAAAAGGAAATAAACAAAATAAATTCAAAACTTTACAAGTTGCAATAAAAATCCTTATAATATTGCGGCATAACCGACGCTCCATTTATTTTTTTCACAGTGACATCAAGCTCTCTCCTTTTTTTAGGTGCCTACTTTCTTGTTGCAAGTTTTTACAATGTTATGTTACTTTTTGTTTGTCTTCAAAAGCAGGGATGGAAAATGCGTGGGTGCATCGGGGTCAATGCACCCATAGAAGTCACACTTATAAAATAAACATAGCACACACAGGGACTTCAAGTTCTATTCTATAACATAATCTGAAAACCAAAAACGATTACAAAACACAGGAACTACCATGAAGTAAGCAAAGTATTTCGTCAACATTTCTACTACTACCCCAAAATTCGAATTTCAATTTTCAAAATATTTCAATTTTCAAAATATGTCGCTTACTTGTCACCCCTTACCTTATTCCCGCCACGATGCATACGTAATTTAGTTTTTTTATTTGTTGTTTAGTTGTTATTTATTTAAGTTGACAATAAAAATAAACATCATGCATTTTTCGTGTATGATTCACATTGTTAATTTTTAGTGGAGTGAAATGCAACAGTTGATATAGTTGCAAGCAACAGTCTATGAAACTCATTATACGAACAGCCGCTTACCGTTCGCAATGGTTTACAAGTATCACCCGAAGCTGTCGGGTGTGACGGGTTCGGCACGTTCCACTGTTTTGCAGCGGAGTGGACCGTATACAAAAATTGTGTTTGGGCTTTTTTAGAATTTTTTTCCGTACACATAAATCAATGATTATTATTTGGTGTTATTATTTGAACTACAAATATTTCTCATCTAATAGCTTTTACTGTATGCCTAATCGTATTCTTTCCTAATTTAATGAGTAGTATCTATTTTTATAACCATGAATGGTAAACATTCCAATTTCAATGCGGCAGCCCATACTTTCTAATTTTTGATCGCGGTGTGCAATCGTCCTCTGAATAAAAAATAATTTGCATTAATTCTATCTAATTTTGCTGCATATGTAATTGTATTAAATAAATAAATATTACCTAGATAAAATTAAAGTAAATGGTAAATCTCAAATTAATTAATAATAAATTCCTTATTATTTTTAAGACTTTGCATCCTTATCCCTAACAACTAATATGAATGTGTTGTCTAGATTTAACGTTGAACAACTAAAAATACCATTTGTTTATTGCACGCGTTACATTTTGAAAAAAATAAGCTTTTCACTGTGAGAATAACGTATTTACAGTGCATCACTTTTTCCATTTCTTTTTTTAACTTTTTGTAACGTTAATCAAGAAAAGGCATTATAAATCGAATTTTCTGTTTCTCTAAATGCGCATAGTATTTGCTAAAATAAGTTGAAAAATATTATATGTTGTTTTTTTTTAGTAATGCAATAGTTATCGCAAGCCTAGTTATATATTTATTCCCTCTAAGTAATAATTTTTAATCTGTCTATATAGGCCCATCTAATTTAATGAATTCTGTAAATATAATTCGTCTTGATTTAATAATTTGATTGTATTAGTAGAAAAAATACCTACAACTTACGTGATAGGTGAAACTCGATGACATCTATGTAAAATGAATTCTCATAAGTTGTGACTATATGAGAGCACACAATTTTTGTTCAATTGAGACCAAGAGCTAAAAAAATAATTTAGAAGAAAATACTATATTTAAAACTTGCACAATTGAACAAATTATAATATTAAATATTGCTTTAATCCAAAACCATAAATCACAGTTGTTTTGAAATAATGGGCCTCGCGAAGCCAAACAAAGTCTTCTGACAGATTAAACTCAAAGATGCAAGAATAGCGCAACCCCGAGGTTCATATAATTTATTTTGCAACCTTTTTAATTTTTGGGTTTTACTGCATGTAAGTACTTCAGATATATCAGATTTAACTTGGAGATGTTCCTAAGTAGTGAAAATAAATCCCTTAAACCCTCTCTGTCCCCAGTACTATATATTGAACTCGCTGTGCGAAACGTGTCCGAGAATAAGAACACAATCTAGGAAACCGGAATTGGAATTCACCATATTTCTAATACAAAAATATCGCTAACAGTAAAAACGAATATTAGCATTGGTTAAGATTAACTATAAAAGTCATTTCTTTTAGCACATCCAAATAATGTTAAAAATAAGGCATTACCTTTTTTGCAATAATTAGTAACTGCAATTTATTACATTCTAGAAAAAGTATTTTGTAATTGTCTCAATCATTGCTTTCTGGTAAATTAATGGAGTTAAATTATTCCGGCATCTCTAGGGTAAATTTACAAATTCCTATGAAACATAGAATACAACTTGATATGTACTATTTGTACAAGCTACAGATGTGTACTTATATTTAACGATTTTTTTATATCTTTACTAGTGGATTAGGGTTGCTTAAATAAAGAGGTTTTATTATGGAAATTAGTTTATTTGAGCTGTATACAGGTTACATCGGTTACCCGTAATCTATTTTTATTATTATTGATGGATAGGTAATACATCTAACATCCCTTTCACAGATTTTTGCAGCGGCGACCCCGAGGAACAAATCCAACCATCCTTCTACTACAGCCCGTACAAAATTACACAGCCATCTTACGTGAGACATTACGGTTAACTTCAAGAGGTGTATCACAGGCAACGCGACCGAACCAGGTAGCCTATTCATCACCGTATCACCTCCATTGCCCCCAGCACAGCCAATAGCGGCCAGAATAGAGCAGTGCCCAGCAACCGGCGATGGCCGTTGCTAATTCGAAATGTCACTGCAACAAAAATTATATATTGTATTACTGCACTATGCCGAAGAATATTTGTATTGAGTATTTTAATTACATAAACTGGTGAGCATAACTATAGCCCCACCCAAAATTTTGGGTGTATCTACCATAAACTTTACGTAAATTAATTATGCGTTTGGGAACTCAGAATACAAGATAAAAGAACGCTAAAAAATAATTTTTACACCAATTGCATACAATTTTTTTTATTTATTCAAAAATATTCCATAAATCATGGGTGCATAACTATAGCCCCTATAATACATAACTTTAATAATATTTACTTATCGATAATTTAATAATGGGTTTCTTTACCATTTTTTCTAATTAACTCGAAAACTCTAGAACGCATACTGTTAACGAAGTTTACGAGTATTTCAGGCTCCAAATTTCTCCAAACTTCCTCTAAAGAATGTTTCAATTCGTTAACGGTAGCATATTGCTTGTTGTCTTGGTATAGCCGCCGAACTACGACTCCCCAAAGGTTTTCGATGGGATTCATATCCGGGGAGCATGCAGGCCATTCCAACAAATCGATATTTTCATCCCTAAAAAATGCCATCGCCTCTCTGCTCACGTGTATTCGCGCATTATCTTGCTGGAATATGAATCGATTTTGGTTGTTCTCGTTTAAAAATGGCAATAAGCGGCTTTCCAGGACATCAAGGTACTCTCTTGTATTCATCCGTGTTGTCGGAAAAGCCAAATTCAAAGTTCCTCCTTTGGTAAAAGCTCCCCACACCATGAGAGTGCCTCCACCAAAATTTCGTTTACTAAGAAATTTAGGCTCTTTACGCAGATCTCTCCAGTAAGAATTAAAACCATCTGGACCATCTAGACGGAACTTTTTTTCGTCGGAAAAAATTACCTGAAAGATGTTTGGAGTCTAGGAAAAATTCGGAAAGAAATACAAATTAAATTAAAATTACATGGTCCCAGATTCGGTCTATATTCCGCCGAGCAAATTCTACTCTTTGAATTATGTGGCGCGGGAGAAGCCTTGGTGCTTTTTTCAACTTCTGTCGCACAATATGCTCACTTCCACGTATGATTCTGCCTACAGTCCATCGTGAGACATTTGCTCCACATTCTTCACCGATTCGTTTACAGCTTTTTAAGCTGTTACTTGCAGTAGAGACAATTCTTCTTGCCGTCCTAGGTGAAACTTTCTTTTTTGGACCTCCTGTTTTATGTGTCCCATACTCTCCAGGGTTTCTTAGATAATTTGTAACAACTTTACGCGAGCGGTTAATTCTTCTGGAAATTTCTCGTCGACTTAGACCTTCGTCTTGGAAAGCCAAAATTTTACCCTTCTCAATCTCCGATAAGTAGGATCCGCGGGGCATTTTGCACTAATTGATACAATTTGTGACTTTAATACTGTCAAATAGTGGCATTTGTTTATGTTGACAACAAAAATCAAAGCCACCCAAATATTATTTTTTGCGGAAAATAACGGAAAGACAGTAGGGGCTATAGTTATGCACCCATGATTTATGCAATATTGTTGAATAAATAATATAAATTGTTTGCAATTGGTGTAAAAATTATTTTTTAGCGTTCTATTACCTTGTATTCTGAGTTCCCAAACGCATAATTAATTCACGTAAAGTTTATGGTAGATACAGCCAAAATTTGGGGTGGGGCTATAGTTATGCTCACCAGTTTATAAATAAAATAAATTATTGCCTGAAATTTTATTTTAGTTCACGTCAATGCTATTTTAATGGGTAAGCAGGCATAAGAAGAAATAAAAAAGTATTGCCAGCCTTGACCGAGATTTGAACTCGGTCAAGGCTAGCAATACTTTTTCATTTCTTCTTATGGCTGCTAGCCCATTGAAATATAAATAAAATAAATTTACAATTGATGAAACATTAAATCTACGTTGGGATTTGCGAATGGTCAGCAATCAAAGAAATAAATAACAGGAACCAGTATTTCAGCTATGTAGTGTTTCGGTTTCAGGCTGATGCCTTCTTAACACAATTTATTTTCAAAATATTGGTTGTACAATATACACGTGGTTAACAAAATTCTATAATACAATGCAGATATGGTTTTAGTGTAAAAACGATATTAGTTTAGTTTAGACCTTTAAACGGAGATAAAAAGATTTTTGCTGTACTTATAGCAAGTAACAGTTTAGAAGAAGAAACAACACCAACTATGCAGAATCAATTTATGTGAATGTCGAAGCGGCATCGGCATCAGAAACACCAACCTAAAATATTTTGAATATTTGCAGTTGCCAGCACAATAATTATGTATGTAACCTGAATGTTTTGTGTGCTTGGTTCCAAGTGTGTGTATGCGGACATAGTTTAAAATAGTAAAACATAAATTCATAGATATTTTTGTTTAATTATATTGAAGGTATATTGATTATAACTCATTTTATTAAATAAAGTTTTATTACGGTGTGACGCAAACAATTTAAACAAATATATAAGCCGCAAATCAACAACAAAAATTTACTCAAGACCTACAGGACCATGTACGGAGTAGATGCCGGCTAACCCAATGGAGATAGGCTGCGTTAAGTACAAAAGAAATGCTAACCGTCACTTGGTTTAACTACTCTCTTGCGTAGCGGAACAAATTTCCAGGTAGGTAAAAACGAATTGTAATTGCTAATAAAAACACTGGTAATATTTAATTAAATTTAATTTCTCAGGAATAATAAAGTTATGGTAACAGGTAAGTATGAAATCAAATACTAGGACGGTAAATACAAGTGAGAATAAACAAAAATAACTTATCCGCAGCGCAAATTGATTAATTTTCCTTCCCCACGTAAACAAATGAGAATCAATTACTAAAAATTAAATTAAACAGTGGCATAAACTGCGAATTGGCCGTATTAAAGCGTAATTAGACTGTTGGGTTTATCGTCTCGCACTGAGCTTGTAGAACAAATTTTAATTTAATATTCTGATAATCTTCCTCCAACAAATATTGTATGAATATGATTTTTTTTATACTTCTTTCCGGAATATAATTATATCACAATCAATGGTAATATTAATCATAAGCATTTCAATAATTATAGCAAAGTTCAATCTAGCTCAATAAGTATATTAAGTGAACGAAAAAATTATGGAGTAAGTGAAAAAAGTATACTGCTCTTAACTGAATTTAAAACGTTTACACCTTTTGGTTTTTAGTAATGACGTCATAGTTTTTTTTAAACGCAATGGCGATGCCAGAATATTAAATGTCACAACAAATCTTTTGTTTAAATTTGATTCGTATAAGTAAACGTAAATTGTATTTATTAAAAAAACAAACATAAAATTCTTTTTTTAATCTAATGATAAAGTGTCTCGTTTTTGTTAAAAATATCTGTTTTTTTTAATTTACTAAAATTTACGGTACTTATCTATTCAGTTTTTACCACAATATTGTACTTGACAATTAAGCAATATGTTTTGCAATACCTAATTAATTAGGCGTACCTAGCAATAAATTGGTGCTTGTCGTATTTCCATAACAGAATTTGGTAACTGTATAACATTTATGTTTCATTTTGCTATATTTTTAGAATGCTTTTATATTGGCGTCCTAAAAAGTAATAAATAAGAACAAAATTTGAACATTCAAGAAATATAAAAATGATAATATTTTTTATCAATTAAAAGCATTTTGGGTTATTGAAATTTACACCCGAAAATGCTTTTAATAGTAAAATATTATTTTTATTAATTTTTTATTCCTTAAAATAATACTTTTTCATATTTTTTATTTACTACGTTTTAGGACGGCAATATGAAGGCATTCTTTAAAACAATATTTTTTATATATTTTTTATTTTCTTGTAATTGCAAGTAACCATAATTAAAGATATAATATTTCACTGCACAACAAACTTTATGAAACTTTATTGATGGACTTATTATAAATAATATGTACCTACTGCATTAAATATTATCTTCTTTCAATTTATATGTAGAACTAGATTCACAGTACAATTTGTAGTTTACGAAATAGGTTATTACCAAAGTGTTGTTAATATTTTATGTATAAATTTATTAATTTCGGCGCCAACATTAGTCTAAAGAAACACATATTCGATCTGATGATCAATAATTGTTGTATAAGTTATTATTGAAAGTGTTAGGTACCTGTCAGACATTACACCCCGTAGCTGGTAAATCTTATTCTAATTAGAATATTTATACAATTTGGTAACAACTCTTTCTAGAATGGCTGAATCGTAAATACCTACCTCGTTGATGCATTCAACGGTAGTATAATTAAAAAGAAAAAATTGTTTTATCATGTACAAAGGCAGTTGTTTATAACAGAACGAGAATAATGCTATTTGGACAAATAAAGGTATGCTCTTTGAAAAAAATCTGAAATAGATTAAGGATTCTGTGAAAGTAATTTTTCTAAGCAGCACACGCTGCCTGAAATTTTAATAAATGAAATTTAAGTTTGTATTTTCTCATTTAATGTAATTATATTGTTTTATTTATTTAATAATTGAATAAACTGTTGATATTGAATTCTTTTATTTACTACGCTAATGTAATCGGCAAAAAGATGTATTTTGAGCTGCAGATTCCAAAAATTTGATCAGTAATGGACGTCGGGCGGTCTAATTTACTCCGCTTGTAGCTAGCGACAAACGGATACCATTCCGAAATTCAGGAGGTCCAGATTAGTAAATATACTTGAAATTATACGAATCGGAGGTGCAAAAACTTTAAGGTCCAAAAAGAACAAAGGGATTAGCCTTTGATGTTTTGTGATTTTTCGGTGGAAATTAATTTTAGCTCAAAATCGACACACAGATGTATTTTGAGCTGCAGATTCCAAAAATTTGATCAAAAATGAGCTAGGACGTCAAGCGGCCTAATTTACTCCGCTTTTAGATCGAACCGTTGTAGCTAGCGACAAACGGATACCATTCCGAAATTCAGGAGGTCCAGATTAGTAAATATGTTTGAAATTATACGAATCGGAGGTGCAAAAACTTTAAGGTCCAAAAAGAACAAAGGGGTTGTTAAGCCTTTGATGCTTTGTGATTTTTCGGTGGAAATTAATTTTAGCTCAAAATCGACACACAGATGTATTTTGAGCCGCAGGTTCCAAAAATTTGATCAGAAATGAGCTAGGACGTCGGACGGCCTAATTTACTCCCTTTTAGATCGAAACGTTGTAGCTAGCGACAGACGGATACCATTCCGAAATTCAGGAGGTCCAGATTAGTAAATAGTAAGTATGCTTGAAATTATACAAATCGGAGGTACAAAAAGAACAAATGGGTTAGCCTCTGATGTTTTGCGATTTTTCGGTGGAAACTAATTTTAGCTCAAAATCGACAAACAGGTGTATTTTGAGCTGCAGATTCCAAAAATTTGATCAGAAATGAGCTAGGACGTCGGGCGCCCCAATTTACTCCCCTTTTAGATCGAACCGTTGTAGCTAGCGACAACCGGATACCATTCCGAAATTCAGGAGGTCCAGATTAGTAAATATGCTTGAAATTATACAAATCGAAGGTGCAAAAATTTTACGGTCCAAAAAGAACAAAGGGGTTAGCCTTCGATGTTTTGTGATTTTTCGGTGGAAACTAATTTTAGTTCAAAATCGACACACATGTTGTAGAAAGTGGTACTTACTATTTAGTGTTTATATCGGTTTGTCAATAAGCTGAAATTTATTTCGGGTCAGTAAATCTTTACAAACACCTTTATACAGATGTTTGCAGATGGTTCAGTGCCAGAGAGAGCGAGAGTTCTTAGGGATGAGTAGGCGAATTGGGTCCCAGTAAGCCGTAGTGTTATATAAAATATTTTCTTAGTAGTTCCATAATAAACACTTAAATTAAAGATGGTTAAAGCATAAATAAGTATAGGTATATTGAATAACATATACAAAATGACAATAAAACATGTAGAAATACAATTATTTTTATTTTAGTTTTGTATGGTTAAACTGAGCGCGATACGAACAAATTATAAGGGAGAAACAAAGTTTAAATTGAAACAGGCTTGCTTTCCAAAAATATTTTTAACCCCAAAATAATTCTGACAAAATTAAAGGCGTAGTGTACTTCACCCTATCAGGGTAAATTTAAAACTATGAATATGTAACAGAATGATAGTTGGTGAGTGTTACTGTTGTGCCATTATTCGTTTTGATTCATTAACATTTTTTTGAAAACAACTCAAAACTCCCATCCCATTCATTTTTGAAGACTTGTAACTCTTTATATGAACACCCCCTTTAAATAAGCCAAGAAACACTAACATTAAACTAAACACCCTGCATAATATTTTATATTTATTTATGTTTAGGCATAAAGAATAAAGCAAACCTTAAGATGTAAATGTATAACACTTCTGTACTGTTTAAGATGCAAGTTAATGGATCTACACTAAAGCCTTGGCGCAGTATGATATTGTTTTGTTTGATTTTTAATAAATTTTCATGGTTTTCTTTAATTATTTACTTAATATCACGTAAGCATATTTGTCAGTTGTTTAGTTTGTAATTTCAAAATTTGAACTTTTTTGTGAAAGCAGTCGCGAGTAAAACAATATGTATTGTTTTTTACGCTGATTTGATATCTTACGGCATTAAACACCGAAAGAAAAAGATTTAAACTTATCTAAAAAGGTGCTCAGTAAAACTTACTCTCTTTTTTAATAAATGCCGTGCACACGGTTCTGTTTATTTGTACACATCTACCTTCTTACGGCCCCTCGTTTATAAATATTTATAGCAATAAGTTCTTTGCCTTTTTCACTCACTTTACAACTAAAACTGGAAATTGCCTTGATCATTTGTCTTAGTTCAAGTATTGCACATTTTGTAAAGGGACGGCTAAATTGTAAACCTATAACCAATGAATGACAAAATATTAGGAGAAGATTTTATGTGAAATATAATATCTTCAGTGATAAAACCATGTAATTGCTTTATTGGGAGGAAATAGTGGGACCCAACTCGCATAAGACCTTTTCTAGCTAGCAGGTACACATGGCATTAGTGGGGCCCAACTTGTAAATTTCCGATTGATTAACTGTAATTGTAGCATTTGTCGAAATTTTTAAATAAAATGTTACGTATCCAAGTTTTTCTGATTCATTTGTTAAAAATGAATATTACAAAATTTCGCAAAAACAAAAAATTGAGCCCCTTCAGAACACCAAGACCTTGTATTAAAAAAAGCAGAATCTGTTGTCAAATTGACAACTTTTAATTTGTGGACCAGAAACATTGGGCAGTATACTTGAGAAAGCCAAGGACATACGGGACCTTGGCCTGAGTGTAACGCATTTCTTGCAGATGCGGTCATGTATACTTTGGAACAACAAATAGAAGAGAAAATAAACTTTGCTGTTGTTTAGAACTAAGGGACAAATCAGCAGTAGCAGAGCACGCTTCACAATTGGACGGACATCGTAGAGTTTTTGATAAAACGGAGAGAAGCTTTTAGATATAGACCTGTCCTTTGAAAATACCCACAGCAGTTGCGGGTGAAACGCTAGGGATCTTCACAGACCATTACACCACAGCATAACATCCCGATTAATGTAAGCAATTCAAGAGAAATGTTTAATTTCTAACTACTGTTTGTCAGCTTGCATGCCCTCGTGACCCTGCTCCTACACATGGAATCAATATGCCTTATCAAATAAAAGCTATACTAGGTGCAATTTCTGGCTCTTAGATGGTTTTAATTTTGCTATCCAGCTCATGTATGCCAGTTCACAGGAATTTCCTGTCCGTTAAGAGAACTTGCTTCAATGCAAAGGCAATTACAGTATCATTTACGGGGCAATCAGCCTAGTCCTGTATTGAAGTCGGTTTATTAAATCCAATATGAAATGTAATTGAACATACTTCTTCAAAAGCGAAACAACTTCGTTAATAAATCCCTTGAAACGAAACTTTTCCTTTGCTCAATATCAAAATTTTCTATATAATTAGTTCTAATTTGATCCAGATTGCACAAATAATTATCTAATAACGTAATCTCAGATTAAAATCAAGCTTGTTGTCAAAAGCTCCCGTCATTAGCGGCGGAGTTGGAGAAGGTAATTAACTGAGAGGTTACTTAAACTTGCCGCATTGCGTGTAATGATACCGTCCGAGATAGGCATGGCACAACAGAAAGTTCTTTGGTTGCGTCATGCATGTAAATGGCGAAAACATTTGTCAGCCGCCCGGACTAATTTAATATGTGATATTATCTAATTACGGTGTATAGCGGAGGATAGTAGATTCCTGAATATTTAGCAGGCACATTATTTAGTCCATATTATGCCCTAGAATGGTATTTTGTGTAATAAAGAAATTCCAGTAACAACAATTAACAGTGTTAAACATGCAAGATCAGTGCACAATATGATTAAGTTAGTTTTATAAGTTCAAGTTTGTGACGTGATAATTACTAGGTAAATGAAAATAGTAATTGTTTTCAACATCGAAAGGAACTTGATTTACATACGCACGTTACGTACGCAGAAATGTTGCTTCCATTAACAAAATAATTTAAGTCAAAGTGCGCGTTACTTTTCTGTTTTCTTTTATTATTATAGAAATAATACTAAAAGCCATTAGAACTGAACATCTAGAAATAATATTACTTTTAGGGCATTATAATGTACATAATATATGCATTAATTTCATGATGTATGTGTTGAATATATGTACAAGCCTTGCTTGTCTACAATTTGTGTCAATTTCATAATGTATGTACTGAAAATAGCTTTACGAGTTTATTTAGCCTTTTCTTTACCTTAATTTCACGATGTATGATAAAATGTACTTTTAGGTTTTTTTTAGCTTCTCCTGTGCATAATTTATATATCAATATCATGATATATGTAATGAATGTTGTTATACTAGTGTATTTAGCTTTTGCTGTAATGTTCATTTGTAGACTAAAACATGTTACTTAGTTAGTGTTAATTACACGTTGTATTCAGGGTGATATTCACAATTCTGAACAAAAAAAAACTGTTATTGACTTATACCCTAAAGCGCTCCGTTTCAGAGTTACAACCCTTAGAAGTTGTAATTAAACAACCCTTTTTTCTGAAATATCTAGAAATATTCAAATTTGAAATCCCGGAAATCAACTAAGCTATAGAAGGGCCTAATTTCAGACACAATTTCATTTTCTTACATCCAGTAAGGGGCAGAAAACTTACCCTTTTCTTCCAAATATCTATTCATTCCTTAGTGGTTTCACGGTTCAGACCTAACTTTTGAAATCTATCATTCTTGTACAAAAAGTTACTCTTTTTGTATGTCGATAAGATTAACCGTTTTCAAGAAAAATAGCATTTTATTCGAACATGCTTAAACAGAAATGGGATATTCAGAACACATCAGCAAGGCTATGACAAATGAAACAAACGATATTATTTTTATTTATTATTATTTATTAAGATTCTAGTTTACAGTCAATCATACTTAGTGTGCTTACACACGCTGAATATGCCAAGGTGATATTTGTTTCTAAATAATATGGAAAGCGTTTTTCTGACCGTACCATACTCAAATACCATATCGGCATATTCAGCGTGTGTAAACAGACTAGGCATAATTGTCTGTAAAACGGAATCTGAATAAATTTTACTTGTGACAGTAATATCGTTTGGTTTATTTGTCATAGCATTGCTGATGTGATTCTAATATCCCATTTCAGTTTAAGCATGTTCAAATAAAATGTCGTTTATCTCGAAAACGGTTAATTTTATCGACATACAGAAAGAGTAACTTTTTTGTGCAAGAAGAACGATAGATTTACAAAATTAGGTCAGAACCGTGAAACCACTAAGGGATGAAAAGTGGTTAAAAAGAAAAGGGTAACTACCCTTAAGTTTTCTACCCCTCAGTGAATATAAGAAAGGGTATAAGTCGACATGAGTTTTTTTTGTTCAGAATTGTGAATCCCTAACATATCCGAAAATATTGTTACTTCCTCCTGAATCACCTTGTAAATTGAATGTCGTTGCTGACGGGAGTACGTTTTATGGATTGTATGCATTGCTATTGTTGCATTTTAACTCTGCTCTTTGTTCTCTGTGTGTATGTTATATTGTTACGTATCTTTTGTACTTGCTGCTAATTTGTGTCATATTTTGATTCTGTTTGCTCATGTATAAGTACAAATTGATTTGTACTCTCATGTGTTCTTGTTTTTAAACACCTATGCTTGTAACTTAATTTATGATGTGATAATGTAGTTGTTTATTTAGTATTTGAACTTACTGTTCTTATCTTTGCCTCAGTCTAGTTACTTCTGTTTAGTTATCTTGTATATTTATGTATTTAGTTACTTTTGTCGCATTTTATAGTGGAATAGTTAAAATTTTAACCAAAAGATTTTTTGAATACGGCCCATTTAGCGTGCCACTAATCCCAATAGTTTACGACGGCCGACCATCAAGCTGTAAAACCCTCTGCATAAGTCAGTCTAATAGATCGTTGCTTGATACTTTAATTATCTTTCTTATTATAAACGATATTGCAAGTTCCGATTGGCTGTGGTTCGCGAAAAGAAATGAGTTACCCTGGAACAACTAAAAGTAATTTATGCTTCTAATATTGTGATTCAACTCTGATAAGGAGAAGCATCTTGTAAGCTTTATAACAAAAAGAGACGCTTTTTATATTCGTGGTTTTTAAAACACATATATTACTGAACAGGAATATGCCGCCACACCATCTTCTTAGATATTTTGTTCTAAAGAACCTCTTCGCTCCTACAAAGAAGCTTGTAATAAGTGGTTATATTTTCAGATAATGCCACGATACTATCTAGTTGCTAATGAAGGAATGACTGATGTGTTAACTTATGTTCAGCAAAATTTCAGTGAGCGCTCTGCTGCAAGAAATTATGTAGCTGTGCAGCCAAATCAAAGGCATCCAAAATTATTTTCGGTCGCTTTCAAGGCTTAGGTATAAGAAAGTTGTCGCCTCTGTCGTCATTGGGGCTAGATCAAGAGGAAGCGGTTGAGCACCATGCTGAATTGACTCGTGAAGAACAGACATTTTACATCAGTAGGCTACTCGTGTATACATAACTATAGAATATATATATAATATAAAGAAAGTAAATGTTGAAAAAGACCCAAGCTAGAGCCGAAACGTCCAAATATTAAAATAATCGTATTACATCTATTTTTAGGAACCATGTCCCAACTAAAAAATTAACACACCGTATATATCCATATCATTATACCCCCGTAGAAAACTGTTGCCGACGACTTATGTACAATAAGTTTCTGTGAATTCACACTAACTAAGCGGGATGTGTTTGAGGTGTAGTCTATCAGTGCTGGACATTATAATTGTATTCTATATGCAGCATGTAAATGAAACTTACATGCGAAGTCCTGAACCTTTCCCGGAGTATATGCCTCATCATCCATAACGTTTAAGTCCGCTTTGTTTACTGACGAATCCGTAGTATGCTGTACATCTGAGGCATGCCGATGTGTATGCTTGTGAGTTGGTTTTAAAAGTTCAACGCTCTTCTCGAAGCTCCTGTGGTAGATATCGTAGATCCTGGCGACACATCTAAGTTTCAATCGACCGTGATGGAACAGCTGGCGGGTAACGGTCAGATGTAGCGCACAGTGGGAACTGTAACAGGGCGTGGTGATTAGAAATTTGTAAAAGGGTGATTGAGATTGTACAATCGAGCATGGTAGTTTGGTATAAGACGTTTATACTCAGCTACCTGAGGAATTTTCTGACACAAACAACTCAAATTTACGCTCTAGTAAGGAATACACTAGTTTAATTTTGTATTAGCATTTTTTATATTTTTGAAAATAACTAACTTTAATGCGTTTAAAAACTGGACGGTAAGATCTACTTAATTAAAAGTGCTTTTCACATTTTTTAGAGAAATTGTCAGCAATTATACTGATTAAAATGGAATTTTAGTTGGAAAAGCAGAATTGAAAACTACTGGTGAACCTGAAAATGCACTCGTCTAGTGTAAGCGCGCTGTCGAGGTTTTGATAGATCTATATCAATAAAACAGAAAAAAAAACCTTAACCACAACGATTTAGAGAGCCTGAATACGTATATCTGCAGTTAGGCTGCCATCTTCACTAAAGGGAAGGACTTCTTGAATGTCTGGGCTGATTGACCGAAGGATATTCCCCTTAGCTTTCCGCTGAGGAGCTAAAGAGTAACAAACTCAACTTGCAAAATGTCTGAAACTTATGTCTAAGTGGGGCTTTGGCTTAAGTAATTCTAAATATTGTGCAACAATTTGTAAGAGCAAACTATATCGATACCTTTCAAAAACGAATGTCCTGGAGAGGATTGGTGATATTGGCTTTTAAAGCCAGGTATAAATTGTAGTTAAAAATGCTAGAGCCTCTAGTGCATGCAAAATCAAAGTGCCAACCCTTTTGTTGGTAATAGTTTCTACGGCTTGTTAGAACAAGAAACTGCACGTTCAAACATAGCAAACAGGCCCGACTTAATATACAGGGTGTTTCACAACTTATCCGAAAAAATTTTGGTATAAGTCGATTTCTCGAAAAAAATTCTAATGATAATTCAATTTTCCATTTTAAAAATTATTAAGTACAACTAAATCAAACGACACTTGGACACTCTATAGCAGATTGACTCACAAAAGGTGGCGTTAACAGTTGTTTTTACGCATGCTATGCAATTTTTAAACTTCCATTTTCACACTTAAATTTTTTTTCTCATTTTCTGTCGAACTTTTATTGATTTTTATTTCGAGAAATCGATTTCTTATATAAATACCTATATGTAGTTAAATTTTTTCAGATAAGTTATGAAACACCCTGTACAACTGCGACAAAATGTCATTTCTTTACGATCTCAGCAAAACAAAGGAGGTAGCAGGAG
Organism: Rhyzopertha dominica; assembly: GCA_025024175.1. Classification (NCBI taxonomy): domain Eukaryota; kingdom Metazoa; phylum Arthropoda; class Insecta; order Coleoptera; family Bostrichidae; genus Rhyzopertha; species Rhyzopertha dominica. The sequence continues at coordinate 8,198,146 of QCXZ01000075.1, forward strand.
CAGGAGACATACATATGTCATCGGGTAACACCAGGTCATTATAATGACACTGAGATAAATCAATTTTGAAAGAAAAAACCTTTGATAAGACTGTTTAACACCCGAGGAAGGCAGAAATCTAGGAAAGAAAGAAAGAAGAAACCTACTTCTCACTTCGGTGAACCTAAGTTTTCCTTTAAAATGGGTACTGTTGAAAAAGTTAACTGATTAATAGTTTTAAGTCAAATGCTTGCGGCCATGATGGCATTACTGCAAAGATGCTTAAATTATGTTGTGCTACATTGATAAAATATTTAACACATATAATTATAGTCTGCTTAGAGGTTAGTTACTTTCCAAACATGTGGAAACACATTTTAGTAAAAGCCATTGCCAAGAATAAAAAATCCTAATAATTTTTCTGACCTAAGGCCAATATCTATAATACCAATAATGTCAAAAATTTTAGAAAAAATTGTTAGTAAACAAATCAATTATTTTCTAAAAGAAAACAAAATAATCTCAGATGCACAATTAGGTTTTAGGAAGGGGTATAGTCCCACTACATTACTACTGGATTTAACCGATGAAGCAATTACTTGACTAGTCAAAGGCATTTGATACTATTGACCACAAACTCTTGTGTGCTAAACTTAAATATATAGGGTATGATGATATATCTACCAAGTTTTTTGCTTCGTATATGAGTGATAGACGGCAAGCGATGGTTATTGACCATCACTTGCGTTCAGACATTCAGAGAATGACATCTGGTGTGCCACAGGGTTCGGTTCTTGGTCCTTTGTTATTTACAATCTATACTTTGGTATAGAATTATGCCTCAACTTTTCAAAGGTACGTGCATTTGCTAATGACCATCAGCTAACATATGTAATTGCACCACATGAATTGGAGTTGCCAGGGTGAATTTCGATTTGGGGTTACTTAAAACTTATTCCGATTTGCATGGTCTTAAATTAAATCTGGATAAATGTTTTGCGGTCTTATTTTGTTCTACAGTAAATCATCCGTTTTTGATAAATCAATATAAAAAAAGGATTGGTGGTGCACTGTTAACTACGGTCATTTATTTTAAGAGTCTAGGTTTAATTTTCTATGAGCGGCTTAGGTTCAAGAATCATGTCGCGTCCCTGGTAGGCAAGTGTTTTGTTTCTCTAAGAGTGTTATGTAGGAGCTTTCATATATTAAATTTTAAATTAAGAAAAGAACTTGCCGAAACTTATGTTCTGTCCTTACTATCCTATTGCTTACTAGTGTATTTTAATGCCTTGATTCAGTAACAAAATACATGATACAAAAGATTCAAAATTCTTGCTGCAGATTTGTTTTTGATCTACGTAAATTTGATCATGTTACTGAGGGAAAATTCGAAAACTGCAGTAGTTGAAAATAAATGAATTGTTTCTTTATTATTTATCATGTTTTGTTCATCGACTGATTGCAAGCGGTACGTCTCCTTATCTTCGTTCTAAATTAGAGTTTAGGTCTGATTTAGCCCTGTCTTCGTGTTCCTTCTCTTTTAATGTCGCTGTGTTTATAATTTACTACCTGATACATTCAAAACTTTGAAAATCACTTCTTTTAAGATAAATGTAAAAAATTATTCCATTGAAAGTGTTTGAATTGTAGTTATGTATTCTATGCTCTCTAATCTAGCTACTAGTTTTCACATAGTATTTTATTATTGGGTTAAGTTGAATAGATCTTAGCTGGACTTCGCCGAATAAAGACCTTATTATTATTATTATTATTATTATTATTATTATTATTGGTATTGTTAAATAAAGCCGAAACGTACTCAAAAATACATATTTTTTTTAATTTAGAAAAAGGAACCACAGTCCGCAAAGGAAAATGCAGAAATAGTATTTACGTTTGTTGTCCACTATAAAAAATATTTTTAACAAAAGCGGGAGGCAATTTTTCATTTATGTGGTTGAGAGTAGTGAAACTGATAATTTGGTGAAGTCCCTGAGACCACATCATTGTTAGAAAGATCACAAGAAATCTGGTCAAGTTGAAAATTGCTTAGAATTAATATCCCTAGTCAAAATTAACTCTTTTTTTCATCAAACTCGGATCAACTTTATAAAACGAAATTCTGTGCCTCCACTGATGCTAAACATTTTTAGATTGTCGGTTTGAAATGACGACCTCCAGACTTATGCAGGGAAATTGATATGTGTAACAATAAAGCAAACCAGTCCATTGCAAAATAAGCCCATTAAATGGTTGCCAATCTTACCTGTGTAATCTTCCATGAGTTTTATTTCCACACGTACTCTCCCTTAGCTTCCTTCCATTGACGTACCAAGTCAAGTTCGCAGGTGGTTTGGATTTTCCGGAAGAACAATTTGCAATGATGTCCTCACCCAGCCGATAGCGTGATTTTAGACCATCGATCGAAGGATCCTTTGTAGGAAGATCAACAACCTGTAAGTAAAAGGAAAAAAATACTATTTTAGGAAGTTTAGTTATCATATTTAAAAGTTTTTATGTCACTGATTTATTTATTAGAGAAAGAATTGGAATTAGTAAATTGAAATCAGAAACCAAACTACAATATCGCAGTTCAAATAGTATAAAATTCAATATGGGGTCCATAAGGAAAATTATTATTTGCAAACATCTCGAAAACGATTAAGTTATTTACTGTATAAGTGCTCTAGATAGCATTTTATGCACGTTAGAATGTTTAGTCGCGAGAGCGAAGCTTGAACGTTTAATTTTCTTAAATGGATAAAATGCGACTGAAACACGAATGCAATACAATGTTTTATCCATAATCACTGACATTTAGAACCAAAAACGCCGGAATTTTATCTGATTACATACATTACATTACATGCTATCCCAAAAAATCCTAGAAATTAACTAATGAAATATCGGTAGGTGTTGAATTGTTACTGCCTATTTTCGATTGTATATCGACCCCATTTGTAAAAATTTGTCAAGTTGGTTAGAAATGGAAGAGTGTTCCTGCGATAATTCTGAACGATGCTGCAGAAGCAACTGTACAATTATTGGAATGGAATGAAAAAGGGGTTGTATCTACCATAAATGAGGAAGTGCTGTTATCATATTTCTTAAATTTGAAGAAGTATGTAATTTCATCCACGTGGTCGAAGTACTCGATGCTGAATGCTATAATAAAGGTTTGTAGAAACATAGATATTGGAAAATATGGTAAGCTCACTGCCTACCTGAAGAGTGTGTCGACAGAATACAAAGCGAAGAAAGCTGCAGTATTGGAAAAAGCGCATGTGGAAGAATTTTTGCAAAGTACTTGCGATAAAGAATATTTGATGATCAGGGTAACATCTCATAACTTTCTAGACCTTATAAACAATAAATTTTTAAATATTTTAGGTTGCACTAACAATGGAAGTGTCTGGCGGCTGTCGCTGCGAATTAACGAATTTGAAAATCAGTAATGTAGAAGACAGGAGCGCATATCTGCTTGTTTCGGTACCAGATATCAAGACGGGCAAATCACGAAAATTCACAATAATAGAACAAGGATTTTCATTCAATGCTGTGGAGACATCTAGAAAATACATGTCCTTACGTCCAAAGAATTTACCAATGTCAGATTCTTTTTACTATACACTAATCAAAAGTGTACTTCTCAACCTACTGGAATCAACACTCTGTCGAAAGTCCCTTCAAGAGTTGCTTCATTTTTAAATCTGGCATATGCAGGAGCTTATAGCGGCCATTGTATGAGGCGGACCTCAACAGCMTTACTGGTTAATAAACGTTCTGACCTCACAACAATTAAACGAGATGGTGGGTGGAGAAAGCTCGGCTATAACAGAAAGCTATATCGATAATTCCATTTTTAATAAGCTAGACATTGCAAGGAAAATCCAAGCTAAGCAAGAAGAAACAACTGCAGATTTAACAAGACCTTCGACAGGCATGCGTCCTGAAACCGATGACAACTACAAACTTATTGTTAATGACAAAAAACTAAAATTTGTAACAGAAATAACGAAATAAAGTAATTTCATTATTCCACTAGTGTATAAAGTGGTTCTTTATTAGATTCTTAAGTGTGGATAAAACTTCATTTAGAAAAAAAATTACACCATCCAAAGCTTAAAAAAAACTAACGTGAGAATGTAATAAAATTAAAAATAACCGCAGAATCGAAATTTTTTTGTTTTCAAAACAGGGACATGACTGACCTTGTTTCTCAGCTCACGGCAGTGGAACACTCTATGCATCCAGCAATACTTCGTGGATGTCATTTCCCATTAAAAAAAAACTTTCAAATAGAGAACTTAACGGAGTTGCTGTGGGATATTTTAATTGCCAGCAATTTTGGCTACACCAGGAGCACACAACTAAGCTACGACATGATACTTTAGAACTTTCTTGTAGACACAACATCGCTCCTGCTTCTCATCTTTCAGTGCCCATACCGCTCAAAGAACAGTGAGTTATTTAAGAGAAAATATGATACGAGCCATCGAGTACTCTCTTAATTAATTAGCTTAATTACTCCCATCGCAGTGGTTTAGAGTATACTGTTTAAACAGTAGACTAATTAATTTGGCTAAAGTAAATACAATATGGAAATCGTAATAAAACCAGTGAATAAGGGGATTTCCTAGAAGATATGATGCTGTTTTCGATTTTATTATGTGCGTTTCATTTTCAGTTAGCCGGCTATAATTTAAACAAGTCACACCGGTACCACTAACAGATCTGATTCGTTAGTATTTTAGTGTTTAGTTTTAGTGTTATTAAAAACCTCTTACATAACAGTATATAATTAAAAATTTTGTAAATACGTGCTTTACTATAGTACATACAGGTAAGCAACCTGAAAGCAGGTAAGTATGGGGTTTCTATAAATGATTCATGCATCCAGAGCGCTTATGGAAATTATCGATTAAATTAATCCGCAACTTTGAAACATGACGTATACTTGTCATCTGTCGATTTTTGAATTATTTGACATATTTTAATATGAGAAAACGCCTGGGAGTGTGTATTTTCAATATATTCTGTGGTGTTTTGTGGGATAATCAACTTTAAGGTTGCAGAAAGCTCACATTTCGGAGCGTGGTGTGACATTGGTCTGCAATCTTCAGTACTAGCGTCGTCCATATTGCAGCTTGGTAGCAGTTACAAAAAGGCGGCACAAACAATTCAGAAATTAACGCCGCCCGCGTTGCACGAACCATTTATAGAAACCCTGTGTCTGATTGAGTTGAAAACTGTGTAAAATATTAGAAAAACTTGCAATGTGTAAGGATAGCAATAAAGATAGTTACTAAAAATCTTAAATTTTTGGTAATTTAAAAGTGAAACTTATTAACAAAGCAAGCAGTAACATGAATGTGACCATGTTGAAATATGCACATAAATATGCATCAAAAATTCTCAAAATATGCAATTAAATTTGACAAAAATACCTAAACGGTGCAAGTTTTTTTGAAGTGTTTCCTCTAATTTAGCATTTCGAATAAAGCTTCACCAACGTTTCTTTGTTTGTTGTAAACACAAATAAATAATACACACCTACATACATCACAAACTATAATTTGTAGAAAGCAAGCTTTTAATAATTAATCACAATCATCACATCTTTAATTAGAAGAAAGGACAACCAGCAACCAGCTCTGTGTTCGAATAGCGTTATAGTTTAGTGCTGTTAGAAAAAAAAACACATCATTTAAAACATTTAGTTAAATTCAATATGAAAATGGAGCAAGTCACCCGATTTATTGTTTTGTTTGTGGTAAAAGTGTAGATGTTAAAAAATTATTCAAGTAGGAAACTTTGACTAAGAGTATAATAAGTMTGACATCGCGAAAGGTGCACAAACTCGGTGCGAAACAGATCTCGGTAAACATTTTTTTCACAATATCTGTTTTTTTTATCTTTGGGCCTTTGTTCATGCAGCCAAAATTGACCCTTTTTGAGAAAATTGCATTTGAGGATTCACTGCTCAACTAAATCATTTGTTTTTATCAAATTGGCCATAATAAATAATAAAACCGTGGTAGTTGTCACTGTCACATTTTGATAACATCCTACGTTATTTGTAGCGAAAATTCTGAGATTATAATAACAGAATATTCTTATAAATGAGTACGATGACATTCATTTAATGATTTCCTATAATTGAAACTTCTTATTTTGAAAATCGGCTTTGGTAACAATGATGAATTATAATGCATGTCTATGCTGTGCTGTCTACACCTCAACCAACTGCAGATAGTACTATTTCGCTGTCATTACAGCTCATCAGTGCAGTTTAGGTCTAGGTGGCTTTGTCATCATGTCAGTGTAATGCTGACAGATGGCATTGCCATCCTAAATTCTTACTTTAATGATGAATTATATTTTAAAATGATAAAAACAAAATGATATTAGTTAAGCAGCGAAAATGTGAAGTCTAACGTTCAACTGCAATTTTCTTGGAAAGGGTCAAATTTAGTCACATGAGCGAAGAGTATATTTCTTTGTTTACAAAGCACAAAGATAAAAAGAACACATACTTTTGAGAAAAGTACTTACTCGCTTTAAAGATAAGGGTTAAAATGTGGGGGTTGGCCCCCTCGCGGCACCAATAAAACATTTATTTAAAAAATGTGCGCTTCATTTTTAACGGCTTTCACGTTAAATAACAATAACCATATGAAATTATATCAACTGGTATAAAAATATTTTTGAAAAACTGTCTCTTACCGGTTTTCAAATTCTAGAAGGTTGCCCACATAGAAGTAGAACTAAATACTAACAAAAGGCTGATCCTGGAGATGTATCATATAACAGGAACCAACAATACTATTAATAAAAAGTCTGATGTGCAACAACTGAGTAATATTTACACGTACTTGTTGTCGCAAGTCCTGTAAACGTAGGACTGCAAGAGGTAATATTCAGTCGTTAATTATTGCATTTCGGAATTTAAAAGCTGCAGTTTTAACCATACATATTCGAAATTTTTAATGTACCATATCTAATTTTATTTTATTTAATTTTAAGTGTTTTATAATTTCGTTTAATTTAAACTTTACCTTCAATCATCCAACAAGCTGTCCGTGAGGAAGACAACATCATTAATATTTTGGAAAATATCTTCATATGTATTAACACTATGTACAATTAATCTCAAAGTAGAATTTAAAACTTCTATTTTTATAAATGTAACAATTATGTTATTGTAGACGCTCTGAAAAAGACTTTAAATAAAAGTCGAAAGCTTAGCTAAGAAAAAAGAGTTCTTTTTGTGTTCAAAACCCTTACATACCCTTAATTATTTCAAGTCTCTAAAAATTATTTTTAAAATATGTCAATATATAAACTATTTGGAAAAAAATTACTAAAGGCTTATTAATGTATGTTGGAGTATGTGGCATGTGCATTCGACAATATCTTGTTTGTAAAAAGCTGATTTATACTAATCTCAAAATTTGTAAGTTAAAAATATATTAAATATTTCAGTTCTATAACTTATAAGTGGTGTGTTCACAGAAGAGACTTAAATAAACAGTCGAAAGCTTGGTAATAGTTAAATGAGTATTATTATAAAAAACGACAAGGTCGATTACTTCCAAATTTCACAAAAATATATGTATATAAATTGCGCGGGCCGCACATTTTCATCAAATATTAAGTTGTTTACAGTCTGTGGATATCTCAACAATTTCACTAACACCATTTGGCATTCTTTTTTAGTTATTTTTTAGTGGTTGTAGATTTTTAATGTTATTGTGTTTTGTCAAATTGGAAATTTTTCATCCCATCTTCGTACGTTCATGTTGTTTGTTACTTCCTAAGATAATGCGGTTCACTTCTATTAGAATTGTAAGATTAATTATAACGAACCAAAAATGATGTGTTTTCCATTTATTCGGTAGAATTTATCTAAGCTTTTATGTAAACCCTGCAACTTCTAATATGGTGTAAGCTAGCAAAAGTCGTTACCTCCACCTCGTCCTTATGTACAGCTGCATTTTATGGAAGTGACACATAGCTAGAACGCAAATGCATGTAGGTAGATATAAGCCTGCCAACTTTTGAATATAAACGTCGTGTATACACTTCCCTGGGCTTGAACTTTCATTGTTGACACAAGCCGKTCGGAATGCTAAAGTACATACCTGAATATCGTCGAGATTGAAACTTTCGTATCACGCTTTATTCCAGCAGGTGGCAGCAAAGTCACGACACTCAGTTATTAAACGGCATACACAAGTTTGTAACTTTCCTTTTACAAACAAAGTTTTCAACTTTTGAACAGTTAATTATTATCAGAAGATTGTACGCCACTTTCGGAAACTTTACGGCTGTTTTTGTTACTTACATTACTCCTAAGGGAAAGCAAACTAATTACAAACCTGATCTACGGAACGATAAAATCTCCTTCGACATACAACGTGTATTGTACAGCTGTAGAATGATATTACACTTAAAATACATTTCAGTAATATATTAGACAATAATGCAAAATACCTACTTTACCTTTACTACTCTTGACTCATGCATTTAAAGAGTCATGTGCCTAAAGGAGTTTAGAGCACCAGAATGACATATTTTGACTTTAATTATTTATCATTTAATTTTATTAGCAATATAAATTGGATTTGTTTCAGACTACAAAGTGATGAAGACTTATACCACTTCTGCAGTTTTTCCGTGGTATATTAAGTATTCGAATGACCTCATTCTGACCATACCATATACGAGCCCAGGCTCATAATAGTTCGACCGGCTGGCATTTTCAGTTACATGCTTTAAAAAATTCTGATACCAACACGGACTGTGATAAATTACTGTGAAACTGTTTATACTACATTAAAACACAGACCTTGAACTTGCAAAAGCAAACAATTTAATTTCATTTACGTGAACGGCAATAATTACAGAACGAAACGAAAAATGTAATTCAACTAACAGGTCATAATAGTTCGGCCACATCAACTGACGGGTCATAAGAGTTCGGCCAACATTTAATACTGTGTAACACCACCTTTGTTAGCAATAACGGCTTTAATTTTGCTAGGCATTGTAGCCACGAGCCTTGCACATTCCTCTTGTAGCGTTTTGTCTCATATAGCCTGCAAGGTGGCTTTTAATTCGTTGACGGTACGCGCTGGAGTTTTACGAAGCTGTTTCTTCATATTATGCCACAAGGTCTCAATTGGAGATAAATCCGGACTGGAAGAGGTCCATTTTAATACCGGTATTTTATGTTCTTGCAATCATGTTTGAACTATTTTTGCCGTATMACACGGCGCTCCATCTTGCTGGAACATAAATTCGCCTTCGGCCGTTTGACAATTCGGGATGGAGGGTAAAAAATTTTCTTCGAGAATGTCTGTATTTCTGCGCGTTAACAGTGCCGTCAATAATACACAGACTACCCACACCCCTAGCAGACATACAACCCCAAACCGTCACAGACCTTGGAAACTTAACTTTTTTTACCAAACAGTCATTGTGGTATGCTTCTGAAGATGTGCGTAAAATTCTTTTTCGCGTGTCACCCACACATACCTCAAATTTCGACTCATCACTCCAAATGATACTATTCCATTGCATTTGTGTCCAGTTTTTGTGTTCCCGCGCCCATTTTAGTCTGTTCTTCATCTGTAGTTTGGTCAAAAGGGGTTTTTCTTTTGCCTAGTAGAAAGATGAAATTAAATTATAAGTGCTTGTACTCCAAAAGAAAAAGTAATGATACCTTATAAAATTTGTAACCTATTTTTTTGATACATCCCTTTGTTGTGGATAATGAAACGTCCTTTAAAATGCGAGCCCTCCATAGTACTGTTAGTTCTTTAGCATTGCACCGTCGATTTGTTCTGATAATTTTACGCAAAGCTTTCTTATCTGCTCCGGTAATTTGACTTGGTCGGCCAGGTTTGTTTTTTTGATGGACCCCGCCAGTTCTTTTGTATAAATTGATAATGTCTTGCACTGTAGAGCGCGGAACTGAGTGCGAAGCAGATATTTTACGCCCCGAAATGCCCTGGTCGTTGGCTTTACACATAGAAATACGCAAATCTTCACTAACAGGCATGCCACGAGGCATTTTACTTGAAAACTGTTGCAAAATAAAGTATAAGCTACGCTTGACAGATAGTTGTTGATTTATTCCGTATATGTTTTGTTTTTGCAGGCTGCCTCGTGTTTCCATGGCTAATGGGATACATGGCCGAATTCTTATGACACGTCAGTTGACGTGGCCGAACTATTATAACCCGTTAGTTGAATTACATTTTTGGTTCTGTAATTATTGCCGTTCACGTAAATGAAATAAAGTTGTTTGCTTTTGTAAGTTCAAGGTATGTGTTTTAATGTAGTATAAACAGTTTTGCAGCAATTTGTCACAGTTTGAGTTGGTATCAGAACTTTTTAAAGCATGTAACTGAACATGCGAGCCTGCCGAACTATTACGAGCCTGGGCTCGTATAGAAACCAACCGTGTTCTATAGACGTTCAATGCATTCAGTCAATACTTAGAATTCACAATTGTATCTGAATAAAAGAATTCCGTCCTTTTTCTTGACACTAGAGCAATAAGTGCACAAAATAGTACGTAAAATATAGATCGGTATTAAAAACTCACCTCATGTGAAATGTATACCAATTATTTTAATGATGGAAATTAAAAAGTTGCAAAATGTAATATAAAAAAAGAATAAAAATCTGTTCTCAAACGCTCAGGACAAAATTGGCAAATATAATTACTTGTATAAGACACAGAATTTGGTCTTTACAACACAGAATAAACCTGCACGATAGCATACGTCCAACTACGTCCAGATTGTTGCGCTCTAGCTCAACATACATTCAATACAGGTCACTCGTGTGGGTACCTAAATAATTCAATTTTAGATATCGAAACCAATAAATCAAAACGATTATTTTTAGGAATGTGGTATATACAACAAAACTTGAATTCTATCAATAAAAGGTCAGGTGTACAAAATTTTAGTTCCATATGTATACTGCAAATGGCTTGAAATTGACTATGTTTAACCAAGAAAACATAATACAACTTACAATTTATTTAACAATACTTATATTTGTTATCTCACACATTAATTTTAAGTCAGTCTAACAACTGTAATTTTGAATATGTCATTTTGTAAAAGACTAATTGTTTCTTACGGTTAATATACTATTCTGCCTTTATTTACATACAATTAATAAATGTACGAAGATCATGCACATACCAAGCTGGCGCTGAACCGACGATGGTGAAAAACAAGTATTGTCAAAGTATAAAGGTCTATCATTGGGAGATCAGTTAGTTACATTAAAGTGCGGGTCAGTTTGTATGTAAAAGATTCTCCAATCGGGGTAGTTTGATGCAATGGAACTCGTCACTGTAGCGAATTAGTGTGCGTATATCAAAATTCAACACTACGCAAAGAAACGGTTTGCGAAATTCACGGTACTTTACAAGAAGCTTGCCAGGAGTCGTGTGTGGATAGTTCAACAGTAACTTGATGAAGTAAACGTTCGAGAGCATTGGATTCGTGTTAAAGACCACAGAAATTGGAGACCGCTTCTTCAACACTTCTGCTGCTATTGTGGCTACAATAATGGAAGAAAACCGCATGGACAAACGTTTTTGTATTCTTCGTAGATAAATGCATGATTCCAAAAGTGTAGACGAGATATGAAAGACAGTGACGTAATCCTCTTGCACGATAACGCTTGATCGCATAAAGCAGTGTCAGTCAAACGAGTTTACGAGAAGAACTGCTGTGCATCCTTTGTGCAGCACTAACATGGGTCTTCCAGATTTCGTTCTTTTCCTCCAGTGGAAGAAAGAAAGAAAGGAAAAGAAGAGAAACGAGTAGTCCGATTCTTGGCTTTTTCCATCCTATCATACTATTGAAGTAACATACATCCGGCAACACTGAGTATGAAATTCCAAGAACTCTTTGGTTTTTTTTTGTATTAACCAGAAAGTGAAATTGTACGCTTAAAATTAAAAATGTTGACGATAATAATCGAGAGGCACTGCGCTATTCCTCATGGCAGGGGATGACCTCTGGTCTTCTTCAAAAGCAAAATAATAAAATCAGATACAGGTAAATTATGTTTTTATCGTGTTGTTTATTTTAAGCTAATATTAATTGAAGCCAAATGCATAAGAGCATCATAGTCTATCTTTTCATGAAACTTGATTTATTAACACCCTTCGTACTTAGAAAAAAAATGGTAATTACCCAAAACTATATTTTACGAATTTCTTTACTTTCGCAGTACGCCGTCGATATATGAAACTGATTTATTTTGAAATCTGAGATTCGGTATGATTTTGGTTTAATATAAGAATTTTTTTATGTGGATTAGTTAAGCTCTAGCTAATCTGCATAGATTATGACGTATGATTGCATTACCTAAAGCGTTGGCGATTGAGGATAGAGAATTTGCTGCATTTGCGGGTACAATTCGCTCATGCATGTTTACAGCATTTCGAATTTATCTCAAAATAGCCTGTTGTGCTAATTAAACTATGAATAAATTAAAACGGTGGAACATAGGTTTGGTGTTTACTTATTGTTCATGCACTACGTCGCAAATTAAAATAAATCTGCACAGCAAACATACCAATGTTTAGTTTCAAACTAATCATGTTCACGAAGCATGGACAAAAAGGTTTGTGCATGTACGGGCGTAGTTGACAGTTTCTATCCGTAGCTCGGCTCTCCCATTATGTACGGACAGCTTGGGTTTAGATTATAACGGCGTGTATATCACGCTAAAAGCTCACGCCTCCTTTCAGTACTTTGTTAATTATTATTGCGGTATTTTTGATGGTTTTTAGCTGGCTTTCAGTAATATTTTTACTACTCTGCTATATGCTGCATGCATAAATACTCCAGCAATTCTAGCAATGTAGACACTGATGTTAATAATTGTGTTTGCACAGCATCGACTTCATCGTGAACAACGGTTTTTGGCGCAATATTTGGCGTTTAATTGATAATGCACGCATGTACCGTTATGCTATATAATTTACTTCAAAAATAGTATTCCTTTATTTATAAATAAACCCTCGAGCACAACAAAACAGCAACATGACTTACAGCTGATGGCCTTAAAAATAGCAGCAGACGATCTACCCAGTATTGCTGTACCGGTTCAACTCAAATTGATATCCTTAAGTATTATACAAAATACCGCGCTTGATAGTCACAATGTGACGTCATGCGCGAATGTGTCCGCCGAGTGAGCATGTCTTCTGCAGCTAATGTTACAGACAATAGTCCGCTCGAGCAGTATTACTTAGAAAATGACTCTTAGCTAATGCCAATGCGTTTATTCTTTCTTTAGCTGCAGAAAAAAAAACATTTTGATGCCCTATCAAATACTTTTGTTTAGTTTGTACAGATTTGGTGTAACTTTCTATCACTATTTTATAGTCATCGGCATTAATTTAAATACAAATCGTTTTAAAATTATATATACCAAGTGATTCTTCAAAAAATATTTAACTTTAATGAGCCGCTATCGTTTTATGATGAGTATTCCCATACTGATCCTTCTTTTTCTCAAAGAAACTTAAGTTGGCATGTTTACTGAAACTATTTTACATTACTTCTTCAAAATTTTACTTTGGAATTTTCCAAAAATAGTTTAAGTCCGTTTATCTAGGAACTTTCATTTTTTACTTCGACCACTTACGGCTTTCATCAGCTCATTTGAATACTTGTATGGAAATACACCACACAAGTCAAATAAAATTATCCTTCAAACTAAATTTGCTTTAATTAGGAAACGCATACACTACACACGTAGACAACTCCAAACGTGGAGATAATGTCATCTGTGGAATCTTGTATAAGACTGCTTCCGAAAGATCAAGCGGATAAGATTAGGATGGATGTATGCCACGCTATTAGAAATGCACGTACGCCCAAAGCTAATGTGACATCTGAGGAAATGAAGGCTCTTATAAGGATTTGAATACAGATAAGTCCATTGTAGTTACTAGAGCAGATAAAGGTTCAGCCACAGTAATTTTAGATAGAACAGATTATGAGAATAAAGTTAGAGAATTGTTAGATGAGGAAAGATATCAAAAATTATCCCGAGATCCTACCTCAAAAATTTCCAAAATTACTAATGATCTTATCGAAAGTTTAAATCTTTTGAATGAGGAGAAGTCTCTTTTAATTGTTTCCGATTGTAAGGTACCTAAATTGTATGGTTTGTCCAAAATCCATAAAACCAATGTCCCGTTAAGACCTATAGTCAATACGATTCATAGTCCTTGTAACAGATTAGCAAAACTTTGTCCTAACTATTTAAAACCTTATGTAGGAAAAACCAGTAGTTTCATCAAAAATTCTTCAAATTTTATTGATATTTTAGTTAGTTATTGATATTTTAGTTAGTTTTGACGTGGTTTCTGTATTAACGAAAGTACCCATCCCTGAAACGATAGATATCATCAAATCCAAGCTTAATAGCGATCACCTAGGTGACACGATAGCCAGATTATTTCAACATTGTTTAAAATCTACTTATTTCTTATGGAACGATAATTTTGACGAACAAAAATCAGGTTGTGCAATGGGTTCACCTCTAAGTCCTGTAGTAGCCAATTTGTTTATGGAAAATTTTGAACATGTAGCGATAAACAGTTTTCATCTTAAACCAAAATGTTGGTATAGGTACGTAGATGACACTTTTGTTATTTGGCCCCACGGTATAGAAGAGTTGGGTAGGGTTCTAAATCATTTGAACAGTCACAATCCTGACATAAAGTTAACTATGGAATTAGAAAATAATGGCAGTTTACCTTTCTTGGATGCCAAAATTTACAGAATAAATACCGGACAGTTAGGATACAAGGTTTACAGAAAAGCAATACACACAGACAGATATTTACATGCCACCTCCCACCACCCTCCTTCTCAAAAGAATAGTCTTATAAGGACGTTATTTGTTAGAGCACAAAGAATTTCAGACGAAAGTTCTTTACAAAAAGAAATATATCATCTTAAATCAGCGCTAGTGAGAAATGGTTATAGCAGTAAGCAGTAAGCAGTATTTGGCCAGTTTTTAATAAAAGTGCTAGTCAAAATCAAATAAATTCTCAGTCACGGCGAAGTAAACTGAAGTTGAGTTTGCCTTATGTACAAGGCCTTTCAAAAAAAATTAAAGAGGATGTTTAGAAAACATGATATTTTAGTTGTTGATAGCACATATAATAATTTAGATAAAATTTTAAGTTCTACTAAAGATAAAGTACATTTAGAGAGTGAAGGTGTTTACAAAATTACTTGTTCTTGTGGCAAGTGTTACATAGTTCAAACTAAAAGAAAAGTAGGTACGCGTTTGAAAGAACACATACAGCACGTAGGTTGCAGCAGATAGATAAATTTTCCGTAGCTGAACACTGATATTTGAGTAAACACATGATTGACTTTGATAAAACAAAAATTTTACATAGAGAAAAATATTATCACAAACGTCTAATAGAAGAAGCTATAGAAATTTGTAGTAATACTAATAATTTTAATAGGGATTGTGGAAATTATGAGTTAGGTGACATTTGGAAGGCTATTTTGTAGTTATCTTTTATCAAGTAGTTCGTGTAAATCTAGTAAGTAGGTAGTTCCTTTTTCATCGTCAGGTTCGTTTTTATCAGGTTGGCACGTTGTTTCTATGACGTCTCGCTTCCTTGGTGATTTGTTTGTTTACTTTAAAATTTTGTTTGAACTTGTGTCAGGCAAATTTTGAGGTTCTTCGTCTTTTAAAAAGATTACATGTGAAATCGAAACGTCAGACATAATTATTTGTCTGTGTTTTCAAGAGACAGCGATCTTTCCGAGAAAATATTATCTTACACCAGTTAATAATCTTTAAATCTTTAAAAGCTTGAAAGTTCAAAAGAACTTTGCAGCCTGCGTGATAGAAAGAAACTTCGTTTCTTGCGTCTTTTACGCAACTTCGCCAACGCAGCAAATAATAAAGTGCTTTCCAATATTGCTAGACCATTCGTGATAAATTCCAGAATAGCAGCTTGCGCACATCCAGCGCCCTTTGTGCATTGAATTTCGAACGAAATACAGTCGATGGAAATTATTAGAGCGGCTTCCCGAATAGGTATTCAATTAGTTTCTGGCGGATACCGCCACCCAAATCAATTTGCAATCGAGGCGAAAGATAAATGAATGCGATATGACTTCGAATTGCTGTCTGCTTCCTTTTCAAATTCACAAGATTGATTGCCGAGGGAGCGATGAAGGCCGGGGCGTTTAGTCACGCGTGAGTTTTGTGATTCCGCATGAAACATGTATTGTTACAAGGGTAGATATGAGGGCTTCGATAACGTCTTGATTAATTTCTCCAAGGGATGGCATGAGATGAGCATACATTCCCCCATGGTTTTGTACGCAGAATTTTCCAGCGAAAGTATCTCTAGTCAGATAAAAGATAACTATTAGGTGTTCAAATTAACAAAGTCTCGAGTTTTGTGCAGTGTTGCCGCGGTAGATGGTACAATTGTACAATAATAGGCACGTTTTGTTTTGATTGTAACAATGGTAGGTACGCCTTTTTTATTTAAACCACTTTTATTGTTTCTGAAAAAAATGCAGTAATAGTGGCACATACGCACTCGCAGCTAGTAACAAATACTTTTGTTCCCGCAGGGACAATTTAGGGTGCTTCTCTTGTTATACACATGCCGACGAACCACCGCACAGCGGAACTAATCAATGTGTTGGTTGGACATGAAAATAATTTTCTAAATATTAAATTTGTTCTATTTTCTGTTTATTATTCTCTTAATTAGATCGGTAGAAAAATATATATTTTTAATAAAACATAATACAGAAAACGTCTTATGAATAGAATAGAATATAAATTTATACCCAATTTTTTTTATTATTAATTAATACCGCTTATAGTGAAAAATAACTCATCTTTATAGAAATAATTTAATTTTATAAAATTTTGGCTTTACACCACCTTTTGTGTTTTTTTTAACAAAAAATAGAAAAAAAATATAAAAGTAAATTACAAAAATCGCTCAAAACTACCCAAAAAACTGCCTTCACATCAGTGCTGTTGCTTTGATAGTATAATACATGTGGATTAAAGGTATCATAATTTACTCAGATATAATAAATTATTTTACTTCCTTTGCATCAGGACGCTACTATTTACTAAGACTCTACTGCCATTACAAATATTTAAGAGAGCCAATTTGCATCTCGATGGATAGAATTACATTGCATAAAGCTGTAATTGATTGTGAAAGCGGATTTGCAATGCCCGAGTAGATAATAACTATTATAATAAAATTGATCTGCATCCATACAAGTGCAAATCGACTTACTTATTCAACTTTCAACATTTAACAGTTCCCAACAAGAAATTTTTGTGAGATTTTTATTTTAAACATTGTTATAACGTAAGCTCTCGGGCTAGAGTTAAATTGAAATCTTAGTCTTTTTGGTTAGACCCTTTTTTCCTCCCTGGAATTTGGTTCAGGTCGGACGTGTTTCCCGCGGTAGTGTTTTACCATATTCCATACTCCTTATTTCTGTCCTGATGATGCCCCTTACAAGTGTAGGCGAAACATCGACCTTATTCCGAAATCAGACGCGGTCTAACCCAAAAAGACTAAGATTTCAATTTCAAACATTTATCTGCTGTTATAAACCTGCATTTTATATTTAATTTCTCACATTATACTTGGACCATTTTAATTTATAAGAATAAAATATTTTAGTTTAGAAAATGTGAAAAAATGTTTGTATAAAATATTGATGCCCAATCAATCTGTATTGCTATTATTTTAATTGCTTATTTCTATAGTACATATATAGGTATATAAAAGAAGTTCTACTTAATTGGGGTTCAAAGTAAGCCATTTCAGTGTTTTTCATTGATTGTAATACTCAGGAAAGGTACATTCGAAAGAGCCTTATATTGGGTACAACATTGAACCCCATGCTTTTATTTTTTAGTGAGGTAGCTAATCCGAATTCTAAATTAATATTTGCTGAAATCATAGGTTAAGATAGTGCCCCGAATATGATACTAACAAGTTCCAAATGCTTGAAAACAGCTGACATACTGTTAAGAAAAATTGAAAATTGTTCAAAGTAACCTCAGTTTACGATACTACAAAAAAGCTACTTCAACAGTGACACCAAATGATATCAATCACGATACTATAATGGAGAAAGATGGAAAAGTGTTTGCGCTTAACCTGATAGATGGACAAAACATGATGCAAGAAACCGAAAGCAAGTAAAAGGGAACATAAGCTGTGGGTCTTACGTATATATGTTTAAGAAATTTTAAGTACCTACCATCGCGTTCAAGCACGGTTGAAAATGAGAATCGCAAAAGACATTATGATCAGTTTGTTTTTTAATTGAGCTTTATAAGTATTATTTTTTGTTTCTTTTCTGAGTTTAATACTTTTTAATGTGTCAAATAAATATGTATTTTAGAGTTTTAGACTATTTTTTTACGATGTGGAAGGTAAACGGCTGACTACGTTAAATTTAATTTCAAAGTTAAGGGAGAGACATTTACCATCAGGTTAATGAGACTTCTTTTAATCAAGTATTTAAGTATTAATTTTTGATAAATTTTCTAAATCTGATTATTAATGCTAGGAGTTTGTTAATGTAAACCATTTCTAAAAACAACCTTTTAATTAAATGAGACTCAGATCAAACCATTTTGACATTCATAAAAATAAAAGTGTGACTCATACAATGTTCAGCGAAAACAGAATTGTTTGCTCCTAAACGTACATCCCTTTTTTGTCCATTTTCCAGTATAATTATATAATTTTAAAGAAGACAGAATCAACGTAAGGTAAATTACAAATTAACTTATGTGAAGGTTTTGATTTAAACATGTAGATAGATGACGATCTGCATGTCTTCTCGCGTCAAACGAATGAATACACTTATTAATAAATGCCAAAGAACAAAAATTCCCATTAAAATTAATTCAAGTTTGTCTATATTATTATTAACTGTCGAAGAATGGGTAATTTTGACTACTTTATTGTAGAGGCCTTGGACCAAGTTACCCTTATAGTGTCAAAGAAGGGAATGCCTTTAATGGATTCCAAATCAATAATTAATTGTATGGGTGGGTGTACACTATTAAATATTGCTAATAGTTCATCTTCTTTTCCCTTTGGTTACAGAAAAGTTTTGTTACATCACATTTTCATAAAAAAACGCGTAAATCAGCAGCACTGGTTACAGACATTATTGGAGTGAATTATGCATTTCAAGTGTAAATAAAGTACCATCACAAAATTAAAGCTATCTAAAATTTAGAATTTGCCAAACGATTCGCTTGCGGAATGCAAATGCAATGGATTAGCATTCTGGTGAGTGCCTTATATAGTATTCAAGTTACTGATTATATTACGGCACCACCAAAGTTTCAAAATCAATGCACATATCAATTAAAAAACCCGAATAATTTGCGCCCACTGAAAGTCTATAAATACAATCAAAAGTGTGCAGGTCGATCCTACCCCTTTAATGCCTAACTGGCATTCACTAATTACAAAACTAACGACACGAATATACCGTCGCAACTACGAGTACCAGAAATCGATGAAAATGCAGATGGAGGACATGGAACCTAAGGTAAATTTAAGTTTAAAACTAATGAATCTCTGCAATTCCCACACCTAAAATCTGGAATAACCGTAATATTAGCACTAAAGTTTAGTCATTTTCCAACTTTCTACTTTCCTATTATAGATTTGTTTTATTCCTCGCAGCAAATTTGCACATTTCCGCATGACCAGTATAGTCCTTAATGTATCCATTACGAGGGTTGTCATGTATGCTCTCTACTCCATGATATTATCCCTCGGCAATGGAATGAACCAGTAAACCAATTTATTAGCCTAATAAAGGAGAATCGGCTAGTTAAGCACTGGGCTGGTGAATTCTACCTAGCAGAAATTACATTATTACGAGTTTTAGTCGAGTAGAGCTACGCTTTATATCAGAGTGTGGGCGATTATTATGCTCTAATTTAATTATAATTTGGCTAATCCATATATTGCGTGAGCTTTTTGTTGTTAGGAAGGTTTTTCAATCATCTGTATACAATATTGCACTTTACCATGCGCTGATTTCGATTTGGATTCCACTCCAATTGGTCGATAAGTAAAGGGGTTCAAACAAAGGAAATAGATTACTCTTTCTTATATTGAATAATTGACTAAAATATAATAGCATGTCTACTACAAGGTAATTGAAGTTTTCACCAAGTTCAAAAATTATTTATTTTTCGAATGCTCATGTGTTCATCGTGTTTTGCGAAACACTATCGTAGCTTCGTTGCTATTGTTTACTATAGGACTACGAAAGTATTGCCTACGAAATAGGAAACAATTCTTTACTTTTTGACAAGAGATAAAAGAGCTGAGTGTAATTAAAAGGTAAACATATACTAAGACTAAAACGGTATTAAAACAGAACCGATCAAAACATAACATGTTGTATAACGTTGCCAGTAACGTAACGTAACGCCAGTATCCTGGGATTTATGGTTCTGTATGCTTGTCTAAACTTCATCCATAACGTATTCAATATCATAAGCTAAAATGCACGTCTATGCTGTGCTGTCTGCACCGCAACCAACTGCAGATAAATCTATTTCGCTATCATTATAGCMKATCAGTGCAGTTTAGGTCTAGTGCAGACTGCACGGCATAGAACTGGTTTTGTCGATATACCAAAGGCTTGGTATAATAATAACATAAGCTGGACGAAAAACTGCATCCTTTAATAGCACCAAGTTACTAGCGAACAGGTCCATTCGTGTCTATCCATCTGTCTGGTTTTAGAGCATTAAATAATCTGTATATATGAGGGAATTGTAAGTTAGAGCCGCATCGTTGAAAAAGGTATAGTAGGTTGCAAAATTTATGCAACAGCTACTTTTGAATATCGGGCTAAAACATTAAATAGACTGATCAAATTCTGTTTAGTTTTTGTTTGATAGATAACACTTATGTACAATATCATTATGGTACACTATTACCAGATGAAATGCTATAATTATCTTACTGAGAACGGTTTAAAAGTAATAGTTGTATGAATCCTGCAACCGACTGCAACCTTGATCGGTTTCTAGAACTCCTAACCACACGTGCTTCAACATCTCAATGTAGGCTTGCTTCTTCTCAGTATACAATTTAAAACAACAGCCCATTCGGTTACATCTCGCAAAAATATTTTATCAGTTTGTTACCGTACAGTTGCTAGGAATGGATTTAAAAACTATTACAAATTTATTACCACGATTTAAATGGTGGGATCTAACTTGTATGCGTGCGCCGTCCAGCTGCAGTGGGGATGGGGTGGGTCAACAAGGTGATGATAAGGGGCGCCAAATAGTTTTGTAGCACACACACACACACAAATTTCGTTGGAGGAATCTCAAAACTAATAAACACAATTACCTCCAAAACGTAGCCTGGTCTTTCATTCACTGCCCAACAATAAAAAAAATATCGTACAAACAGAATAACAATATATTAAGACTATTAATGCAACAAACGAGAATGAGAACAGAAACTTAATACTAGGTTGTTTACGTAAACTCCCTTCACAAAATTTTCGATACAATAACTAACTAAATTTCGATGTCACCGTGACGCGACTAATGTCAAGTGGGGGGTACTCACTGGGACCTTCCCAAAAATTACTTTCAAGTAGCACACACGAGGACCTCCCCTTTCTCCGCCAGCTATCGGCGGCCACTGGATGGATCGGCGACACTCTGCCACGGCCTCTACACAAGCGTCAAACAGCCTCCACGAAAACACCAAAGCAATTTCAAAATCCAATACCAAAAGAAACCCTCAGACAAGAGGGTTTCTTGCTAACCGAAATAAATTCCAAATGATAGATAAATTGATCCCTTACGGTAGCAGTTGATCCCAAACAATACTACTGCCTACTAACAATCCCAGAATAATCAACCACCCGTGAGTATAAGCTGCGGAATCCGCCTCTGCGTTCTTCAATAATTGGAAGAAATTCAGCTTCCCTCAAAAATTCTATCGTTCAATTATGACATTATTCAAAACAAATTTTTATTTTCTATCTAGGAAACCAAAACATAGATGACACAATGGATATAGGGAAACTTGATTATACGCAATTTAGACTACAATACTTATACAAATAAAAAATGACCGTAATAAAACATTTTTCAGTGTGGTGCAGAAGATTTTAATTTTAATGAAAGTTCAGATTTTCTCACATTTACGACTTGTTTTAATCATACTGTGTCTAAAGAATATTACTTTAGCTACCCTTTCAATTAAAGTAAAAGGAATTAAATACACTCACAATTCAGTATTAGTTCTAGATGATCAAAATTATTTATATCCAACGTTTGCTATCATTAAATCAATTATTGTAATGGAAAAAATCAACAAAATCTATTTTGTTGTTAGTAAGCAGAATAGAGTAGCTGTGTTTTGTTTCACAATAATAAAAGTTCTATATTCTGGTATATTTCAAAGAACTGCAAAAAACTATTGCTCATATTTAACATTCAAAAACTGTTGGTATAACAGTTAAACTGTTGAACGAACAGTTTCTTTTTTTCCAGTGTAATAATGAATCCTTTAAATTAGTCCCCGTTACTGAAATGGCATTTATCACCTGATATTTTCTACTCGCCCTCTAGATAATGTCAACTATGAAATAGAGGTTAAGTTCCTCAGGGTAGTCCTGGAACCGCGACCTGCCTGGGAGTCTCATGTTAATCAGTTATCGGGGAGACTGTGCAGAGTGAATTACCTGTTAAAGTGTCTAAAGGGGGAGCTTTCTACCGACGTCCTGTTACGTACCTATTATCCGCTTTTTGAGGCAGCTTCGAGCTACGCAATTTTTGTGTGGGGTCACAGCAGTCTTACTACCAGAATATTTGCATCGCAGAGGCGTACGATTCGAATCATTACTGAATTAGGGCAGCATTCATAAAATACAAAATCTAGACTATTCTATCCTTGTATATTTACCACTGTGTTATGTTTATATACAAACACAGACATCATTATCACACTTGTACTGAGGTGCAACTCTATAATACACGTAATACTAACAATTTGAGTGTGGATTTGTTAAGATTGAAGAAAAGCAGAAGTTCTTTTATTATCACGCCATCAAATTCTTCAACAAAATCCCGGCGGGGATCATCGTCCCCCAAACTTGTTTAAAAGAAAAATAAAACAACAGGATCCGGGGTGCCTACTATGACATCAAAGATTTTATATAATGTTCTTGAACGAGATGTATCTATTTAATGTACTCGGATATGTGTAATGTATTAATTGATTTGAATTGCCTATTCGTTCTTTCAACTTTCTATTTTATTATATAATGAAGTGTGTAAACCAATTTTGTAGTAATAACACGAATAATAAATACTAAATACTATCTCCCTCAATGGCGTTGTCTTCTTTACCGAAAGGCCAAAACATTGTCTTTGTTTTGCCTGCTGCTTCAATCAGTTCTATTTCGAATTATCTTTTCTTTTTCTATTTTGCTTATCCTTAAACGCACTTTTTTTTCTTCCTTTCCGATACGTTTCTGAATATATACATGCCGCATCAGAATTTGCCGCTCTGAGTGTAAACAAACAGCACATCAACTTTATCGTGCTGTTGTGGCCCCACCGTTGATTTTAATATTTATTAAAATTATTCTTAATACCTTGACGGTAACGATCGCTGCCACCACTTACCAATTGGTAAGAAAATCTTCGGAGACACTGTGGATTCTTCTTGGCAAATGGGTAGATTGAAATTTCGAAAATGAAACATCGACTTACGTGAATTTGCCGGTTTATTGTAAATTTAAAAGTTGCGCCGATTACAATATCATGAATAAACAAACTTAAAATGTTAAACACAGCCAACTCACATTACGCTTTCTTTACAAAGGTCAGCCAAAGAAACTTTAAAGCAAACAGATAAATCTAATGTACGATACCCCTGGAGTATTTCCTAGTACTTGGTCCCTCGGCCCTTGGTCCTAGCGAGTTCCCAATTGGTCCAACGCAACGGTAGATAACTGAATTTAAAATTACACTTTACCAATACTTTACAAAAAAAAACTATAAACCCGACACGACGTTAAAATTTCTAGTTTGTAATCAAAATATCAAAACGGAACTGTTAACAAGATTTCAATTTACTTAAAAGGAAACCTCGGAGTCTGATACAAATTTTGTGGGGGTTTTTGCGAGTTCAGCTGCCCTAGGGAGGGGCTTTTCGCAAATGCATCATTTAATGTGGGAAATCGCTTTAGACCATGTTTCCGTCGATCAGACAAAACGCGTCAAATCCTATAAACTTGCGTCAGTGTTATAGGACGCTATCTTGTTCTGATCGTGAGAGACCCAAGTAAACTTGAAAAAGTCGCGTACGCGTATCTTGTTCGGGATGCTTTCATTTGACACCCCGGCGAGGTCGCAGAGTTCAACAGTGCTACGAATAATTATTCTCCATTGTATTGTGAGCGAAAGCATAAAATAAAATAGTTCATTAACGTTGTTGACGTCTTTGTGAAAATGACGTTGCTAAGACAGTTGGATAATAACTCCGACATTGCATATACTCACGTAAATTTTAAAAAAATTAGTTTTCATTAAATATCTCGCTTGATAATAATATGTAAAGATCTCATGAAAAAAAACAGACACTGCCTACAGTAATTTTCCAAATTACTTAATAGAAAAATTGGACTATAAATACCTGGCAAAATTTAAGTTTTCTTTTAACACCATCACATGTGATAACAAAGTTAAAATTTGGTACCCCCTTAGGTTTATTGGTCAAGTCTCGATTACCCTTTCTAAATTATTTGCATCTAATGAGATAAATATTGCATTTTCTACTGTAGGCAGTGTGTATTCCCATTTTGTCCATAACAAAGATAAAATTTAAGTTTTAAGCCATTCTGGCCTTTCATGTAACGACTGTAACTCTGTTTATATTGGACAAACGGGAAGATCCTTTCTTATTAGAGGAAATGAGCATGTAAAACAATTTAATAAGTATAAAACTACAAACATTATAACTACAAATTCTTCGTTTGCAAATAATTTATTATCATATAAACATACTTCTACTTTGGACAATTTAAAAAGTTTACATTTTTGTAATAAATCATCAAAATTAAATTATTTTGAAATTTTAGAGATATACAGAATTTTAAATGACCAAAATTGGTCAATACTACATGATTTTTTCAATTTCAGTTGTCCCATTCTATTTTTTTAATTTTAACGCTAATTTTTACGTTGCTAGTTTGAATGTAATTTTTCCATTTTTAGTCAAGATTGCTTGTTTAGATTTTTAATTTTGACAATGTCATAATTTTTTCCGATAATTTATTATATGGTACTGACGATGGCATATTAGCCGAAAACGCTTTATCTAAATATATCTTTTGTGGATTTAACTTGGTGAAGTTATTTTATATAAATTATGTTTGATGGGTGAGAATGACCGTATTGATTTCAACGTCTTAGTATCAATGCTATTAGTCTTACAGCTGTTTCACAGGTTCATTCCGTACATGAACGTATCATAAAAATTAATTTTTCATTACAACTTAGATCAGTGGTAATTCCACACAGGTTGTTAATGCGCATATATGGTGCAGTGGTTAACCTGTAAGAGCTGAACCTGGGTTCGAATGTCATTCACAGCCAGAAACTTTTTTGAATAGTTTTAAATTTGAGGTACTAAATTTGTGGAACAAAATCAATAAAATAAATTTACTTAGTCGAATTCTATAGAATTATAACAAAATATTTGTTTTAAAATAACCATAATATACATAATTACTATTAAGTATTGCAAAAAGTCGATGTTTTTACCCGCAAATGCATTGTAAGTATTATGCTTTTTTTTGCAGTTCCTCCCTATAACCCCCGATTTCATCCGTTCCTGATTATTATTTTACTACCTCTTTAATGAAATTTTGATTACAATAATAACTTCCCTAATAGTGGTTTTCCATTTATTTATTTATGGTATAGATTGCTTAGCTCTTTAGTACGAATGACGCATTTAAACTTTTATCCAATTTACTTGACATGACATAAAAAAGTTTTGCTTTTAGTTTAATGCTATTCATTAATATTGTAAATAGAGTGCTTAGTTTGATGGTAATATAATACACATATTATTTGCTGTCAAGGAATWTGGTGCAGAGAATAAGTATGTAGTTAGCCACGCTGGATTTGGAACTTTCCTTGTGAATTGAGGTATGTTGGAAAGCTTAGGAATACAGACTGGGCGCATTTTTGCAAAAAAAAGATGGGTCAAATATGCACCAAGCTAGAAAATCTAAAAAATTGTGGTTAGCGCTTATTATTAACTTGGACACACTTGATGCATTATAGAAAGGGTTATGGCGTTAATCCATTAATGCTCGCATACTATATTGGTTCAATACTCTCAGATTAGATTGGTGTACACTGCACGTTTCTCAAATGTAAACATCTACACTTAAACCTCTATGTATACAGAGTTCGCGATTAGCGCTAAAACTTGTTGAACATAATACCTATTAGCATCGCTAGACGGCTCTTTTTAAGGTGGTAGGGCACATAAAGCACTCCAAAACGAGTAAAGGTCCAAGTCAAAAGCAGCTGTAAGCATCCTGGACGGTTAAATAAAAAGACCTGAGATGCAGGACAATATCCAAATTAAAGTTGTTAGTCTTTGCTGTGCTTTCTTAGGAAAAAAGGCTTTGAAGCTATGTGAGCGACGCAAGTAGTTATGCAACATTATATATCTAGGTTTTGACTGGTACAGTCTTTTCCAGGTAGTGTTGGATCGTGTCACTTCATTTTGACAGACAATGAAGTTTGGGTTAATGGGTAGAACGATGAGACCAAGAAAACGAAAAAATACAAATAGTCATGAATTTGCTGACGACGAAGAAGACAACCCAATGGAAGATGAGTTGTGCCAAGAATACTCAGAAGCTGTTTATGAATACATATCTGGTCAACTATTTCAGTTGGAAAATTTCTTTTAGTGGACCTTAAGGGTGTCCTAGAAACTAAACTTATTACACATACGTCTGTCGTGTAGAAGTTGACGATGGTGAAGGGAATGGTTGTACAGGGTTACATAAAACGCGACAGTTTAGCTACTGAAATAGTCTTTCTTTTTTTATTTTAAATGGGACACCCCGTATACTGATTATAGGAAGATTTGGTTGGGTTTTTGCAGGCAAATATATTTCTGAAAAAGTATTGGCAGCTTTGATTAGGAATTAAACCCGGGACTTTTTGATTACTAGTCAAATTCAAATGTGATGATAACTACTACACCTCATAAAGGTCAAATAACCAGAATGCGCACTCGTTGTCAACATTACAGCTTCTTTGTCTCTAAGGACCGCCATATTGTCAGGATATAATACTGCGTTTACACGGTCGTAATAAAGGTTAGTTTACACTTTTGTCACAAAAGTTTATTCTGTGCCTCTGTTGAGTTAAGTTGAATTTTCTGATCTTAAAACCTAAAATGCATTTATTTGTGTACCATACGTATTTTATAGCTATTGAGCAGGTTCAATATGTATGTTTTCTTTCTATTTATAATGCCGTTCAAATAAGAAATTTGCATTTTTTTTTGGAAAATTTATTTTGCTCTTCAGAGGTGCGTTTTTTTAAATACTGTATTAAATTGCAATAGTCTTAAAACAATTTACATAATTATGTTCCGTCCAACATAAGTAATACGCCTATTGTGGCACGTAAATGGTTTTGCCAGTGATAATCTGCAGTAATTTTATAATCAATACAATATAAAGCTATAAATTTGAATTACTAAATAAAACTTCTCAAGGAAAGTTAAATACATTTATTAGTGTGTATTCTTAACTTTAACTTTTCCGGTTTACAAATTTGAGTGTATAAAAGAATCCTATTCTAAAATACAATTATAGCAAAATATTTATAAGAAAAACTCACAACAATGACAATAATTTAGAATAAAAGATTTTCAGATTAATGAAGACATGATGGAATCACAAATAATTACATTTTAGAACTCGCTAAAGAAAATTATTTCTAAAGAAGCCACTTAAGAGGGGCGTTTACCTAGAGCGAATCGGGTCATTTTAAGCACTTACCGTTTTACATTTTACCGAGTTATTCGAAACTTTTTCGAAATGAAATTTTGACATGGCAATGACAAAAGATGTAGCTACAACGTAGAGTTCGAGTTTTTTCTGAATTTGGTACAGTAATGTAAATATTTGTTGTTATATTTTGCTTAAAAATGCGTATTTTTGGCGAGCTATTTCTCGAAAACAGGCACATAAACGAAAAATTCGAACTCCACGTTGTAGCTACATATTTCCTTGTACACTACCAAAAACATGAGCACGATAAATGAGTAAAAACATTCAAAAAATCTAAAACCGCAAACCCTTTCGCATGAGTCCGTCACGAGAGCAGAATGCGAATGCCCATCCCCACCAGGTCCGTCGCGTGGTATCCACTGAACAGTGAGGCTATGATACAATCCTGTCGGGAATGATCGAGCGGTATACGATCTATTCCGATATGATTGGATTTCTAAAATTGTATGTCTAATTAGTAATTACACGGGACAAGTTTAATGTTAAAAGCTCTTTCACATTAATTTACTGTCTGCCGAAGCAATGAGGAGGCGGAAGGAAAATTGTTATAAAAGTTCCTATAGAAATCATGCAGTTAGAATGAAATATTATATAGTTCATATTTACAGAAATAAATGGGTTATTCTATATTTTGAATACCTAACCTGGTATAATATCATAGTAAGTTACTAATATCATGCTTACTTTTTTATGCACACCCTAGAGTCAGCAATTTTCCGAATATTAGTTTAGCCCGTCTGTTGCTCGTACGATCTTTGCGCGATGTCAACCTATCGGCTACCCTCTTACGTCCCATGTCCCGCTGGTAATATGGGTTGCATAATTTACATTTCTGCCCGATCGCTGCAAGTAAATGCCCCTCTTAACAGGCAAATGTGTCATTAGGCATTTTTAGGTTCCCAAACATATTCAAATTTTAATTTGCATATGCTTTTAAAATAGAACATTGATGTTTCATCTCAATTTTGGTGTGCATTAGCGTACTCTTCACAGTTTTCGCAAGACGTATCTTAACAAATTTATCTCCAACACATCATTTGATTGATCAGTGTCGATTATCATTTGCAAGTTGTACATTAACATTGTCATTAGCCAAAATTTGTTCAATTTGTATTGAGCTCAACTGCAATAACATTTTGTCAGAATCTGCTTGCCAACTTTCTGTCCCAGAATGGATGAGTTTTATACATAACAGTTTATTAAACGATCGCATAAATTCTGTGCTTGTTGGGTTTTGGGTTAATATAGTCTCCGTTTTACTGACGGATGGCAAAAAAAATTCCAATGCAAACGCCGCATGAACAAAAACCGAATGTTCGTCTTTTCTTTTAATAACGGCATTTAATGTAATTTGGAAAGCATTTATAAATTTCATTTTCCTAGTCCGATCTTCATTACTCCTTATTAGTTTTAAACGTGCAAAGAATTGGTAGCATCCTTGTATAAAATTAACTTGATATTCTTGAGCTCAAAAGATTGTATTGTTTGGTGTATTTAATTTTAAAAGAATTCGATATATCAAATAATTTATCAATTTTTTCTATAAATGCTGCACATGCCGGCAACACACCAATTTTCACATATAAATTTAATACTGTTCCCGTGGTTTGACTAGAAAAAGCTGCGTAACAAATTTAACTTTCTTTTTCTCGAAGTTGGGTTTTAGATGAAAATCAGTAAGGTTTGGAGATCCTTTGTTGTGTATTTTTTGTCATGGTCATAAAATGCTCTATATGCTGCCATATGATATCGTGACTGTCAGGCACAAATTTATATTTAATAAAAATATTGCGCACAGCTTTGATCAAATGTGGGTATCAAACATGTAAGTAATCTGTTGGTCATCAACCATTATAAATGACCCCTCTGAGGAAACATCTAATTTGCGTGCAAGGCTAATATTATCTGAACCCATGTCAGTAACGAAAACGCACACAACGGAACCCACCTCTTCTAGTTTCCTTACGGCTTCAAATATGGTTAGTTTTAAAATTGCTACTGGACAGTTAGAAAGAAAAAACTGATAGCAAATTGGCTGCCTATACTTGCAGAATATTCCACGAATAATGACTGTACTAACATTTTGAGCATGCAATGGAACTTTCTTGTATCCATCATCTTCTAGTCCTATAATACTGTCATATCCAATATGACAATATCTATCTTCGGGTCTGAGACTTTCTGTTTTGGTTCTGGGCATATAAAAAACCCACGACCGGGTTTGATTGACGCAGATGGTAAATAGAATTTGTGAGTCAATAGTGTTTGCTATATTTTGGTACCAGATGGAGACTTGCTTGCGTATTTATCAAGGTAGCCAGTTTAAGGTTAGAGGCAAAAATTTTTTGTGTTGCTTTTTATAATCTTCAACAGAAATATTAATAATTTTTAATACTTGTATTTAGTTTGTGCTTCAATTTTTTAATTTTATTTTGCAGTCTTAATTTTTGTTCCCTTTCCTCCTTTACTGTTGCACGACGCTTAGTTTTTCTTGGCGAACTGGATGAAAACTAGCTGGTGTCTGCGTGCTGCCATCTAATGACGATGATGAGCATTGTTTATCGGAATTGGTGACTTTCAGTGGAAATTAATGTTTTAAATCTATGAATAAGTTTATTAAATAGAGAAGGCACTGTCAAAATATCATATCACTGCAGCAAACTAAATACAGGGTGTCCCATTTTCGTTGTAATTGTAGGGTATTTCGGTAACTATTAATGCTAGAGCGTTGCGGTTTCGACATTACTGTATTATTTTTTGTTGTGAGTTGAGCTGTACCATCCCCATTTTCGTATCATCTTTTGTTTTAAAGCCATAGCCAACTTTTAAAAATATAACATTTTACAGTTTTCAATATCTCGATTGGCTATGTAGGCACAAAAAAAACTGTAGACATTTTTATAGATATTTTTATTCACACATTTTAGAGATATAACAGAAACTTGCATTTTTTAAAATGGATATCATAGTTGGAGTTGGCTTTGCTATGGTTGAAAAGAACTTTATCTTTACTAATTTTGGTATTATTCCAATTTTTGGAATATTTTTCATTTTTTTTGTCAAAATGGATGTAAATACCTGATGATAAACAATGCATAGGTACTTATCTCTAAATAAACAATCATTTTCATTAGTTACATGGCCTCCTAGATTATCCATTAAAAAAGTATGCCTGAGCGCTCTTAGGAATCTTATGTATGTATTCAAATATGCATATATTATTTTTAAAGGATTCAAATTTTTACTTAATAATATAAATTATATCGTGTGTTTTCTTATTCCATAGCCTCTTGGATGTAAACGTAAAATATTATTAAATTATTTAAAAAATTGAATAATTACAAAATTAGTAAAAATAAACCTAACAATGTATACATTTTTTAATCAGAAAAAATGGGCCTCTTTAACCATAGCAAAGCCAACTGTGATTTCCATTAAAGAAATAAAGTTTGTGTTATATCTAAAAAATCTGATCTAAAAAATTACGGGGTACTCCACAGGATTCAAAATAAAAATATCTATAAAAATGTCTTTACAGTTTTTCTGTATCTACATACCCAAGCGAGAAATTGAGACCTGGAGAAATGTTACATTTTCCAAAAGTTGGCTATGGCTTTCAAACAAAAAAGGCGACGGTGTAGCTGAACTGAATAAAAAAAGTAATACAGTAATGCCGAAACTGCAACCCTCTAGCATTAATAGTTACTGAGATACCCTACAATTACAACGCAAATGGGACACCCTGTACATACTTGCAAAAACCTTCAATTTTTGATCACCTTTGAAACTTGTGGATGATATCGTAGGAACTGGTGTGTTTACGTCATGTGAAGTAATTGGATGATGAAGTAGCTACTGCATAAAGTTGTAGTCAATTATGTAAATCATTAAGAAATACTCTCATAAAGATTTTCCACATTTTCTATTAGGTCATCATCACCACATGCTGTTGCCCACTGTGTAGCTCTGTATTAAAAATTAAGTGAAATTAAGCAGAACTATCGTCTGCAACAACAAATCCCTGCTGTTGCGCTGCGTTACAGCACAAATATGGCCACCAACATTACGTTCCATTAATACCAATTATAACCCAAAGTGATTAAAGCATACAAAAAATCTAAATGCGTAATTTACAAAATAATAATATAGTTGAAAAGCAGTGCGCGGTTAACATTTATCAGTCAGTGTCAGATTTGGTGTCAATATCCACAAAACATGGCGGATTGAAACTGAGCGGACCCATCCTTACACCCAGAGTGCTTATTCTGCTTATCTGACTTTTCTGTGAATACATCAAAGCGCTATCAAATTCCAAGTTGAACTTTATATATGGTGCTACCAAAGGCCATCTCGCACAGTTGTAGCTGAGTCGCTCGTTGCTCGTTATTTTCGAGCTTCGTAGCGGACTTCTGCTACAGAAGCCAGATTCTGGCGACCAGTAGCTAATTACTACCCAAATTATTACAATATCAAAGTTTTTGCAGATAAGCATATTTTTGAAGAAGTATTTATCTAAAAAATAATAAAGAATACCCGAGTAATGGCGACAACGCATAATACATAAAACTGACTACTTTCATTTTTGGTTACGAACACACCGAATATCAAAACAGTAAGAGTGGGAATTGTTTTACGTTTTCAATTTGCAATAGCACTACTGTTACACTAATCACTTACATTTAAGTAGCTTGTTTTCAACTTGGTAAAGAAACTAGGTGCATCCGCTGATATCTCGCAACTGTAAGGCCCTGCGGTGTCCTCAGTGACACTCTCCAGGTAAACGCTAGTGTCGTTGGAAGCTGCTACATTAGCGACTACTCCTTTCATGGGGAACGCTTTTAGTGTTGGACGGTCCGTCGGAATGTATCTAAAGAACTCCATGCCTCCCTTGTACCATTTGAGAGCGTACAAAGGATCACCTTCCAAATCGTAGTAACACCGGAGGATCGCATGGCGTCCACGAACGACTGCTGTTGGAACTATAATACGCACGTCCCTTAGGCAGTGCACACCTGGAAAAGAACGACTAGTTAAAGTTATTGTTGTATACGACCCTAGTCGCATATGTATTGGACCACTGCTTATTACCGAATAAAACGTAACAGCTCCAAGAACTGTCATGAAAATTAACAAAATTGAACAATGATAGCATAAGCAACTACATACATCAAACCACAACGTGAATAGAGTTCATGTAACAATTATAAAACACATAAATACAAAATTTCGTTCAAGGCGTATGTAGCAAATGAATTGGACCGTTTATTATTTTGCTTTGTTACCACTGCGTGACATATCTTTATGTTTAATTACTGTACCAAGTCGTCTGGGCATAGTGTCTACCAACTTTTTATAAAAATCAGTCTGCAACTGAACTTGGAGGGCTTGTTCTTAAAATCTTCTTCATTTCATGCCATAGAGTTTCAGTAGGCGAGAGATCAAGAGAACCGGTGGGCCAAGTTATAAGTGGAATTTGGTTGTCCTAATCGAAACAGTAAAAAATGACCCTAACCACAATATTAGAAATTACAATATATACGTATTTCAGCAGGCTTTCATCTTCAGTAGAATAATAAGGTGACTTCTTGAAATCTGGCCGGATTATCCGGAGGATATACTCCTCACCGAAATTTCAGTGGAAGTGGAATCAGGTCAACAACACATAACTATTTATACTAACAGAGCTTCACGCTTGAATGAATCGCTTACTTAATCAGTTCAAACAATGCGGATCTCGCAATTGGACCTAAATCAGAAATCATTAGGGCATCTTTATTACTTTGAATAAATATGCTCTCGAACGCATTGAGTTCCGTATTGTTGGAAACAGATTTTGGCAGTTTTAGTTTTTTTGATGTTATAGAGTGTGCTGTCTTTAATATCTTGGGCGACGCTTGACTTATCGAACCTCCCAAACCTGAAATGGTTGTCTTGCAAAAATTTTTGTGTTGTGGCTAGCAGCTCCATCCTGCTGGTAAATATACTCACCTTCGGATGTTTTTAAACTTTCGCTTGAAGACAATAGATGGTTTGGTAGTATTGTATACATCCCTAAACCATTCCTGAAGCAAACTTTGTTTTTCGTTTTAAACAGTCCTTGTGAAATTATTCTCCCTTCCTCCTTAGAATTTGACGTCCGGTATCTCTCATATGGATTTCGAATTTTGCCTCATCACTCCAAGTAATTTTATTCCACAAGTGCAGTGGCCAAGTTGAAAATTCCTTAGACCACAATAAGCGCGTTCGTTTTTGTTTCTTTGTAAGAAATGGTTTTTCATTAGCCTAAAATGCGCGCATTGTTACCCAGTAATTTAAATAATACCAAATTACCTCGTTACCTTGTAATATCCAAAATTCAACTTTTTTACATTGCTGAGACAGGTATTTTTGGAAATGGGCTTTCCCACCGCTTCGCTCCACTCTCTTGCTAGTTGTCTTGATGACACTCGTCTATATTTCATAATTAATTTCTTCAATGTACGCATATCGCGTACCGTAATATTTGACTAGCGACCACTTTTAGATTTTATAGCAACAGTACCGGTACATTTGTACTGGTTTATTATATTTCGAACAGTTCTTTGTGCAATATGCAGGTTTCGTGCAATTTCATGCCCGGATTTTTAATTT
Source organism: Rhyzopertha dominica (assembly GCA_025024175.1). Classification (NCBI taxonomy): domain Eukaryota; kingdom Metazoa; phylum Arthropoda; class Insecta; order Coleoptera; family Bostrichidae; genus Rhyzopertha; species Rhyzopertha dominica. The sequence continues at coordinate 8,232,963 of QCXZ01000075.1, forward strand.
TAAACTTTTAAAACCAGAAATTACTGAATTTCAAAAATCTTGTGAAAGGGCTTTTCCACGAATCATAATACTATAATAATAGTCTAAAATATTGTAGTAAAGACACACAAAACACGTTACAGTTTAACACTGTCAACTCTTATTAACAAACTGTCACGTCTTATTAACAAACTGTCACCTCTTAATTTGTTTTCCATGGCCACTAGATTTTCTGATAAGGATCATTTATGTCCAACTTATATGCGATAGAAAAATTACACGCGTTTATAAATGTTTGCCTCTTTGTAAACTGTACAATCAACAAGCATTTGTTACTATGTCAAATCAGTATGTTATTACTTAGTTAAACCCTGCAAATACCGTTTTGTAAGTTGAAATGATGTAAGTGGTCCAATACATTTGCGACTGAGCTCGTATGTGTTTTAATAACTTTCCGACGCAGTTTACAAGACACAAACCTATAGTAGAATACGCGGTGTTTGGTGCAGGAACATGGCCTCTAACTTAATTGGATTATTTGCCGCTAGGGTATACATACTATTCGTTGTAACGAGTGCTTTTATTGCTATAGGCCACGAGTTTCTCAGAGTTAAAAAAACTTACGGAAATAGGTGCTAGAATAACAGGTTGTTTGATATCATGGTGGAGAATGGCTATCCGAAGCCTTTCCTCAGAAACCTTCCTTTACTGAGCGTCGAAGAGCTAGCATCACAAATGCCCATAATATTAGACTCTGGTGGTCCATAAGTGGATTTTGCATAATTTCTTTTCATTGCCTCCTTAACACCAAAAATAGAGAAGATCATTAGGTACGTTAATCGTACAAAGATCGCGTGTAATAATCTTAAAAATCTTAACTAAAGGACAAGATAGAGAGGTTAGATCTGTATGACACACTTTATCTTATAAACTCCTTTTATTTGCCTCTAAGTATACGCAATTCCCTCAAAACCATCCCTTAAGCAAAAAATAACTTTGCACAAAAGCGATACAAAGCTTAGACTCCAACGGTGTGGTTGTTAATCTTGGTCTCTCTATTGATTTCAACAATCCTAAAGTCCTAGTGATTGAAAAAAAACTATAAAAAACTACTTTGTATCGAGATGCATAAATGAGCGTGAAACACTGTTAATAAAAAATCAAGCTTAAATAATTTAAATAATATCTATAAATATTTATATCATTTGTCCCAGTTACATCGCGAGAAGCTCTTAATTCAGTTTTGTATTCTTTTTTCCTTTTGTATTGTGGGGTTGTCAGTTTTGTTTTCTTTGTGGAATTTCAATTCCGTACGCAGTTTTGTGGATGGCGCGCTTTGTTTGTGTGTCCTGATGGTAGTTAATATTCGTTCAATATTTATATCATGTAGCAAAATATTATTATAACGTTTTTGATTTTTTCCTTTTTGTGTTGTTTATGAAATTTCAAAGACTGTCAGTGTCGATTTACCACTTACCTGCAGTGAAAAATGTATTTCAAGTTTTCCTTTGACTTTGATGTGTAAGTGTGACAATGATGTTGCATTATGCCTTTGTATAATACCGATTTTGTTAATTTATAGTTATTCTGATGAAATATCACCAATTAGACCTGAAATATAAATATTAGCGTAATAAGTTACATAACTTATTATACAGTTAGAGGAATGGATAAGTTTATAATATATAAGAAACAAATGTTAGCGAGTTAAATGAAACGAAACCAAGAACAAAAATTAAATTAAAGACTGGAAGAGTTCCTAATGTCTAATGATTAGAAGATGTGCAAAACACATAAACTGGTCTTTATGATGCCGCTATAAAAACGCTTTAACGCATTTTTACGTTTTCAGTCATGTGCATAGTGTGGTTTCCTCGTCATTTCGCTGACACTACTCTGCCATATTTAGAAAACTAAATGCTTATCAAGTTTCCATGAAATATGATAGCCGAATGTCTAACAGTGGGAGCCAAGTAGGGTAATTAGGCGAGTCTCTAACTGAGCGTTTTGTTAGAATTGTTTAGCGATGCATGCGGAGTGTACGCTAACATACACTATTGTTTGCGTATACACGAGATCATTAGGATACCTGCTAATATCAATAGCGTCACTCTCTCTCTCCAGCTATAAGACTTGATCGTTCGTCTGCTAGTGAACTATTGAGCGGACGTTCAATGGGCATTAATCCTTCGCATTCATTGCAGAATTCAGCATCTCATAATGATTATCGGGAAGACGATAACACGTATTGCGCGCTAGTCCCTTGCTTAAGTAGGTGTCACGATAGGGTAGTCATCAAGGGAATTCATTTACAAGATATATATTGTTAATTCACTGAAAGTTTCTCAGAGTTTAACCAATGGCTTCAATCGAATGCTAAGCATCGGTAGTGCCTGGGTGTTTTATTATCCCCAATATATACTGTAATACTTAGTATAATTAACGGTCGTTAAGATTATATTCTGTTATAACGGGGATACCGACCTTTATTTATCGTTAAGAATACTCTTTATATTCTAAACCAAGCTTTAGGTGGACTTTATTTCGCACCTTCTTCAGGGTTGCTACAAATAACATAATTACAGTATAATTTATGGGTTGTTTTATAAAATTTACTTACAATATTTGAGACATCAACTTCAAAATGACAAGTTATTCAATTTTCCTCTAATAAAAAATACAATGAAAAAAAACGAAACAGCCTGGTTCAGCAAATATCATCATTTTTATGAAAGAACCATTATTCGTACAATTTCCGTAATTTAGAATTTAAAATATTACTATACTAAATTTATAAAATTTGATTCACTTCTTATAACGTAGTAAATAAGTATAAATTACACTCGAATTTTGTATATCCGTTTTTTTTTGTTAATACTACCTAAAACATGGTCGTTTTAAACGGATATTTATATTTATATTTTAAACGGATATCACTTTTATGTAAAAGCAGCCTATTTTTTAATTGCTGGCAAGTTTGACCCATGTAAATCACCTATTATTTATTACTATTATTATTATTACTATTATTATTATTACTATTATTTAACTCTGAATATCAATTTTAAAATTGTTATACACGGTGATCCGCATGCTGTATTTGGTAGATGGTCGTTTAATTGTAATATGAATACAGGGGAATCTGGAAAGCCTCCTATGTGAAGTTGGTTATATTTTCGCTTTCTTTATCTGGTTTTGTCGATAAATATTCAGTATCTTATAATATATATGGGTGCTATTGGTTAAACTAAAACTTAACTATGCTGGACATAATAACTGTGGTGTGGTAAATCACATGTAAATATGAGGCCTGTTTTTTCTTTAACTTCCTAGGGGTTATAAAAGTAAAGCATTACTCATTTTTCTACAAAATCGTCAAAACAATTTTCGTTCCAAGTCGTTTATGAGTCCTGGCATTCTTTTCAGTTGTATTTTGGCCTTAGACCTTGAACAGTTTCTTCCAAGCTGCTTTTGAACTTCCGCATGTTTTGTCTGGTGTGATTTACAGATTTTTCTCTTATTTTCTTGCCCGATTTATATGTTGTTGGTTGACAAGGTTCTCTTGTATGCACTTGGCCAGAAACACTAAGCCACTTCACTATAACGACGACAACAATAATAACCGCTACACAAACACAAGAATGCAATACTATAACACATTATTAACTCCTCTTTCTGTTTCGTTGAGCTCTTGTAGCTGTAAAGCATCCTTTTTCTTTTCTTTTTGCTGGAAGGCGATGCTTGCATTTGTTATTTGTTGGAGTTGATCGCTCTAGTTGTTAAGACTACTATATGGGTGTTAGTGTTTATATATTTTGGATTTCCTGAATGCTGAATACTTACTTTACTAGTGCTTGAAAGGGTGAAAAATCAATTTACAAAGTAAGAAACGATCCGTCCCCGATGCGAAGAGGGCGGGCACCTATKTGAAATGCATGAATATTCGGTTCCCTCTCATTTGGAACGGCCTGTAACGAGCCCAGGCTCATAATAGTTCGGCCGGCTGGCAGTTTCAGTTACATGCTTTAAAAAATTCTGATACCAACACGGACTGTGACAAATTACTGTGAAACTGTTTATACTACATTAAAACACAGACCTTGAACTTACAAAAGCAAACAATTTTATTTCATTTACGTGAACGGCAATAATTACAGAACGAAAAATGTAATTCAACTAACAGGTCATAATAGTTCGGCCACATCAACTGACGGGTCATAAGAGTTCGGCCAACATTTAATACTGTGTAACACCACCTTTGTTAGCAATAACGACTTTAATTCTGCTAGGCATTGTAGCCACGAGCCTTGCACTTTCCTCTTGTAGCGTTTAGTCCCATATAGCCTGCAAGGTGGCTTTTAATTCGTTGACGGTAGGCACTGGAGTTTTACGAAGCTGTTTCTTCATATTATACCACAAGGTCTCAATTGGAGATAAATCCGGACTGGAAGAGGTCCATTTTAATACCGGTATTTGATGTTCTTGCAACCATGTTTGAACTATTTTTGCCGTATGGCACGGCGCTCCATCTTGCTGGAACATAAATTCGCCTTCGGCCGTTAGACAATTCGGGATGGAGGGTAAAAAATTTTCTTCGAGAATGTCTGTATTTCTGCGCGTTAACAGTGCCGTCAATAATACACAGACTACCCACACCCCTAGCAGACATGCAACCCCAAACCATCACAGACCCTGGGAACTTAACTTTTTTTACCAAACAGTCATTGTGGTATGCCTCTGAAGATGTGCGTAAAATTCTTTTTCGCGTGTCACCCACACATACCTCAAATTTCGACTCATCACTCCAAATGATACTATTCCATTGCATTTGTGTCCAGTTTTTGTGTTCCCGCGCCCATTTTAGTCTGTTCTTCATCTGTAGTTTGGTCAAAAGGGGTTTTTCTTTTGCCTAGTAGAAAAATGAAGTTAAATTATAAGTGCTTATACTCCAAAAGAAAAAGTAATAATACCTTATAAAATTTGTAACCTATTTCTTTGATACATCTCTTTGTTGTGGATAATGAAACGTCCTTTAAAATGCGAGCCCTCCATAGTACTGTTAGTTCTTTAGCATTGCACCGTCGGTTTGTTCTGATAATTTTACGCAAAGCTTTCTTATCTGCTCCGGTAATTTGACTTGGTCGGCCAGGTTTTTTTTTTATGGACCCTGCCAGTTCTTTTGTATAAATTAATAATGTCTTGCACTATAGAGCGCGGAACTGAGTGCGAAGCAGATATTTTACGCCCCAAAATGCCCTGGTCGTGGGCTTTACACATAGAAATACGCAAATCTTCACTAACAGGCATGCCACGAGGCATTTTACTTGAAAACTGTTGCAAAATAAAGTATAAGCTACGCTTGACAGATAGTTGTTGATTTATTCCGTATATGTTTTGTTTTGGCAGGCCGCCTCGTGTTTCCATGGCTAATGGGATACATGGCCGAACTCTTATGACCCGTCAGTTAACGTGGCCGAACTATTATGACCCGTTAGTTGGATTACATTTTTGGTTCTGTAATTATTGCCGTTCACGTAAATGAAGTAAAGTTGTTTGCTTTTGTAAGTTCAAGGTACGTGTTTTAATGTAGTATAAACAGTTTTGCAGCAATTTGTCACAGTTTGAGTTGGTATCAGAACTTTTTGAAGCATGTAACTGAACATGCGAGCCGGCCGAACTATTACGAGCCTGGGCTCGTATGCTGTAGCTGACCTATTTTTAAACATTCTGGTATGTAAGGTTAAATCCCAGTACCGATGTATTTCGGGCTCCATTTTATGTTAATTTCCAAGGCCTCTTCTAGCTGGGCTAAGGGGATCGTTTTATGGCACAAGCTTGGGGTAAAAATTGGCCGTGTTTATTTTATTACCTAAATGCTTTTTTGGTTATACAGAAAACGGACTATTACTGATCATACACATGCATTACGCGTAATAATTATTAGTTTAGTCTACGGTTTTGCTATTTTCTCATCTAGTTCTGATTTCTACACATCTATTTACATCGAGAAGGGCATTGGTCTATCACAGTCACACACAAAACACAACACCTGTCCACGATCACACAGCTATGTAATATTCACAAGATACACCGTTTTTCACTGTTTATTTTTAATGCTTCGTAAATAGCAAAAGTTGTTTAAATAAAATAAAACTCACAATAGCTATAGAACTAATGAAAATAGGTATAAGCAACGTAAGGAGGTTTAATAGGCAGTCGAGAACATGAATCCAGAGCTGTAAAGAAACCACAACTAAGCTTTACCGAATTGGACAAATTCCCCCTCAAACTCGTTCTCTTTTATCTTAATATTCAGATTGTGACCCAAGCTGAGCATGTTACCGCAATTTATTCTTCTTTGCCCGCGTGTTTGTCCCTCATATTTCAGAACCCGATATTTTTTCTAAATATGCCTTGATCCGTGAAAGCGGGCGCTCAAAGGTTACAGTAGAATTTTAATTGGYTTACCGTCGAGGGTTTTGTGTGTGTTGCTTCTCCTTCCGTTGCTTGTTTTGCTCAGACGCAGAGCTCATGTTTTAAAAATATGACCCGGAGCTCTTTTAGTTCGCCGAAATGTTGTAATGTTATACTTTAATGAATACGAAACTTCGTTTGAACTTGGCGGTTCAGTGCTGCTTTAATTTAAGAGAAGAGTAAACCTGCTTAGGTACACCAGCAGCGGCAGTTCACTCGGTATGTTTAACCAGCCATAAAAAATTTCATCACTTCGACATAAAAGGCAGTACCACCAAAAAAGTGAGAGGTTGTAAAAGCCACGAAGGATATTTTACTTTCAAGTTTGCATTTTAAGCTATATCTTGTACGCCAACCTTTGCTCTACATTAGCTTCTGGCTCACTTCATATATGCGTTGGATGTACAACGTTATACGCAAAACCAGGCTTTTGTAATAAAAGCATCCGCAGAAAGCTGCATGAAGGTAGGGATAAAATTGTAAGAAATAAGTTGGTTATATGAAGACGGGGATAAATATCGACAAGTCAGAGGTGGACTCAAACGAGGCCGACAGAGACTACAGCATAGAAAGAGGGATGGATTTTTTCCAAAGGAAAATCTACAGTCATATAAATGAATTCTCTCTTCGACTTTAAAAGACACAATGCGAGGGGAGATCATTATTTAAGGTCCCAGATATAGTAGGCGTTGACTGACAGGGCAATTCTTTGACATACTAAAAGTTTATTTATTTGTTGTGACACTTGTTCAATACCAGTCTTATCATTTGTTGGTTGTTAAAATAATTTACAATTTGTGCGAAGTTGTTTGAATATTTTTCAACAATGGAAAATCTGAAATACACGCAGTTATAAATTATTTGTAAAAAAAGAGTTTTTTCGCCACAATAAATTCCTGAAGATATGGTGGTTATATTAGGTGTGAGTGCTCCTTGTTACCAAGTGGTAAAAAATTTGTCTCGAGAATTTAAATTGGGAAGACAAACGTATGAACATGTAAAGAGTGCCGGAGGACCAGTAACTGTCACTATTCAGGAAAATTTTAATCGTGTACATGACATGGTAATGGCAGATAGGCGAATGACCATTCGTCGGATAGCTAAAATTACAGACTTTTCATATAGCACAATAGAAAAGATATTAACACATATTTTATGTCTTAAAAGTTATCTGCACGCTGGGACGTTCGAGAGTCCTGCATTCTGAAGCTAGTCTGGCAAAGTTTTCAGCAGACCTGGATGAGTTTCTCTCTCGATTTGTAACTGTTGATGAAACATGGGTCCACCACTTTGACCCAGAGTTAAAACAACAGAGTATGAAGTGGCATCACAAAGGTTCTCCACCATCTGCTGGTAAAATTATGGCCATAATATTTTGGGATGCMGACGGAATTTTAGTGGTTAAMTTTTTAGAACGTGGACACACAATAACAGGTTTTTACTATGCCAACTTAATTTCAAAATTGCACGAGCGCATCAAAGAAAAAGGACGGGGAAAATTGAGGAAAGAGATTTTGTTACATCAGGACAACGTTCCTGTACACAAAAGTCATATTGCAATGKATGCTATTCACGACSCAGGATTTACACGAACACCCTACATATTCACCAGACCTTGCTCCTACCGATTACTTCTCATTTCCGAAATTGAAAGAATATTTACGTGGGACCAGATATGACGATGATTATCAAGTGATGACAGCAATAAACGACTGGTTAGAGGACCGACCACAATAATTCCTTTCTAGAGGAATCAGCATTGGAACATCGGACCAAATGCATCGAAGTTCAAGAAAACTATGTCAAAAAATAAACATATAATTATTTTCAGGTTTTGTGTCTATATGTCTGGGACCGTAATTAATGATGGTAGTGGTGTATTGGAGATGGACAATGAAAGTGTACATTAGTCAAGTCAGATAGTAATCTTTGCCATATATATTAAATTTGTATACCCTAAAGTGGGGTGAAGAGCCTTTAAACCAGTTGCCAGGATTATGTGAGATATATGAAGAAATGAAGGCATACCCATATTTATTTAAATACGTATTTTGTAACGATATGCGAATAGTAAGAGCAGAATTCTTTGAAAAGAAAATATTTGATACTGAATACAGTGACGCAGGTGACACAGACGAGAAACTGAAAATAACATATTCTATTTTAAAGGCTATATATTAGATTGCGAAGGTAAAGTATGTAATTCGTTTTTGCATAATATACTCTCTTCAGAAAACTTAGACGTAAGTGTAAGTGGTGAAGATTCGGAAAACATGAACTTCGGAATTGGTTATGTTAAATCGTTTGAATTTGCACACACCTTTTTAGGTTAGAGCCCGCAATTATGGCTTTTCTAGTTCTACAGAAAAAAATGATAACAAGTTTTGTTTTTGTCTTTATTATTTTGTGGGCATTCTATACTTATATGTTTTTAAATTAAAATGCTCTCCTACTTGTAGTAAGCTAACTTTATACAGAGTAAACTTTAGTTTTCTATACAGGGTGATTCACTCAAACCGTTCATTAGAAGTTTAGGGCGTTGGATTCCGAATTGAAGTCTGAAAACAACATGCAGTTAGATATAATCGCACATGCCCTCCTCAGGGACAATAATTACGCAATTGTGGCACTTCCGTAATTCACTATTAACTTCGTTATTTTAAATAGAATGATATAATTTTTTGTGCATTTTTGGATTCGCCTAATCATTACAAATCTTTTCATGTTTGACAACCTATATCTAGTTTAAGCCGTTTCAGTGCAATTAATTTTTTTCTGAAAGTTTTAAGTTTTACAGTGTTCTGCAGAAATTTTCGTAGTTCACGGATCCTTTCAAGACCACGGCTGGCATTTTGCAACTTGTTATAGTAACCATAAAGGTTACTTGTTACAGTTCTGCCGTTTATTCAAATTCATACAGTGTTAAAATCGGGCGTTATTTTTAATACACTTTAACGGAGTATAAAAGTCATTTTTCTTTAACACCCTGTATATTTTGGGTCTATCAGGAGCAGATTTTAATTGCCTATCGATTGGTATTATCAGCATTCCCTATACCTATCTGTTATAGTTTTAAAGGAATAAGCGTTTTTTTACGTTTTCGTCTTATTTGGTGACGTCAGCGTAAATTCACTTACTGAAAATAACTAAAAACAGAATAATCGATGTATACTTGCATAGATATTACAATATTGCGTTTATGCGTTTTGTAAATTCTCTAAACTTTCTTGATTAATAATTAGGTACATCATATTCAATAAAAAGTCGCGTGATTACCTACCTGTGGTGGTAGCTTTTGGAAACAATTTTAAAACAAAAGAATGTTACAAACATCAAGACTGAATTATTGTATCGAAAATTTGCCGTATAGTGCGTAAGTTTTACTTGTTTTCGATTTATCCAAGAAAATAGGTTCGTCCAATATCGGCTGTTGTGTTTTCTTAGAATTGACCACCATGCTTCAATGTGTTGATTAGTATGGCTGCTTCCATACAAAAAAAAGAGGTAATCTACCATCTATGTACAGCTATTTCGTGGAACTAAATCCGTATATCTTCAATGTAAATATTCTCGGTGCCCGTATCAGTTCTTACGGCTCGATGAATAGCAGTAATATTTTTCACGGTTTTATATAATGTTCGGATATAACCTTAACGTCATTATTAGTGTGTAAGGTTTTTAACCATAAAAAATATTTTTTCTTGGCAGCCTAACTAAAGAAATAACAATAGCTAACTACTGATCATATTGCCTATAAACTTGTTTTCTTTTGACACACGACTAAGATTTACCTAATTAATGAAATCATAATTTGCGAACTAAGAGAAAGAGTGAATACATTTTTAGTGCAATAAGTTATTAGGCATTGCCCTTAAACAAGTTAGTAAATCAAACTTAATGAAATTCTCCCTTCAACTGACACATATCAGGGCTGCATGGGGGATGTGGTAGAATTTCCTAGCACTTCTTCTAAAAAACTCCTTTGTCTGACACTGCATTATGCGATCAAGCGTTGTCGTGCAAGAGGATTACGCCGTTGCCTTTCAGCTTTTGTCTGCATTTTGGAATCACGTATTTACATTTTCTACAACGAAGACAAATACACTTGTCCATTGATTGATTGTCCATGCACTCTTCTTCCATTATTGTAGCCACAATACCAGCTTAAGTGTTGTCGGTAGCAGTACAAGGTCTCCAACTTCTGTGGTTCTCTTTAACACTGATCCAACTCCCTGGAACGTTTGCTCAATCGAATTACTGTGGAACTACCCACACGTGACAATCTTCTGGCAATCTTCTTGTAACGCACCTTGAATTTCGGCAATAGTTTTTTTTTTCACGCAATGCTTCAATTTMTATATACCTACGTTAATCATMACGCGTTCCATTGCATCAAACTACCCCGATTGGAGAATTTTTACGGATAAACTAACTGAACTGCCCGCTCTCTAATACAGGTAAGTGATGTCTCAAGCACCGACGTTTATAATTTAACAGCACTTGGTGCTTTCAGCATTGCCAGTTCAGCGCTGTGTTAAAGAATTATGACATGACCCTCAGACCGCTTTTGTTCCAAAATGTCATATAAAATAAGACAAAATTCCGTTTTGAAATTTCAATCTATAAATACTCTTAGTTCTGGTGCGATACGATCCACATTGCACGCTTAGTATTTCAATTTACCCAAGGGAGGCATTTCCCAAATATTTCCGATAAAATTCCCTACCGTGAAAGATAAATGAAGTTACAAACGCATCATGCGGATGTTTCACTGCGAACTGGTATTAGGTACTAAGCCGCATAATTTAAATTTTTACTACCCAGAGTAATTTAAAAAAAACGAGGGCTTAATAGAAATTTTAACGAGGGCTGGATGGATTAACTCAAGTCGTTATGGTGAATTATCTGGCCGTAAAATAATTTCCCCTGTTAAAATTCCAGAACGTCCGCATAGCATATATGCGGAAAACGCATTACTTACATTATAGTTAATATATTGCTGTGCACGTACATGCCAGCATTGTTGCGGAAGCGGCAGTGATTTATTTTTATATTAAAAAAGGCGATCAAAGGTTTTACTGACCTACGCGGAATATGGMGCTGKAGTCGMGAATGATATAATGCAATGGCATTTGTAAAAGGCTCCATTTGGAGGTTGGTTATAACCAGATATATGTGTACGACCAAAAATACAAGCAACTTCTCTAAGCTAATCTTTTTAAGCTTGTCACTCATTTTCCAGTCACAGTACGGGCCGATGCTGTCCGTCACAGTACGGGCCGATGCTAACCGTCACCTGCATATCTGATATTTCTTAAGAAAATTTAGTACCTGTAGCAGAGGAATGTTCACCATGTACGACAGCAGTAGTTTGTAGTAGTAGCAGTAATATTAACAGATGAAGAAGAAAATACGAAAAAAAAGAAGATCACGTGGATCAAACCAGGACAGCATTTGGAGAGTTCTATCATCTACTCAATGATCTCAAATTAAACAAAATGAATTTTTTTTCAGTATTTCGGAATGTCACCTAATAAATTACTTCTTGAGATTCTAGAGGATGTCTTAAATCAAAAGAAGAGAGGCTTGTTGTAACGTTAAGGTAAGCAAGAGATCACTATATTTTATGCTGTTTACATTTTTCTTAAAGAAAAACATTACATATTTAGATTACAGTAAATAACAGTCTAACCTCAGAAAATTATAGGGACACTCTTTTGGTACGGCTCAACAAATACAATTTATTTTGTTATACATTTATTTCATAACGGCTATGTAATAGCTTAGCTATTATAAAGTAACTTGGTTATTTAGTTCGGAATATTGTCAGTGTTATCGTCGTTACTGTTACAAGTATCTTATGTGAAATTATTTGACTGTGATGGCATAGTTGTTCTTTCTTAGGATGCAGAATATAAGCAGCTTGTGTTGGAATACTGCATGCACTTAACAGGGCCTTTGAAACTTCTGTTCTACCATTGGTTTGAAAGCCTTATCAAGGAAGGAATTAGTCAAAGCACACACTAGTACAATTGCTAAGGACCTCTTGGGAATTAGAAACGATCAATTGGTTATTATATACGATGGAACGTACATCCGCCATGAAAACAGCAAGAACAATGTATATTAAAAAACATCTTTTTCAGGGCAAAATTAAGTGCCGTTGTGCAAATCTTTTACTATCTGCACAACCAATAGCTATGTGATGGATATGATGGGGCCATATAATGCAAATACAAATGATGCGTCTATAATGAAACAAATGGTAATAGATGAGAATGGACTGAAAGCAGGTCTTAGCGAAGACGATATCACTGTTGTAGAACGTGGTGTTCGTGATGTTGTTGGGAGCTAACTGCGCTAAAATTAAAAGTATTGATGCCGGCCTTAAAGAGAAACAGAAGCCAGTTGCCGACAGAGGAATCCAACAATTCCCGAATAGTGACGAGAAATAGATGGGTTGTGGAGGCAGTACACGGAATTTTTAAGCAAAAATATAGCCTTCTAGACAAAAAAAATGAGTAATAAAATGTTACCGCAAGTGGGCAGCCAGTTTTTTTTTCATTACGAACCCAACAACAATACCATAAATGTAATAGAACGACATTGTTATGAATGTCCAAATCGGAATCGAACCGCGGGAACATGCTGTAACTTGGCAGCAGTATTATCTATTCACTTGGGCGTTCCAAAACGATATACCCAGCGGAAATTCTGACAGAAGTAAGTAACAATTTAGAGGGCAATTTCATTTGTCAGCATTACACTGACATGATGACAAAGCCACCTAGCTGCCATTATGGGATCTACTTCCCAAAAAAGTGACCTGTAGCCTTTAGGAAGTAGATCCCATAATGGCAGCTAGGTGGCTTCGTCATCATGTGAGTGTAATGTTGACAGATGACACCGCCATCCAAATTCTTACTTACATCATACCAACCCTTTGGTATATAGGCAAAACCAATTCTATGCCGTGCTGTCTGCATTATACCTAAACTGCACTGACGAGCTATAATGATAGCGAAATAGATCTATCAGCAGTTGGTCGCGATGCAGACAGCACAGCATAGACATGCATTCTTGCAGAAGTATGAAGTATGATGACAGCAATGAAGATGAAAAACATTAATATACGCAAAGGTATTTTGTGCAGTGTACTTTGTGGGTGTGAAAACAGAACACTGAAGATCTGAGGTGGCAAGAATGGTCATATAGGTACTTAGTTTAATTACCTACTTGTTTAAATTAAAAACTGTGATAAACTTGAAGCATTAGGTGCGTCTTACAGGGTATTGTTTTATAAACAGGTGTTGAATACAATATTTATTTATTAATCATTTTTCATGTTCACATTGTATGCACCGTTTCTGTAAATATAGTTGATAATTATAGTTTTTCTTTTGCAACTGTGCTTATGCTATATTCAAACCTTTATATATTTTAAAATTCAAATCCACGGTCCGCTGGGGTGGTGTCTGTTAGGAATTTTTTTTCAGTATGTTCCACCACTTGCGCGGCGACGAGAAAATCTATGTTATAGTAAACCCCTAAGGCTAATATTTAAAAAATATATCGTAGTTGTGCCAAAACCGGATCTTATTATAACTTTTTAATGAATAAACTTAAGTAGTACATAATGTAGCTACTATATTTACATATGTATTGATATTACTTTGAAAATATTCCAACCCATTTTCGAGGTACAAATTTCCTAAATTTTTCCAAGCCCGCTTTACTCCTAATCTACGCCACTGGCTTAACTAGTATTGTGCTTAGAGACTACCCGCCACCATACCTACTCCTAAAATAAATATTGACTCCAAAAAAAAGGCAGCATTCACCCCCCTTATCCTGATATGGCCTATTTAATGTAATAACGGCTTGGAAAATATTTATTGTTTAGTAAAGCTGAAAATAAAACGGATAAAGATTTAAGGCTGGTTTCTCTGCTGTATTTTAAGCTAAAATCAACTCTATTTTTAGAATCGAAACCAATCACATACCCCAATTTAAGGTGTTGTTATAGTTACTGGGTTGATTTTAGCTAATATCAACTTTAAAAAAGAGAATAGGAACTGATCTTTAAAGTCCAATGTTGTATGCAAAATTAATTTAGATGTCAACATCCATAGATAAATTAGGCAATACTTATAAAGATATATTGATCGCCATCGTAGGCTTCCATTTCTAAAAGTATGTAGGCACTCAGTTGACTACTCTGTTTAAAAAAATGTACCCCCTTGGGTTCGCGCAAGCGGATTCAACTGTATTTAATTTTTGACCTGCTAATCTAATAACCTCTACGAAATACGGCAGCTATTTAGGAGACAACAGAAGCCGTCAAACCGTGATGTTTCAATGTAAAATGCGTACAAAGACTTCCTGCAACAACCAACCTTAGCTTAGAGCTTGAAAGAATCATAAGGTAAAATAATTAAGAAGCGCAAGCAGTTGTTTTGCTCTATACAAGCAGCCCTCACAACAATGATGCAACAATGGTCCCTTCCGTACCTTGGTGCTTGTAGCATTCGGAACGCTTCTAGTGAATGCCTCCTTACCATTAATCTTTTGAGCATGAAAAGGGTGCGATCCTGCCACGCTTGCTATCAGCCAGTCATATCGTGTTCATTTATCTTTTGCTTCGACAGCATATTGGTTCCGCAGCCGAATTAACCACTAATCGACGACGAATAACGTATTTACGTTGCAATCTCTCCCCGCGGCACGCCATACTTGGCGCGAATGCTTCAATCTTGATACGGTGGCCGCAGCTGCCAAATAATGCTTATGGAATGATGCATAATAATGCATTATAACTATAATGTAGACGGCCACCTAAAGGATTTTATTAAATCAAACGAATTTAAAGAAACCGCGTAGTCGCTATACACTAAGGGCCGGTTGCAAAAACGCGGATTAAATTTGATCCGAGATTAATCCTAGTTTTAATCGCCGTTTTGTTGTTCAGACCCTACTTGAACTGTAAAATTTGATCCGGATCAAATCGAGAATTAAACTCGGATTAATCCCCGATTAGCGTCATTTTGCAGTGATTGGTGATCACTTTATTTTATCTATGTTGGTAATCACACAACGTACAGGCCGATATGTTTCTCATGGTAGGTATTCATTCATTTGTACATTGCACTTCTTGCCTCCTCTTAGAGTAGTATATAAATACAGGCAAGGCTGGTGGTGAATGGATGAGCGTAATGCGCTATCCAATGGAGATGACCTTGTTCCCTGTCCTTCAAGAACTATTCCTGACCGTACCAATCCATTACAAGCCTTTGAAATACGCTATAGACTTGAAAAGAGAAAAGTAATGAACTTACTTCACTTGTTTGGGAATGCTCTAGGATTATGCCAAAACGCACAGAAATAAATCCTTGTCATCAATTCAGCAAATAACCGTAGCTCTGAGGCTTTACGCAATTAACAGCTTTTAACAAATTGTTGGAGATGCTTCTGGTGGTATGCACAAAGCTACCGTTTCCGGTTACATTGCTTTCTTGGCAATCACATATCCGTATGCCTCTCACAGAAGAAGAACGTCGCAAAATGAAATTTGATTTTGCTGCTATTGCCAGAATTCCAGGGGTAACTGGTTTGCACCAATATCAAAATACAATCCTTCGGAGGTCCTAATGCTGAACTTTTCCGAAACAGAAAATGAATTTTCTCTATTAATGTTCAAGTAATATGTGATGCTTGCATGAAAATCATGAATATACGAGCCATGTTTTTTAAGTAAGTACCGTTTTGCGATTCCGCCGCCGCAGCGCTACGGTCGGCGTTCCGCGCATGCGAGCTGGTTACCTACATCTCTTGTCTACGCACTGACGCCATTACAGTTTGATTCTTCATTGTATACGTTGTTTACTGAGTGTTTAAGATGCCTCCGACAATCGTGAGTCCCGCCGATTGTTAAGTACGGCCTGTTATACGATTTCTTAGTGCTAAAGGCGTAAAACCGATCGATATTCATCGTGAGATCTGTGAAGTTTACGGACACAACAATATGAGTGATGGAATGGTAAGAAAATGGGTGAGAGCATTTAAAGATGGCCGCACAAATGTGCATGATGAAGAACGGAGTGGGCGTCCTTCGGTCGTTAATGAAGATTTGGTGCAGAAAGTGAACGAAAAGGTGAGAGAAAACAGACGCTTTACAATTTCATCATTGTGCGACTGCTTTCCTCAATATTCTCGTAGTGTTTTGTATCGCATTGTGACCGAGAAATTGAATTACCGGAAATTGTGTTGACGTTGGGTTCCGAAAATGTTGACGGATTTGCACAAAGCCCAACGTTTAGGCAGTGCGGTACCACAATGAAGGTGAAGATTTTTTAGACCAAATTGTTACTGGTGACGAAACATGGGTGGCCTACGTCACACCAGAATCGAAACAACAATCCATGGAATGGCGACATTCATCATCACCCAAAAAAGTGAAGTTTAAGCAAACAATTTCTGCCCGGAAAATCATGTGCACAGTTTTTTGGGACAGAGAAGGAGTATTGCTAGTGGAGTTTCTGCATCGTAATGAGACAATCAATGCAGCGTCTTATTGTAAGACATTGAACAATCTGCGTCGTGCAATCCAGAACAAAAGACGTGGCAAGTTGAGTAAGGATATAGTTTTGCTGCATGAGAATGCCCGTCCACATGTGGCTAATCGGACCAAAGATCTCATCAAATCTTTCAAATGGGAAACTCTAGATCATCCTCCATACAGCCCTGATCTGGCGGCCAGCGACTACCATTTGTTCCTGCACTTGAAGAAACACCTGGGTGGTCAGCGTCTTCAAGACGATAACGAAGTCGGAACATTTGTGATACAGTGGTTAACAAGTCAGGCGGCAGAATTTTATGAGGAGGGTATTCAAAAACTGGTGCCACTTTATGACAAGTGCCTCAATATTCACGGAAATTATGTAGAAAAGTAGATTAAGGTACAGGCTTTCATGTAAGATAAAATTATTGCGATATCTTTGCACGTCTTTTTTTAATTCCAAAACGGTACTTACTTAAAAAACATGCCTCGTAATAGCTCGGTGGCCAGGTTCGGTTCATGACAGCACCATATTTAATGAATCACCTGCATATGCACGTTTGGACAAGGGCGATTATGACAAGTGGTGACGATAAAGGTGATAAAGGTTATGCTCGTAAACGACATCTATTAACACCGTTCCTGAATCCACAAACTCCCGGGAAGCGAGCGTGTAATCATGCGCATGCTGTGACTAGAAGCACAGTATAAAGATGCCTCGAGGTCTGGAAGCAAAAACTTCCTGAATTAAACGAGCAATAATACCAACCTTGCTGTTATAGTAGCTTGTGCTGAATTGCACAACATTGCATTTGAGGAAATTAATACAAATGGAGAATATGCTTATGTGTTTGAAGATGATGAGACAGTACCTGTAGAAAATGTACATAATGCTATTAACACTGCCGATATAAATTATTTTGATTAATTGTTGTTAAGAAATTAAATGATACAATTATAAATAAATATTATGCTAGCAATAGACTTCATCCAACTTGAAATCAACCTACAATTGAAAATGAAAAACATGAGAAGTTTGTAAAAAATAATTTATTAAAAACAAATAATAAATTTTTAATTATTGATTAAACTATCCTTTTTTTTAATTTAATTTTGTTCATTTTCATATCAATCTATTTTGCAGCGTTGACCTGGTATTTAACATATTGTCGCTTGGTTTTAAACTACAACTCTTTGTAAAGCTCAATTGAAAGCTCAGCTTTTCTGCCAGCTTGCTTGTGTTGCGAAATTTAGTAGGAGCAATGATCTTCTTCACATTCTGTTAGATGTTGGGTTCTGAATGGGCTTGAAGATTATGTTGCAAGAGGCTTTCGGCATTGCAAATTTCATCACTGTGTGGAATACTACTACTAGATCCAGAAGTGAACGAGTTATTAGGAATGGAGTCACCTGCAACATGTGATGTGTAATGAACAAAAAGGAATTTAAATCACCAACTAAAATAATCTGCTGCACTATCATGGTTGGAAAGTGGTTTGATTTGTTACTCAAACATACCCTATTTCAAGGCTTTTAATTCTTGCAACCGTGGAGTATAGCTTCCGCCACTGTTTTATAGGTTTTTCTTCGTGATATGAAGGAAAAGGACAAGGAAATGTTTCATAGACTGTTTAACTTAAAAAAAATTGAAAATAGGTTAAAAAATTAATAAATCTTATTCCGAATAGCACCACGCTATCGTCAGGTAATCCTAAGCTTTAGTATAATTATAAACTGTTTAATACAGCAGTAATCTTTTATAACAAAGTGATACTTAAAAATCAGATTTTAAATCTTTAAGTAACTGATTCTAATGCGGAACTATATTATTGGTATTAACACTAAAAATAATTCATATTGACGTAGTGCATTAATTATGTAACACGGTTGTCTGTAGTTCTTTACGTTAATGGGTAATAAACTGTTTACCTATTATTCTCTGTAGTTTCCATTTTACCTTATCTGCAGAATTTATTCGTTTTATCATTTATCAGTGTGAAATCTTTCCATATACTTCCGTTGCCGTGAAAAATGATCATATTTTCAATTTGTTGCAAATGTTTTTATTTGGTTTGACAAATCTAAATTCATTTATCAAGAATGACAAGTGTACACGTAATAAAAAAAACATCAAAATAAGAGTGTTACTTAAATCAGGAATTTAATTTATAGAATAATAGCCAGTATTACACTAAATTTTGTCTTATAAATGTGTAATGATACGAATTTATCAATACTTACATATAGCACGTAATACAGCCTAAATTTTTGTATGGCTTTTTAATTTTTTTATTTTATTTAAATTTGTAAATATATTAAATGTTTTGCTGACCGATTTATACTAGTTTAAAGGTCCTTTAAATGCTAAATCATAATTCAAATTTTATTTTTGTAGACTGGTTTTTGTTAAAATAAATCCACAAACAATAATCTAATTGTAATAATTATTGCATTTGTTTATATCCAATGTTATTTATTTGCATCAATAATATTACTTTCATTACTATTTTAGGCGCGTTTTTTTTTGTCAAAAAGGTATTCTTTTATCCTTTAATTGCATCGTACGGTGACAATTGCCACCGTACTCTTATTAGGTATGTTAAGACTACGTATTGCCTTATTAGAGCTACCGAAAACAGTAGTAATATGACATGTATCAAAATTTTATTATTATTATTATATTTATTTACATTTTTAATAGATAACGTGTTGCTGTTTCGGAATACTCCAAATTAACTGCTTGTTACGTAGACAGAAATTTTTGACATTTTTTTATTAATAAAAATACCCCTAAATTATTATATCTTATATATTATATCTTATATTATATCCCAGCTACTCTGGGAATTTTTGTGTGGCACAGTACATGTATAGTTCCAAGGAATGCTATTTGTTTTTATCAAAATAATTAACATTTAAATTAAAATATAGTATTGTCGTGTTATACTGTTGTTAATAATCGGCTAAGCTCTGAAAAAATTGAACGAACTCGTATTGCATAATATATCAGGTTTTTTAAAAAGAATGTCTCGATTTAAAAATTCATGTTGTGTTAACTTTTAATTCGTATTGATCGGATAGTGTATGTACGTGTAGGGTGACAGGGAGCGCAAACGTTCCTGTTTCGCCCGTTACTTCATTGTTTGTCAAGATTAAAGCAGTCCGTACTATTTGGTTCATGATGTCTCTACACCGTAGTAGAGTTGTTTCGATTCAAATAAAAAATTCACAGATCATCTCATTTTCAMTAGAGTAACTATAGCGAKCCCCGTGCATTACGAGACGCTTAGCTATCCATTGCTCCACAGTAGATTTGTTTGGGCAGTGTGGCCGAGCGAATCTAGAGTGACCTGGGAAAAGGTGGAAAGAGAACGTTCCAGCTTCAGGATGGCCGTCTTAGCGATAGCCACCGTTTTGAACCTTAACATCGGATTATGTAGGAAGAGTGTCACTACTCGCGTGCATGTCCGTGGAGTCAACCACAGGAAGACCACTACCGGCCTTGTATCCGTATTGTTACATTAGTTGTGAGGCTCCGTTTGATGAAGATGCCGAAGCCGAAAGAATAACATCCGTTATCGCAGACTTGACATGATGATTTTTTTTTTATTTCACTCCACAAAATTTAGCAAATATTAACCGATGATGAAATAATTAAAAAAAGGAAACTAAAACGGTTCAAAAGTGTAGTTGCTTTTTTTAAGTATAGTTCTAGATAATCAATTAGTAACTTAAACAATACTATTAAAGACCTTGCAGACCCAAAAATCATTAAATATAATGTGTCTTCAAGTTTTTCACAAATTTTACTGCTTGCATCATGTTTTTAACTTTACCGAGCCAACAGGCGAAAGGTCTTTCACACCTAAAATAATTACATTTATATTACGAGATAGATGATAAAATTTGGCCCGTATAACAATCGAGAACGATCAGGTTAATTACTAAAGTTCACTCAAAACTTAAAAAATGATACCAGATGTTTGTGAAAAAAAGCAAAAAAATCTATCGGAAAAAGATGTTTCTTTTCACCACGGAATATTTGATTTTCGTTATTCTTATTTACAGCCTGTAAACGAAATACTCTATTTGTGTGATCAATAAGGTAATGTTCCCTTTCACCAAAGAATATTTCCCTTTTTCTGTCATATTTTTCTTCTTAGTTGTTGTAGTCAGCAGGTAGGTAAATTTACCGATCTGGAAACCAACGGACGGACTTCGTTTTTACTATGTAGTACTGTGTGCCATACCTATAAGAGTAAACTTTCGAACCACATATATATTGTGTTTCCTTTAAATTACTTCTGAAAAGGAGTCATTGGCGTATGTGGCTCAAAACAAGGTTTAAACCCAAAAAATACGTTGCATGAACTAACGTTGCTGGTGCCACTGGTATCTAGACCAAGGAAGAAGGTCTATTTCTTTAGGACGTTCTGGTGTCGAAACCAATTACGACGTGGGTGATGTTGTCAAACAGAATTGGGCATATTGTCACCGATAAGTTTCCAAAACAGTATGCATTAACAGTCTTCGTTTTTCTCTGCTGTTTAAATTTCTAATAAAGCTGTCCAACGTTACACTTCAGTAACTGCGCCTAAGCGCTTCCGTGGAAAGCACAACACAAACACTTGCATTATAGTACACTAACGTTGCGCTCGAAATGCGATGACAAATCCTTTAATCCCCAGCTAGTTCGTTTGAAGTTGGCTTTTGCGGTTCGCGATCAATTTTACTTCAACATTGTAGTTGCACGGCGACGCCGCTTCATTAAAATGATGTCTGCAGTGCACGCCTCCCAAATTAAATGATTTGTTAAGGGTAGTTCGCACAGTCATGCAAATACCGGTGCCCGACTGTTGTTGCACAAGGAATTCACATTTACATTTCACCAAGGATCGATAAAAAGGGCGAAACTATAGCATTAGCAGTCTGCGCTCGAAAGCTGTCACGAATCGAGCGAAAACTGATTTGAATGTTTCCGTGTTTCATGCCCTTAATGCAGGAATATTTCATCAACGTCGGGAAAAATTGTTGGTTGGTGCATGGGTTATTGCGGTCATGACTGACAAAAATGGTTGTTCGGTTATACGTGACAAAGTTTAAGGCATATTTAGGTACACTAGACAATTATGTCTGCAACTTTAATATACTGAACTGAAAATCGAAACAGTAAAAAAATAACCCAAACCACAATATTAGAAATTATAATATTCTATATACGTATTTCAGCAGTTCAGCTGCCATCTTCAGTAGAATAATAAGGTGACCCCTTGAAATCTGGCCGGATTAACTGAAGGATATTCTCCTCACCGAAATGTCACTTCCACTGAAATTTCGGTGGAACTGGAAGTGTGTAATGACTTCAAGGTTTCGTTACATATGTGGTGAAAATCCGAAGCGAGTGATATTTTTCGTTTTAAAGTTATTAAAAAGAACTTTCTTCTTGATTTCTGAAGAAACACTGAACAGGGTGGCATACTTTTTTCAGTTTGCGTTGTAAGCTGTTGTAAAAAAATGTTGATTGTTGCTTCTGAAAATAATTACTGATCTATTTAAAAAATGCCGCTTACCAGTGAAGAAGCATACGATATGTTAGCAGTCTCAATGCTTTAATAATGCTGTTATAGCTTCGAGAGTCTGCGCTATGCAAGTTCAACGAGTTGCTTCTGTAAGGAGAGCTGGACCAGCCAGATCTGACGATAGCATCATCAATAAGTTGGAGTACATATATGCTGAATCCCATATTAGCATAAGGGGCATCTTCAAGGACTTAGGTATGTCATTTAGCACAGTCGAAAGGATTCTTAGAAACCACCACACGTACCTATATCGTATTATGTTCTACCAAGCTTTAAAAAAAGATGATTTCGATAACAGGCTAAACTTTTGTCATTGGCTGAAAAGTATGGGTTGAGAAAATCATAATTTTTTAACTCGCACCTTATGGACTGATAAAGCTTCTTTTACCAGTAACGGAAAAGTAAATCATGGGATTGAAAAACATAGAAAAACTAATGCGGGAATAATCAAGAAAAACTTACATTATCACCGCCTTCATCCGTGGGTCATAACAATGCGGTCACTCCGGTGGACAGACAAGGCGGTTTCACATATGCGCGGGAGATGCAAAAACAAAACATAAGTTACTCATCCGTTAAACTCAAACAGATACATTTAAGACTCACAGAGGGGTTTTCACCCCAGMGCCTCATCCTTATCCTGTCCATGGTATATCCCTTAGYTTACATCATGAGTCAATGGTGGTTATGAATACCTTGTTAGTTTTCTCTCTTCAACAACTAGCTAGTGTCAACCTGAAATAGTAGAGGCTTCCCCGAACGCTCACCCTAAGGCCTATAGGGTCGCATTCCAATAGCCCGGATCGGGGGCACCTAATAAGGCTACCCTCTCCAGCAGAACTATGTCATTCGAGCAGCCCGCATTACCCCCCGGAATGCAAGTCACCCACTCGAAGGAACCACGGCTGTTAACCGGGCACTCTGCGCTAGGGGTTTAAAACTGCCTGAGGCACATCATGGCCAAAGACCTTACTCTCACTGCCTGAGGCACATCATGGCCAAAGACCTTACTCTCACTGCCTGAGGCACATTATGGCCAAAGACCTTACTCTCACTGCCTGAGGCACATCATGGCCAAAGACCTCGCTCTCACTGCCTGAGGCACATCATGGCCAAAGACCTCGCTCTCTCAAAGCCAAAATCAAGAACATTTTTCTCTGTCAAAAATGACACATCCATACTCATTGCCTACTTTTGCATCTCCTCGCGACGCTGATATTTCTCGCCAAAACAATTAATCGCACGCATACGCATTCGCTTCGATTTTAGTTTTTATCTTATTAACAGCGATTCTAAACATAGCAAGAAATTAATAAACGTACAAAAACACCTTTTATTTTAATAATAACGCAGATACAAAAATTGACATTTAACAGGATATGCACTACTGGTCCAAAAGTAATCCCCACTGGATAAGGGAGTTAAATCATTAACATCATTGGAGCTTTAACGTCTGGGGTGGCCCCTTTATTTTTTAAGAGACCCTAACGGCAGAAATATATTTGCATTTCCTGTTATTTTATCTATCCGGGCTACTAGAACATGTTTCATTGCAAACCAGAAGTACCATGTGGTTTCAGCATGACGGTTGCGTCGTGCATTTTGTTCGTACGGTACAAAATTACTTTAATCAAGAATATCCTGGCCGATGAATTGGTAGAGGCAGTTTTGTCCCCTGCCCACGAGATCTCATGATCTAACAGTTTGGATTATTACTTATGGGGCAGAATAAAGGATAAAACTCAGTCGATTACACGCGAAAATATAGTTGATAGAATTAGAAAGGCGATAAGCTGTACCCATAGGGCGGAAATAGAAGCGGCTGTTTTCTCCACCCAAAGCCGACTCAACCTTTGCATAGAGAATGATGGGAGGCACTTATAATTATTCACGTATTACAGTTTTTTTTTTTAATTTAAATAATTTGTTTCCATATTTCGTTTGTTCATATGATTACTAAATAGTTTTTATTTATTATGTGTCTCTTATTAATACAATAATACCAGTTATGATACTAAATATTATCAATTAAGAATTTAGATGACAATGCCACCTGTCAGCATTACACTGTTATGATGACAAAGCCACCTAGCTGTCTCAAAGGGTATTATTTCCTAAAGGAAGTGACCTGTAGCCTGACAAATTGGCATGCACCTGCATACTTCAATTTGACAGCAGGCCTCCGCGGCACTTTTTGCAAGCAGGCAAGAACCGGCATACATTAAAATGCATGTCTATGCTGTGCTGTCTGCACCGCAACCAACTGCAAATAGATCATTATAGCTCATCAGTGCAGTTTAGGTCTAATGCAGACAGCACTACTTCCTAAAGGAAGTGACCTGTACCCGTTAAAGCAGCTAGGTGTAGTTGTCATCATATCAGTGTAATGCTGACAGATAGCATAGCCATCTAAATTCTTACTTATATTATACCATTGCTTTGGTATGTAGGCAAAACCAGTTCTATGCCGTGCTGTCTGCATTAGACCTAAACTGCACTGATGAGCTATAATGATAGCGAAATAGATCTATCTGCAGTTGGTTGCGGTACAGAAAGCACAGAATAGACTTGTATTTTAAATATTATTAACTTTATAAAATTGATATAAATGATATCAATATATAAATATTAACATAAAAGCATTAACAATAAAATTTGGGGCTTGAATAAAAATAACATCGTCTGAATAGATTTAAAAAATTAATAATTGTATGAGTCATTAGAAGTGCAATTTAATTTGATTAATTTACTCAATAATGGCCTTGGAAACAAAGGACAAAGTTACTTTTGTTCATTTTGTGTCTTGTGTGTAGGTACTGTTTTGTCAATAACTTCAAAACGAAAAAAGCTATCAAGCTCAGGTTTTTAACAGATATTCTCATACAATAGCTTACAAAGCAAAGTGAAAAAGTATGGCGTCCTATTTTAGATTTTCTTCATAAGTCAAAGTGAAATTTCAACGATTTTATAGGGGGTCTTATGTGTACTCTTTTGACAATAACTTCAAAACGAAAAATGATACCTGCGATTTTCACTGCTCACTTTCTTAGACATATGCTAAAAACATAGTAAAAGAATATGTCGTCTTATTTAGCTTTTCTTCAGAAATTAAGAAGAAATTTCTGTTTCTTTTTTGGCTGTGTATACTATTTTGGCAATAAATTCATTTATATATTTCTTACACAACAAGAAGTTAGCCATTTACAGCTATTTAGAGAAACAAATTTTTAGAAATTAACCATTACTAATAATCCCCTTCAAACTCGGTCTAAAAAATTATTCCCAATTTATTAAATTTGACTGGGGCGTTTAGAAGGTATAGTATCTTTAATTTCCGAATGTATTTTACTTTTTAATGTCGTTACCATGGCATCCATAAGAAAAAATGTTATAACGAAACTTTTCACTTTCAATTCTGCCAGCTTTCCCCTTCCTTAAATATACAAATAATTCTCAACCCAGCATTTTTATATCCTACCTAGGACAGCTTTTCTCTGGCAATGTAAATAAAACGGTTTACAGCATTAGACACGCCCTAGCGAATATTTGCGAACTTGCTTTTCACAGATATTCCTACAGCTGTTACGCAAACGGCGTGTTTGTGCAAGGAAAATATGCAAAGTAACCAATTTCGTTCCGTTTCAGCAACGTAAAATTCCAAATATTTGAACTAATTGATTGCTCAAGCGGAAGCACAGCGATTTGCTCTACACTAAATTTGCTTTGTGCGAGAGGAGAGAGTAATGAAACTTCACGCGAGTAGCGGCGTGATATTTTCATGGGCAGTCTTCACAGCGAACCTAAATAATTGCAAAAAGTACTCTCAAAGGAAGCGTCGTGTAAAGCGTAATTCTCAAAATTGCATGCAAACAATCATGGATGCGTAATAAGCGTTAATAATAATGTATAAAAATAATAATGCAGGGAAAGTGGGATAGATCGTTAGAGGGAACAAATTGTTGCTCTGTTTAAGTCATGCGTAGTGATTTCAAAAACCTTTTAATCGACTGTTTAGCAGACAATGAATCTATGTGCCATGAAAGATATTTGAATCATATTACTAGACCTAAATTTCATGCAGGAGTTCCACGTTCCATAGGATCTCGCCACGGAAGAAAACGCTGGGCAAAATAGTGTGAAAATTAATTTAAAGAAATCAGTAAGAAATAGTGTTGTGCATTGCACCTTATATTAGTTTCAGCAATAGCTAACAGTGCACTCATATCTATATACAGTGTGTTCGCGGATTGGGTTTCAGATAGGTATTGTTACGAACCACTTTCTTAGGTAAGGTCTGGTAACGATTTCCAACGCTGTACTCTTCGGATATTACTGGGTCGCTGTTGGTGTTTGGGAAATAAGTTGTGACTAATTAAAAAGGCTAACTTTAGATTTACCACCTATATTGAATCTTCAGCTAATATACAGGACGTTTCACAAATGATAATGACCCTGACGAAATTAAAAATGAAACCCAAAATACATTCTCATAGCCAATGTGGTTATTTTACATAATGGTATTATTTTAAAAATAAATTGGAAATCCATGACGCCTGCAAGAAAAATGCTTCCGCTGCTGCCCGTTTATACAGACAACGTTTTCCAAATAGAAGAGCTCCTGCCGATACAATTTTCAAGAGACTCGAATTAACTTTAAGGAAAAACTAGCCACCACTGAAAAAGTCAAGAGAACAGCAACAGGCCCTGACAATGAAATTAGAGTATTGGAAATGATTGACGAAAATCCTCATATTAGTCAAAGGGTAGTCTCAAGAGCAACCGGTATTAATCTGTCTTCAGTACACCGAATAGCTAAAGGCAATCAATTTCATCCGTATCACTTGCAACTGGTTCAGGCCTTAAAGGAGACAGATTATCCTAAAAGACTGGCTTTTTGTAACTTTTTTCGGGAATACCAATATTTGAATGTGAGATTTTATGATATTTACTTCTCAGATGAAGCAAGATTTTCTAATAATGGTGGAGTTAACATGTTATATGCATTATTATGCGCAAGAAAATCCACGTTGGATTCGAGAAGGACATTTTCAAACTATCCACTCGACGAATGTCTGGTGCGGAATATTGGGGAATTAAATTGTTGGCCCTTATTTTTTCAGCAATAGTTTTAACGGCAATACTTACCTAATTTTTTTAAGAAACATTTTACCTGTACAAAATGTAAATTTACAAGATCTATGGTTCCAACAAGATGGAGCACCTGCGCATTATCATAGAATAGTGCGAAATCATCTTGATTTGGTTCAATTAATCCTTGGCCACCGAGAAGCACAGACCTTACTCCTTTGGATTTTTTTCTGTGGGGAATGGTAAATGAGCAAGTATACCAAATCCCCATTGAAAGTGTAGAACATTTAGAAAATAAAATACGTGATGCATGTTGATCCGTCACTCCAGAAATGTTAATGCATGTTAAAAGATCGTTTTGGGCACGAATTCAAGCTTGTGAAAACAGCGGAGGGCGACATTTTGAGCATTTATTACATTAATGTTATTGAATAAACATTTTTCAAAAATAAAATTTGTTTTACAATACCGATTTTACTTAAAGTAAATGATTGAAGTTTATGTCAAAATTTACGAATTTATACAGCTCTCTACGTTGTATATTTTTTAACACGATGAACAATTATCAATGTTACCTCTGCAAATGTATTTTGGGTTGCATTTTTAATTTCGTCAAGGTCATTATCATTCGTGAAACATTCTGTATAAATAGATTTTCAAATTAATGACAGCTGATTATAAGGATAAATGTTTACACGCAGTAAATGACTTGTTACAAAAAATATAAGGAAATGAACATTCGGAAGCAGTCGATTGTTTGAATTTAGAACGAATAAATTGTGAAAAAAATTATTATTACAAAAAAAGTTCGACAAAAGCTTGCGGCGTTAATTTGTTCAAAATATTACGTCTTTCTTAGGGAGCCCCTCGGTAGTTTAGATTTTTAGAAGAATGAAGACATAAGCGCACGAGAAATCAAATTAACTAAATTTTGTTGTATTGTAAATTTTAATGCTAATGCGACCGTTAACGAACCAGGACTCTGCCGTTTTCCGGTTGGGAAGTTTTTCGTAACGCAAAATTTTGGGGACGTCGTCAAATCGGCGGACGTCGACCAACCTACTTAAAAACAGACGATTTAGCGTTTTTGGCGGTACCGGGCTGTCCATCCGCTGCAACGACTGCCATAAGCATTTCTCGACTTCCTGCTGGTGTTGCATCGATAATGAAAAAAATACAAATATTTGGAATACCCGAGGATTATAACAGTATAATGACCAAAAAATTTCACCCTACGACAAAAATGTATTCTTTATAAACGCTTCTGCTTCTTCTAAAAGTAAGATCTATCGAACAAAATTTTAATTTTTTGCATGGTTGAGGAGTTAAAAAGGAGATATACACGATGTCTAAAAAATTAAAGTACCAAACTTTACAGCGTGTTGTGCTCATCAAAGTAAACAAAAAAGTTTCTATAAACCTGTAGTCTAAACCTCATCGTTAAGAAGTTAAGTGCTGTCAAAGAAGTATCAGTTGATATATTTTTTGTTATTGTAAGAACGGGGTACAATCTAGGTGAAAAACAGAGGACAATTATTTGTGGTTCTATTCTGAAGAGCAGAAGCTAGTTAAAACTAGTGCTAAAGACCATGGACGTGGGGTGTGGGAAGAATTAATAACTTAATAATTGATAAAAACATAAATTGCATATATGCTTATCTGGGCTTAATATTTTTATTGTCTAATCTCCTAAATTCGTTATAAAACCGGTGTAATTCTTCAACTTGAATTTCATTACTAGCATTACGTATTGCATTTTTTAATAGGTCTAGGTTATCATTAAATGAGTGTTTATAAACTTTTTGTTTGAATAACCCCACAAATAGAAGTCTAAAGGTGTAAGGTCCGGTGATCGCGGAGCCATAAAGTTGGCCCATACCTTCCAATCCAATTTTCACGAAATTTTCTTGTACACGAATGTCCCTTTCGCTAGTATGCGCCGGAAAATCAACTTGTTGAAGCACACAGCATCTCCTATATTCCAAATCCAAACCATCCATTGCCTCCCAAAAATAATTTTGCAACATATCCAAATACGAATTTTGATTAACATTTCCATTAAAAATAGTAAACGCCAATGATTTTATTGTAAGTAATAGCACACCAGACATTAACTTTTTTTATAATATTGACTACGAGAATTTATTGTAAAATGGGGATTTTCCCTACTCCAGTGCCTAGTATTCTGGGAGCTAACAGTGGCGCTTGTAATACAAGTTGCTTCATCCGAAAATATTAAGAAACTTAAGTAATATGGATATTCTAATATTTTTTGTCCAATTTCTAAAAAAATAACAAACGCTTTTCCTTATCTCCTTGGCGGAACGTGTGCAAAAACTTTGGCCAAAGGGTTTAATTTTGTTTTGTTTAAACATTGTTTATAAGTGGCTCTTACTAATATTCGTTCTTCTTTCTCTTTCATGCAAAGATATTTTGTGATCTTGCTCCGCCGAATCAATTGCAACCACACTTACAGCATCATCTTTATCGTATTTTTCTTCTTTTTCATTGTAGTAACAACAGTACCAGTTTGATTAAATTTATTGAGTACCTTAATAATTAATGTATGAGAAACATCGATATTAAATTGTTCACGAATTTGTTATTTGACATACTGATACGAAACATTGCCTAATCTATAACACTTTACAATAAAAATACGTTCTTCTAGACTTAACATTACTTTACCGTGCAATAATCGCAGCCCAAAATTTAATGCACTTTAAAGAACAAAATAAATTATTTTGACACTTGCCTGCTAGACTTAGATGGACTAAAATAACGTGAAAGAACTACACTTGTCTATCTTCTTCTTGTCTATCTATTTCGAAATTCTTAAGTTTATTGGTCAAGTCAATTGAATTTTTAATAGCAAAACAATTTTCGAGATGTAAAACTTCACGAAGGGTCAAATTTAGCCACTTGGCTAATTTATAACATGGAGAATTTATGTAACAAACAACAGGTCTGATAGGACAGTTATCTTTGTGTATTTTAGGAAGTCCATAAAGCCTTGGTGTTAATGGATTCATATACAACAATTTTGACTTAGTGCAGTTAAATAATTTTAATGTTGATCCAACTTTGTCTAAAAGATCTTTTAATTTGTTGTTAAATGTAATAGTATTATCAGTATCAACCGTTCTAAAATGTTCACTGTCAAAGAAGTTAAAAACTTTATTTAAATAATCATTCTTATCTAAAAGAACTAAACAATTACCATTGTCTGCTTTAGAAGACACTAAATTTTCATTTATTCTCTTAGAATCTATGCTTTTAAGTAAATTAATTGATTCAAAAGACAAATAACCTTTTTTGCTTTATGAGGAAATGTTTTTAATACATTTATGCAATAATGAAAATTATATTTGGAATCAAAGGCCTTTTAATTTCTAAGTTTAAATTATCTAAAATTGCTTCTTTGCTGCCTGTAAATGAATGTCTTTAATATCAATTTTCTTGCGTAGAATAAATTTTAAACCATGATTTAGAAATTGTAGCTGTCTATCTGAAAAACTAGCACTTGATAAATTTAGAATTCTGTTATGAAAATTAAACGGTCGTAAATTTACAAACGGTTTGTGTGAAACAGAGTGAATTTTGAATATTGGTTTCTGAATATAGTTTAACATATCTTGATGAACTTCATCGTTACACAAATTTGGTAAGTTGTTATCAGTACCTGAAATTCTAGACCTTAAATTATGGTAAGAAATAAAAGTATTAAAATTATAATGTTTGCGGCGAAAACGAAGATTTTTAACTTACCTTTAAGCTTGAAATGAAGATTGATTGATCTATATGAAATCATATCTCTCAACTTATAATCTAAGCAAAAGAATTCAATATAACTAAGCAAAGAAGACAATTTAAATTACAAAAATTTCACGTAAATGTTAACTAAATTAAGATTCTTGTAATGGGTCTTCACTTCTGTCTTCAACCATATTCGTTGAGCTGCTCTCAAAGCTACTTGAACTGCTGTGTTGGAAGATGTTTTAACGGCCTCGAAAACAGGTACAAGATCTTGTTTAATGCAAGCTTGGATGAACCATACTTTAAGTAGAAGTTTCTTGCGTTTCCATAATATGTTTAAGTAATTCTTAACCTGTACAGCTTGACTAGCTTCATTAAACAATGTAAATCTCGTAAGAAATTTTTTGTATATTATTAAAGGTATAGAAGTTCAGAGACTTTTTCTTTTGGAGAGTTTTGGCGTTGGTGCTTTAATTGTCTGTTTGTCCTMAGTAGACGTGGGTCATTAAATGTGCAAGTGGGCGTGTCACAACATTAAAAAAGCAGCAATCTACAAGACCATGCAACGTTTCAGCGAGACTGAAGTGACGGCAGACAGTCCTCGTGGATCGAGCGTCTAACTGCCTTAAGAATTCCAGGGAACATTAGCATTCAACAAGATGCCTTGTAGGATTCCCTGAAATCACGAACTATGAAAGCGAAACGGGTGGAGAAATACCATCCTCATCAAAGCCAGCTGCCAACAATGCCTTCTTTAAGACGTGCTGCAGTCATGCACCAATATACAATTTGACGGAGGTTTTACGCTTCAGTAAGACTGGGAATCGGCGCGTACTGCCCGATATCAGACGGATTGATTATTCGGTATAGTTCATCTTGGAGCATAACATATCAGGAACACGGCACACCGCCACGGACACGCTCAAAGCGATACGGTTTACAACAAAATTACGATGGAAATGTGTGGGATTATCGCCAGCAGCATTCGAATAGGAACCTTCAATTATTTTTTGTTTAAATTTGTTGTTTTGATTTGCTGAAACCTATTTTGTGTTCAGTTTTCATAATTTTTTATATTACCTTGGCACTATGGAAGAACTTCAACAGCCTCCGAACTTTCTTGTTAACATGTATATAGTTCAGTTCTTGACTTAAGTGTACGAGGGCTGGTTTTTTTGACATCAGGTGGGTTCTAAATATAAGATTCCTTTACATAAAATACATTTTATTGTTGAAAGTTAAGTACAATGTACTTGACTTAGTTGAGGGCACAGTTTCTTAAAACGGGCATCTAAAAGCCTGTGCGATGATATGACCATGCAATTCTAGTATATAGGTAAGCATATGAGTTACTAAAGCCATCAATATTCGTCCTTTGCAAAAAATTACATTTAATAAATGATCTTTTCGCTGAGACGGTATGGAAAAATATATATCAGATAACTGCAGATAAATCTATTTCGATATCGTTATAGGTCATTAGTGCAGTTCACTGCATCTATCTGCAGTTGGTTGCGGTGCAGAAAGTGCAGCATAGACATGCATTTTAATGTATGTTGGTTCTTGTCCGCTTGCAAAAAGTGCCGTGGAGGGCCTGCTGTCAAATTGAAGTATGCAGGTGCATGCCAATTTGTCAGGCTACAGGTCACTTCCTTTAGGAAGTAGTACCCGTTTTGTCAGCTAGGTGGCTTTGTCATCATGTCAGTGTAATGCTGACAGATGGCATTGCCATCTGAAGTTCTACTTATATTATAAACAAAATTAAATATACGTACGTCCGCTCTCATAACAGCGGAAAACAACGACGGTTTCCTCTAATTTGTAACTCATCAATGCGCTTAAGCGTGTCGTTGTAAGTACGAGTATTTAGCATGGTATTAGCGTTCTAAATATATACTTGCGGTACTTTTGATGTTCTATTAATCTATATAATCTGTTTTTTAACTGCAGTCCTGCACCTAATGTTCCCAAAAATTGTTATACTTATTCGACAAGCGGATGTATTTTGAACTGCAGATTCCAAAAATTTGATCAGAAATGAGCTAGGACGTCGGGCGGCCTAATTTACGGCACATTTACAGAGAACCGTAGTAGCTAGCGACCAACGGATACCATTCCGAAATCCAAGAGGTCCAGATTACTAAATATATGCTTGAAATTATACAAATCGGAGGTGCAAAAATTTTAAGGTCTAAAAAGAACAAAGGGGTTAGCCTTTGATGTTTTATAATTTTTCGGTGGAAAATAATTTTAGCTCAAAATCGACACACATATGTATTTTGAGCTGCAGATTCCGAAAATTTAATCAGAAATGAGCTAGGACATCGGGCGGCCTAATTTACTCCTCTTTTAGCTCGAACCGTTGTAGCTAGCGACAGACGGATACCACTCCGAAATTCTGAAGGTCCAGATTAGTAAGTATGCTTGAAATTATACAAATCGGAGGTGCAAAAAGAACAAAGGGGTTAGCCTTTGGTGTTTTGCGATTTTTCGGTGGAAACTAATTTTCGCTCAAAATCGACAAACGGGTGTAATTTTGAGCTGCAGATTCCAAAAATTTGATCAGAAATGAGCTAGGACGTCAGGCGGCCTAATTTACTCCGCTTTTAGATCGAACCGTTGCAGATACCGGCAAACGGATACCATTCCGAAATTCAGGAGGTCCAGATTAGTAAATAGTAAGTATGCTTGAAATTATACAAATCGGAGGTGCAAAAAGAACAAATGGGTTAGCCTCTGATGTTTTGCGATTTTTCGGTGGAAACTAATTTTAGCTCAAAATCGACAAACAGGTGTATTTTGAGCTGCAGATTCCAAAAATTTGATCAGAAATGAGCTAGGACGTCGGGCGCCCTAATTTACTCCCCTTTTAGATCGAACCGTTGTAGCTAGCGACAACCGGATACCATTCCGAAATTCAGGAGGTCCAGATTAGCAAATATGCTTGAAATTATACAAATCGGAGGTGCAAAAAGAACAAATGGGTTAGCCTCTGATGTTTTGCGATTTTTCGGTGGAAACTAATTTTCGCTCAAAATCGACAAACAGGTGTATTTTGAGCTGCAGATTCCAAAAATTTGATCAGAAATGAGCTAGGACGTCGGGCGCCCTAATTTACTCCCCTTTTAGATCGAACCGTTGTAGCTAGCGACAACCGGATACCATTCCGAAATTCAGGAGGTCCAGATTAGTAAATATGCTTGAAATTATACAAATCGGAGGTGCAAAAAGAACAAATGGGTTAGCCTCTGATGTTTTGCGATTTTTCGGTGGAAACTAATTTTCGCTCAAAATCGACAAACAT
Organism: Rhyzopertha dominica; assembly: GCA_025024175.1. NCBI lineage: Eukaryota > Metazoa > Arthropoda > Insecta > Coleoptera > Bostrichidae > Rhyzopertha > Rhyzopertha dominica. Next base: position 8,267,698 of record QCXZ01000075.1, read on the forward strand.
GTGTAATTTTCAGCTGCAGATTCCAAAAATTTGATCAGAAATGAGCTAGGACGTCGGGCGGCCTAATTTCCTCCGCTCTTGGCTTACACAAACCATTTCGAAAATACTTAACACAACCATGACATTACACCATAAGCTTACCAAACAAATAACTGGTAGAATGTCAAAAGATAATCAATGATGAAGCTAACAAATGAGCAGACTTGGTAACACCTACAATATAATCATATGACCCTAAATTCCCCGAAGTTCAAAATATAAATAAGTCACTTCATTAAAGTGGTTTCATTTAAGTTTACTTATAAGGCAGGGTCGAATATGAATAATGTGCAGAATAGGGTAGCATCATTTGTTGGAAAATTGAATTCTAGGACAATAAAAGTTCATACAGAGCTTGTAAATTTATTAGCGCGACATTATTCAACGTTCAGGATATTACATTTTTGTATCTTGCGTTCAATATATTAAATTAGCCTTTATAGGCATATTTATTAATGTTGCTGTGCCGGTAGCATGGCATGGAAACAATTACAACTCCCGTGAAGGCGATGCATCTTTTATCAATGATTTGCATAATTTTGGAACAAGTGTGGAAAGCCATAAGTTGTATATGGTGAGAAAATGATAAATTCTCAATGGGCAGTGACTGTCGAGATAATTTGCATACTGATGTGTTCCCATGCGAATTCCTGAATATATTACTTTGTTCAGCATTTGGCTTAGTCCTTGTATCCTGTCAGATACTTGTAAATTTCAGAATGTATATAATTTCATTTTGTTCCGAATTGCAGGCTTTGGACGTTACTGATGAGAGGGTTTAGTTATACTAAGCTGAGAGATACAAACGAAATGCTCCAAATAGATTGATTACAGTGCATATATCTAGTGCTTGATMGRGCTAATATCGCGTTTGAACCACTGGGGTATACCAAATACTGTTGTTTTCTTTGTGAATGGGAGAGTCGTGAGCGAGATCGTCATTATGAACAGGAGTGGCCACTACGTCAGGCATTAATTCCGAGCCTCAAAAACGTTGCTAKTCAACCACTAGTTGATCCCAATTTCACCTTTGCATATTAAGTTGGGACTGATGAAGAATTTTGTGAAAGCTGTAGATCGAAATAGAAGAGGGATTCTGCCTTCAAAACATTTTCCAGACTTAGTGAGACAAAAATTAAAGAGGGCATATTTGTGGGTCGACAAATAATGAAAATCCTGGAGAATGCGTTTAAATCAGTTGCTGCAAACTTTTTTTAGGATATGTGAAGGCGGGCACTTATAACGATATTGTGAGTGAACTAATTAATGCTTACAAAGAAATGTCTCTAAGAATACACTTTTTGCATTCTCATCTCGATGTTTCGCAAAATTTAGGTGTGGTAAGTGATAAACATGGTGAACGGTTCCACCATGACATTTTTGCCATGGAAAAACGGTATCAAGGCAAATGGAGTGTCAATTTACTTGCTGATTATTGCTGGGCATTTTAAGAAATATTTGAGGAGCAACACATCGCCGTAAAACGTCGACAACATCCTGACATTAATGTTTATTGGTACACTTACGCACATATCCCTATATTTTACGAGTATAAGCAGCAAATAATGCCTTATTGCAAGAAAACCGTGCGTAGTAAAAAATCTAATGGTATTTCCGGCTTTTTGGGTACGTTTTACATAGTAAACACCTTGTTTTGTCCGTGCCACAAAAAGTTTTTTTAATTTTTTTCACTAGTGTAATAAATTAAATCTGCTTGAATATAATTTCATGTTATTTTAATTTTCTCGTTTGCTATGCTCATAATCTTCACTTTTGCCCCAAGCGCTTGTAACGTTACAGAGCRAGTTTTGCGGTTAACACAGGAGTAGTTCCGTTGTAATTTGCGACAGATTTGGGTCGCTTTCCGGTATTCTCTGTATTACGAAGCGCGGGCCTGTGTGAGTTTTAACGGATTACGATATGCGTTTCACGCCAGGATTTTTCCATCAGTACTGTTAATCGCAGCACTCAGCCGTGGTGCATTTGCGAGGGACGTGTTAAGAGAGGGCTTATTGTATGTTGTTACTGAGTGCTTAATTACTTTTTTAACTTTAATTCGGGAGTCAAATACTCTCACTAATTTTTCTACGCATCTTACCTGTATCAGCCGCAAATTAGCGTCAGTAGAACTGTGCCTTGGTGTTTCACTGTATCTTTTTTCAATTTTAGTGTAGCACGTTGGTTTTACTAATTGCCAAAATTCACTAACTGGCTATATTTTCAAAAGAAAAATATGATGACTAAAATTTCGAAATCTAGAAAAAGAGCAAACTGCACTGATGAGCTGTAATGACAGCTAAATAGTACTATCTGCAGTTGGTTGAGGTGTAGACAGCACAGCATAGACATGCATTTTACTAATAAAATTATCATTTTGGAGATGTACCAAATTAATAAAACTAATAATTATTAATTAAAAAATCGGATACACAAAAGTTAGTAATATGTACACATATTTGTTGTCGACAGTTTATTGTACATACCTTGTAGGTAGTATTGCTGCAATTTTGATTTTAAAGATATAAGAAACTTTTAATACACATAATAAGGAATTTAGGAATCGAAATTCTAAATTTAACTACGACCTTATTGGTTCCAATCATTGTATTGTATGTACATAAAATGTCTACATTGTGTTATATGCGTAATACATTTAGCATATACTGGTTAAATTTTCAAATATTCGTTTCCTAATAGAGCTGCATATTTAAAACTCAAACTTGTAAGTAACATATTGTTGTTCCACTTCTTGTAAACTTAATATAATTACTGGATTATTATTGTAGTAAGCCCTGACGAAGACTGTAATAAAGCAGTTGCAAGCTTGGCAGAAATAAAGAGTACTGAATTAACCTTACCATCAGCAGGTCGAATTCCCCCAAGAATTAAAAGCTAAATAGTGACAAGTTGACGACCGCAAATAACTTTATTCAATATAATAATAAATATAGGTTTGTAGTTATATATACTTACTTTATTTAATAATCATCTTATGTTACTATTTCTTATGTTATGTATCTAGATAATAATAAATATATCCTTGTAATAAATAATGTTTTGTTTTATTATTATATTATTTTGTTCTTACCTAAATGGTTTGTTTAAATTTTTTTATTATATTTTGTTCTTATGTGTTTGTGAAATGTAATAAATTAAAAAAAATGGAGGTCAGAATTACTATAAGAATGCCTTAGATCTTTATGACATATGAAATTTATTTACTCCAAGTTATTTATTTATTTATTATTTATTTCAAAATGGCAGAAATTTTTTATGTACATACTGCTACGAGCATCAAAAGGTGTTTGGAAGAGAAGGAAATCCCACTTTTACATTGGCAGGGCAACTCACCGCATATGAATCCCATAGTAAACGTTTAGGAGTGTTTGACAGGAGAGCTATATAAAGAAAACATAACAACAAAAACTCAACTTATGGCCAGAATCATTTACCACTGGAATCATAATCAAAAACTGCAAGATTTTATTGCATTGGCAGCATCCCAAGGAGAGTTACTGCGTTAGTTGCTGCGAATGGTTGATTAAGTAAATATTTTTTTTGCTATTTGTAAAAATTTTTAAATACATTTTTGATTCGCATGTTTTGTCTTTAATTATTTATCCCCTAATTAACATATTCAGTGATACTACGTTAATTAAGAAAGTTATATTGTCAAAAAACGTAAATTCTTCAAGTAAGTCTAATAATGTGAACAGGGATTGTAAATACTAGCATTGAATATATTTGATACTGATGTATTATACTCATCCATTACATGTATTTTTATGAGCGAATCAAAAACGTCTTGTACTTTTATCAATTAAATATGGTTTCACAAATGTAGAGGAATTATTATATTGAAAAAAGTAAACTACAGATAATACTGTGTTTAGTTTAATAGCAACTAGCCCTTTTATTGCACCTACTCGACAAGCCGTAAAATTTGATAGGTCGGCCGATATTTTACGTCCTAGAGACCGGTCTTAGGCAGCGACGCGCCTTAATAGGTTCGCTATTCCCTATAGAGAATACAGGTAAATTGTTTTAAAAGCAGCATGTCAGTGGTAAGCTAAAATTACTGCCTATTATATTTTGATGGATTCTCTGGTAAGAATCTATAGAAAAAATTTCAGCGGTAAGCAGTAGAGGTAGTAATAAATCTTAGTACGTTTACACATGAAATTTGATTTTTTTTTGTATTCTGCCTGTAATTTTCTAGAGTTGTGAAACTGCATTGCGCACGTGTAGTATCAGATTTTTGAATATTGTACTATTCACTGATGAAGCGACCTTTACTCGTCGAAGAATTTTCAATTTCAGAAACAAGCACATATGGGATAATGAAAATCCTCACGTAATCAGTGAGCGTCACTTCCAACACAAATTTAAGATAAATGCTTGGTGCGGAATGTATAATATTTATTTTATCATTTTACATAATCAACAAATTGAAGGAAACAAATACTATACATGCATACATTATTCGTACTCAAACTAACACTATTTGCTGTCTTTCCTGAAAATGAAATGTTATTATTACTTCATGTTGTAAAATAATTACTTACCTGTATGAGTAACCTGGGTTGCCTACGTGAGGTTTAAAATTGAATATCTTCCTTTCATTATCACCTTTTCACTTGGCCATGCTTTCCACAAAAACCAGCATTCTGTGACTGGCATCGAAAGACGGAGCACACATTTATTAAGACGTGATTTGAATAATCCAAATTGTGATCCATATGTTAAGATCATAAAATTGTTAAGAGCATCCGTCATACACGCCATTTAACAAATAACAATATCTTGCAAATTGTTATATTTTGGGAGAAAGACCTTCAACAAGTGAGGTAACCTTGTGTGAAATCATTGTTACTGTGTAATTTATTTTCAAAATGTAATAGGGTCTTTTGGTGGAGGCCTAGCGCCAGTATCCAGTACTAATTTTCTATCAAACACTTATAACCTGGAATATCAAAAACTTGGTTCGAGTCCGAAGCAGCAGTTCCGTCTAGGAAAACCGATTCCCAGTAACAGCCATTTTGTGAACTCCGATATCTGGACAGGAAACAGCTAAGTTCCATTTATATAGTTTCATCATAGCGGTCAGTACTTAGCCATCTTTTATCAGATACTTTGGTTTTCTGTGAATGAATGTTAGCCCGTTCAAAGCTTTGATAGGGATACCGCTTTTGTTCTTATAAGACAAATTTACCTAAATAGTTATCATAGCTGTAGTAACACCGTAAATAAAATACTTATTTCAACCGGACCGGCGATCGCTTATTTTTTTTGTCTGCACTCTGATTTCCAATTTTTAGTGTCTGTGTAAAATTGGTGGCGCCCTTAAGAAAAAAAATCCACGACCCCGCTCTAACCGAACAACTAGCTGCCGTCGCGTTGTGTAACAAGTGAAATTTTTACATTACAAATGATAGGAAATCACCTTTTGGGTCTACATGAGCTTCCTCCAAATCTAAACGGTGACTTGTATTTAGATGTCCTGCAGCATTGTTTAGTTGACTACCTCGACAATTTAACACTGAATACACGGCAAAATCTATTTTTCATGCAAAATGGAGCTTCCCCTCATTATTCTGTCAGAGTACGGAACTATCTTGACGAAATTTTTCCGGATCGTTGGATTGGTCGTGAAAGTCAAATGTTATGGATTCCTCGTAGTCCCGACTGTAATTTTGTTTCTGGGGCTACATGAAATCAGTTGTCTATAGAGAAACTAAACTCGTGCGAAGAGCTATGGCAGAAAACTATAAATGCTGCCAAACCATTTCGTAACAAGAATATCTATTTTAAAAATGCCAGTCTTTCAACAAAAGCCTTAATAAATGTATTGAAGTTGGAGGCGGACATGTTGAGCATTTTGTAATATTCGATATTCAATTGTTCATCACAATTTATAATTTGAAATAAACTCTTTTTTTTTTACATTCGTACTTTATTTAAATTACTCAAATTACCAAAGCTAAATATCTTGAGAACGATACAAGATAGCGGACTATCATAAAGTATAGCTTTTTTGTGTAAAAGAAGTTGTAAAATCAGAATAGATTTGTTGAGATACAAAAAAGTTCTGTTGTTTTCAACGCATTCGACCTAGCACAGGTGGCAAACCATGGACAGATTTCAATCTCTCGCCCCTGAAAACCCCTATCCCTAAATTTATTTCGATATGAACATTTATTATGAAAAAAACTAAGATAATATTTTGCATTCAACACCCTGTATCTCTGTAAGTATCAACTTTTGGACTAAGGTGAGTTTGTTTAAATCATGAAATTTGGTCCGTTACATCGCGACCATATCGGTGCTAAAAAAACAAACGATGTAACAGAAGTAGGAACAGTTGCTTATAATTATTATATAATAAGCACATAATGTATAAAACCTGACCGACTCTCGTTACAATTACAAGAAAGACCTACGCCTGTTCCATTATCCAGAAAAGATCGCGATCGAAGTATGAAGCGGGTGAAAAACGCGTGCAGACTTTACTTCCTTAGCTGAAAGAAGACCAGCTACCAACATTGGTCGGGTATTGTATAGAAGATTAAAGAGCACACTTATCGAGATCAGATACATTAGCTTCCGTTTTCGATGGTAGTTTTATCCATTAGCAGAAAATGAAAGTATGTTTATAAAAAATGTTAGACAGGATTACTTGCTCCTCGCTTCCAAGCGGTATTATTGAGCCATCCATCCAGCAGGCGGTAAACAAACGCGAGCTTTTCTGTCGGTTCAAAGGATATTTATTCTAGACTGATGTCTACTTTTAGTTTAGGGTTCAATAGTACGTAAGCGAGAACTCTAAAAGTTAACCCAAAGTTAAGGCTCCTTAAGGCTTCAAAGTGGAATAAGATCGGAAAATATCTAAGATTTGTAATCTAACAATTTCATCAGTTTCTTAGTACATTAACTAATATACTGCAATTATTGAGTTTTCAGATTTAATTGTTCATTTTCTGACGACAAACCCGAAGGTTTCAATTTTATACACTTTATTCGCCTACAGTGTGTCTAAAGGGGCTCAATGGCTGTAGAATATTGATTAATATCAAACAACGTCGCTTTATTAAATGCGAAGGTACATACCTTCACCATTAATAGCCGAGTTTCTCCGAGGGATAAAATTTCCTTAGCCGTTAACTCCGGATTCCAAAACGATCGTAAAGTTCCGATCCGGCTACGCTTTCGCGACTTATCCTGGTTTTGAGGGAGCTGAATTTCAGCAGATTAGCGACACTATACAGTTTCGCAATTTAAATGCTAATATAACAATTGAATTTCATTGCCGGGAATGTCTTGCGTTGAGTGCCTACATCCAGCGAATAATAATGTGTGTATCGCGATTGTCTCTCCAGCGGAGATTCCAGAAATAGAAGTTTTAAAAACTTCGATTACTTCCAAAGCTTTTTATAATTGTAATGCTTCCTACACTTCCTCATTAGGAACTTCCCATCAACAAGTTTGCCTTGTCATTTAAAGCTAAGCCTGAGCTTCCCGTTATGTTTACGTAAAAGCTATTCTTAAGTCGTATATTTGGACGTCATATCACGACTTTGTTTAAAACAAATTTGCAGAGCTCATATTCAACATTCACAAGAATTTGTTTTACTATACAGCAGTTTAGATCCCTTTGCGACTTCTTGCCGTCAGGATAAATGTTACACTTGAATATGAGTTTTTTGCTCCGTTAGGTTTGATTGTTGGCCAATGTGACAACCATCCGGCATCCAACAAAAGGGAGATAAAAAATGAAAGATTCGAAGCTTAATAATTAAGTGTGTGTGCTTGCTTTATGGAGGGAATCAGACAGTTTTACATGCCATTGCATTATAGGGTTACCAGACGTCCGGAAAAGTCCGGACATGTACAGAATTTTGGCGTCGTGTCCGGAATGCGCCGGGAATTATAAGTTGTCCGGAATTTTTGGGAAAATTATCAAACGTTTTCAAAATGTTCTGTACACAACAATTTTGACCGTTAAAATTAACTTCGACAAATTTTGTCACTGCAACTCTTATTTTCAACTATGCAGTCTCCCCTCCCTAGCCTACGCTATGACGGATGCCGGTTTTGCTCTGCGGCTCTGTACTCAGTACACTTTGGCAATGACGTTATGCGTTTAACGTCTATCGGTTGATAATTGTTGATAACTCTACGGTCGGTTGGTCTCTCCCATCTTTTGTGTGATCTTATTCTTGTTTGTGCATTTGAAGCGTTTGGAACTTTCAATAAATCAGGGAATGCGGAGACTTTGAGGTAAGTTATATAGATCTAACTTATATGATAATGATAATTTATCGTCAAATTTTTTTGTTGCAAAATTAGGATGGCATCGTCCAGCAAGCCCAAGCGTTTGTGTTACTTTTACTGATAATCTTCGTTCAAGATATTCTTTTATAAAACCAGGAAGAAATTCAAATTAAACTAAATGTACTGTTTGTGACTGTTTTGTGTCAATTAAGCATAAAGGCGCTTCAGATATAGAAAAACACGTATCTTCTGAAAAAGAACAACCTGACCGTTTCCAGTAGTCACAAAATAGACACGTTTTTTCAAGCACACTCCAATAGCACAATGAAAAAAAATCGGCCGCAGAAGCTACTTTGGGTTTTCATACCATTAAGCATAATCAATCTTATAAATCTATGGATTGTACTGGTAATCTTGTAAAAACCATATTTTCTGATTCAACTGTAGCAAGCTCACTTACTTGTGCAAGAACAAAAACAGAAGCGATTGTAAACAATGTGATAGCACCATCTTCTATAGAACAAATAATGACTTCATTACGTGAGATTAAATTCATTGGCGTATCTACAGATGCTAGACAGGGTTGGCAAAAAACATTTTTTTAAAATTAAACAAAACAAACAGTTTTTTTTAATTTAAACATGTTTAAATCGTTTTAAACATGTTTTTTTTAATTTAGTTGAAAACATGTTTAAAACGTTTTAAACACTGTTTTAAACATAAACTCTCATGCAAATTTACTATACATAGTAATGAAAATAAATAGGAGCAGATGGAGCGGAGCGTAGCAGTTGTCTAAAAATCCCTAGATGACTACGATTATCAGTTGTCAATTGTCTTTTTTGTTTACTCAACAATTTTGGTTATTATGAGTCGGTTTCTCTTTTCTATTTTAAAACTAAAATCAACGTTGTTCTTAAAATCTAGACCAATCCCATACCCCCAATTTAAGGTTACTGGGTTTTAAACAAGTTTAAAACATTCTGTTTTAAACATTTTGTTTTAATCATGCCAACCCTGATGCTAGCAACCATAATGCTGAAAAGATATTCCCAATAATGATTCAATATTTTGATGTGCAAAATGGAGGAATGCAGACGAAATTACTGAATGTTATTAGCACTCCAAACGAGACTGCTGAGACAGTAAGAAGTATTATTTTTGAAACGCTTCAGAGGTATCATCTAACAGAAAAATGTATTTCTTTTACTGCAGACAATGCAAATGTTAATTTTTGTGGAATTAATCGTCCAGCAGAAGGTAGAAATGTTCTTAATAAACTGAAATTATCCTTAAATAAAGACGTTATTGGTATCGAGTAACCGGCTCATTTATTACATAACAGCATCAAACATGGAGCTGATACTTTATCAGTCAATATCGAGTCGCTAGTTATGAAAATTTTTAACTTTTTCCCTGTATATACTGTGCGAACCGAAGATTTAAAATCGATCTGCGAATATGTTAACCTTAGTTACCAGAAGGCCCCCTATCACAGCAAGACTAGATGGCTAAGTCTTTTTCCAGCCATAGAACGGATTTTAAAAATGTACCTTCTTCTTAAAGAATATTTCTTAGATCAACCTCAGCCACCAGCTGCCATCGCATCCTTTTTTTAAAATGAATTAAGCGATGCGTGTTTGTTCTTCTTGCACTCGTTCATGTCTATATTTCAGTCCAAAATAGCAGAGATTGAACGAGAAAATAACTCAGTATTAGATGTTACTAAAATTTTGCAGTCAACGCATGATATACTAAAATCGCCCATTGTTGTTAGGGAACGATTATCTTCAATATCGGCGGAGAAGAAAAAAGCATTTATAAAAGAAGTGAAAAAATGCAGCTTGCATTTCTTACCTTCATCAGTAGATTAAACCTCTAAAAGAACTTAAAATATTTGGATGGATGAGATTGAATAAGAGTACCAGTATTAATTTTGAAAATGATTTGACTGCAACTATACAGTACCTTACTAAAAAAAGGTATAAAAATCAACGATGTTCTTCTGTTTTGATGAAATTACTGCTTTAAATTCATCTATAAAAGAGCAAAATGACTATTACTTCGACTTACTTACTGAAGTTCAATGGAAATAATTTTTTCTAAAAGTAAATGCTGAAAGATTTCCAGAATTATTACAAATTTGATCAATTTGTCTTTGCAATTCATGCACAAAATGCAAACGATGAAAGAGTTTTTCACTAATGGGGGCTCAGTTGACAAAGGAAAGGAACAGGCTTTCACTTTTTTCCGTGAAAGGCTTACCACTGACATAATTTAACTTAAAAAATCTAAGGTGCGAAGAGTTTGATTTAAATGTTTTGCAGAACGATAGTTMATCGAAAAAAAATTTTTKTAGTCAGAAATACGACGACCAAGAATATTATTTTTTTATTTTTTCCTTTTTTTATTCAATAGTTTGTGTTTTTATTGTTACATTTAATATTCAAATATTTTGTATTATTTGTTGTTTTTTAATAAAAAGTTTAGTAATTATTAATAATATCGTATGGAATTCAAGACGGACAGACAAAAACATATCTAGCTGACATTATGTCTATGGCGCGGTGACGGAGCAACCGTTGGGAAGGGATCACAGATGGACCATAGATTCGACAGATTTTGAGGATACTTTTTTATTGTCCTTCTTGAATTGTATCCGGTATTAGTTTTATTATTTTGCCCAGTTTTATGAAATGTCTGGAATTTCCATTAGAGTTGTCAGGAAATTTCATACAACAGTTTTCCAACTAAATGTCGACCCGCGAAGCTTGCCTATATTCATTTAGTGCTACGCAAGTTTAATTATGTAAGGACATATTAATTTTTTTTCTACGTAGTCCTGGATGAATATGGTACTCCTTCTCTCCAGCAGTTGAAATTCTACAAAACTAAAACATACCAACGGAATAGGTAATTAAGTACCTGTTGATGATTGTAGTAACGATATCGTTTTTTTTATAGAAATTGTTGAAGAAGACATAGAGATGAAGCTAAAACCAAAATAAGAAAAAGGTGAACTGGCAATATTATTTTGATAGACATATCAAGTGATATTATAAAAAACACATTCAGCTGTTCATGTTCTTCCAAGAATGTAGTTGTGATACCCAACATAGTGAAGAGGACAAATCTATCTTTTAGACTTGAGGTAGACCATGACTGTGGAGACCTGTTGTTAGATGGGTCAAAAATTTGCGTAATTTAACACCCAAAGTTTTTATTCGTCGTACTGATAATATTGGGTCGAAAAGGGATTTTCCAGAAAACAGTCCGTTATAAGAGGGGAAAGTCAATTTGTGTGTTATTATCAAAATGTCATGGGCCTACGGACAAAACTTAATCAATCATAAAGAAGATTTCTTGGTATTGACTACGATATAAGACTTTTGTCCTAGGACCTTTTGACCACGTTCTTTGGGGCTCTTGCGGTAATTATGTATATTGGCAGTAATAAAAAGAGCAGCTAACTGCTGAAGAATGAACATTACAGAGTGCGGAGTATTCTGGGTGGTGTCAACGCTTAAACATAAAGCGAAGTAACAGCGGCAATAAATGACGAATGCAAAACGAGAATAGGGACAGGAAGAGATCCTTCTCGCTTACAGTTGTACACAGGGGGAACTTGGACAGAGAGTTTGGTCCAGATTCTAAGCAGACACGAACCATATGGAGTAGTTTTGGATAGAGAGAAGGTACTACCTCTGCTCGCTTGTGGACCCTGATCCTGAAAACTTGAGGTGACAACTTGCGGAAAGGGGTAGTGTGAGAATACTCAGCAATCCAGAAAAACACAAACAAACGAGAACACAAGGAGAAGGGAGGCTGACGCTGCATATAAATGAGCTCTGGGAATGGGGCACATAGAAAACCTGCGAGGTAGAATCTTTGGACCAGAGGTCAGTGCGGGAGCCCATGGGGACCCTTGAAATTCTGGACACCGCCGGGAAGAAGACATTAGCTTAGTTTAGATGTAGGTTAGATTTAGTTTCTTAGGCTATAGGGCAATCTTAATTTAGGTAATACTGGGAAAGGGTTGTATAGCTAAAGTTAAAGATGGACAATACTGACACTTGTAATGGGGTTAAAAAGAGTGAATGAGAACAAGTGTTAATACATGTTTTAGAATTTTATGCAGCAGGTGCGTAGGGGTTAAAATAAAAAATAAAACTAATGTTGTATGAAATGCCGCTAACGGGCGCAAAATACACAGTACCTCTACCTATCATGTGTAAATAACAATACTTTTTCGCCGTATAATCAACGCAATTATTTTGGACTGGTTAGTATATTAAGAGATTCACGTTTCAAGGGAGCCATTACTGTCTTATCGTATTTACAAACTTAAAGTAAATACAACGTTGGTTTGATATTGTACAAGTTCTGGTGATACATGACATAATAGTCAAAGGCTTCTTATGGTACAAAGTGCTCTTTTCATTTAAACAAGCACCAGGTCGGATTCATTCAATAAATACATTAGATAGCAAAAAGCTAGCAACTGCAATCTTTTGAGAATAAATATTAAGAACATTTGGTGGTATTTATGAATTATATTTTCTATTAGTAGTGAAATCTTGTTTATTGTTATCTCAGCTGACAAGCACGTTTCAGAACTGACGCGATTCTGTATTAAAAGAAAAACCCACTAGGTCACTCAACGCAAGAAATTGCAAGCTGCCTTACTTATAACTCTTCAAAGAAAGCCGCTAAAAAACTGTGGCTGAGAACGTGCGAAACCACAATAACACTACAACGTCGAGCTAGCAAATACTCTTAAACGAGCTTGCAGGTCATCCTTAAGTGGCATCTGGTACATCAAGAAAAAATTACGTCAGGTTGAAATGTACACTCGTAGTAAACGTTCGTTTCATACGATTTCAGGGAACCAACGACATCGTGCAGCGCAGCAAGCTGTGTGATTATCTGGTAAATGCAGGATTATTTGTATTTCTGTGCCGTGGAAATAGGGCAGTTATAAGAAAGGGCTTAAATATGATACAAGGTAATAACAGCGACGACTAACCTCTCCTGTGACAGCTTTACTGTATTCAAAAGCAGCCACCCATTTTACTGTTCCAATCACTCAATTACAATGGCATAACAAATCCAATTCAACCTCAAGGCAGGAACAATATATTCAGGCTGGTCAGACTACTACAAGAGATGGGATACAAAGCATATGGCAATGTCCAACTTGGTAAGGAATATGATTACCTCATATGGTCCCAAACTTGTCAATTCACAGCCATAAAATCTACTGCTTCGCTTATTAGCAAATGAACATTTTGGCAATAAAATATAACTTGCATACTCCTTAAGGGTTGTAACATTGGACTAACAAATGCAGAACTCTAATATAAAATTTGAGGATTAAAAATTCTACCTGAATGTCAGAAATAACTTCAAAACTGAGGCTTAGATGCTATTAAATTCCTAAAACATCCTACCCCAGAACACGAGGTTATGATGAAAATCGCAACTGAAATAAGAAAAAAAACAAAAGCGCGTAACTCCAATTTCCAATTGTCATCAGTTTCATTTTAAAGCAATTCCTTACGATGGCAGTACATCTGTATCTAAGTTGTACAGTGAAGCCAAGTATAAGCGATTATTTAGAAATTTGTCGAAAGTACACTTGATACCGCCTAAATTTGGAATCCTCTAGATCCTTTTTCTAGTATTTACGTGGAAAAAGTTTCAAACAAAATGTTGATATCTACAGGTTAGAAAAAATGCCTGCAGAAATAGCTGAGTATTTAAAATTGCAAAATTCTAAAGAATACACTGGCCACTGCTTGTGGATAGTAAAAGAAAAGCTATCTTTGAGACTGATTGTATGTGACTTACATGAACAATTGCGTTTCTAAGGCTCTTAGAGTGTTGGGTTTCATTATGCGATCCTCTTCGGACTTTAATGTTGGAACATTGAAATTGTTGTACTTGTCGCTTGTAAAGCCTCATCTAGAATACTGTTCGGTGGTGTGGAACCCCTTTTATAATAAATATGTAGCACTTTTAGAAGGCATTCAGAGAAGAATTTTTAAGTTCATTGCTTATAGATTCAGATATCCTTCCAGCGAAGACAATTTTACCTGTATCGGTAATATTTCGGGCATCCACTCATTGAAGAGTAGAAGGTCGCCTGCCTTGTTGGTGATCTTGTTCAAGCTGCTCAATGGTATGCTAGACTGCAGTGAGCTGCTGAGTTTGGTGTCCTTTGTCTGTGTTAGCTCATAACGCTAGGAATGCCGAGCTTTTTTTGTTCCATTCCACCGTCGCAATTACACCTGTGGCTCCCCGATCACTAGAATGCTGCGATTGGGAAATTATTACAGTGATCTTGATATCTTTCATCTTACCTATAATCAGTGGAAAGCGCATTTGAAGGTGCTGCTCTAGTGTTGTTGAGTTGACTGAGCTTGCTCTTGATTTTTTCTTTTGTTCCTTAGTGCCTCATTATTTAATATATATGATTAAGTTATTATTGTACTTTTCATGCATTATTGTAAATTGTCTGTTGCTGTTGAGTTGAGTTGATTCATATTTGGATTGTCACTGGCTATTGTAAATTATTTAAGTATTATTGTAGTACTAAGTGGGGTATATGATTGCATTACTGATATATTTTTTATGTAAAATTGGGGTTTTCCCGTCAAATACAATTATTATTATCTTACTCAATTTGTGCAGATGTGAACCTCTCACAATTTTTAGGCAAGCTCCTCAGTTACTGTATTGACATATTAACTTTTCAAATCCGTTACAGTCATAAACATGAATTGTTTGAATGCAACCTTCTGTTAATGATCCGACGGTCAAACTTTCAGCCGGCTTTTTGCAGTTAGGCTTGTGAAGCATATAGTGGAAAGCTGCGGCGGCCGGTGTGGGGCCGAAAAAAGCAATTTATATGTTTGTGTTGTAACGCGTGGCGTGGAATGCCTTTGAATAATTTTGGCGGCGGCAGAATATAATTTATAGCGGTCAGCTTCATTCCGAAATTTAGATTTATGTTTTATTTGTTCAGTCGGAAGGCACGTGTTTTGTCCCTTTATATCGGATGGATGACTTGCCGTGTATCGTGCTATTAATGTATAACGTCGTGAAAGATTCGGCTTACGCCAAGAAACCGTTCGATTATGTTAAGCCGCTGTAAGTTTTTCTTACCAAGATTGATATTTGGAATAGTTCATTATTTATTGACTTAGTGGAATCATAGTGTTAAAGTAATGGTTAAATAAACTGCAGTCTCTTCGAAGTTGCTTTGATATACAAAATTTCCTTATTTTTTCAAATGTAACTAATTTTTTAGGTCTGACGTTAGTCGCGAGTGAAGATATTTTCATTAACTTCACCGACCTCTTCAGTCATTTTACTGAGAGTAGATGCATTCACACAGTCAGTAGCGACTCATCAGAACAAGCACCTCAAGAATAAGAAAAAAAAACATGTTTAATGGATTCGATTTTACAATTCCTTTATTTTTTCAGTAATCAAATAGCTATCAAAAATTTCGAAAAGTTTTCATAAATCCAGTCCAACACCGTCGTTTTGAAGCATCCATTCAAGTCCGTTTCGCGATGTTTTCGAAGAAACGGCTGGCATAACTCGCCTTGTCGCCATCAGGGATCAGTGGTGCCAAATCCATACAGTACGTGGTAAACGAAAGAAGAACGTGGAGATTATTACAGGGTCAAATTAATAAGTCTTATACATAAAAATAAAGACCTAAAAACTATATATAAATAATTATGTAATGGAAAATTGTATTATTACTATATATTTTATTATTTACAACTGGAACTGAGAATTGTCAACTTCATGATAAATGGATTAGTAAGCTTAAAATTAATTAATTAACTATTATAGTAAGCTTAGGTTGTATTGTTTTTATTACTTTACGCTTCTTGCAAGAGGATAAGATTTATTATTATCGGCCCATAAGTTGTAAACATTTTAATGTATTAACCTAAGTTACAAATTATGTTACTCTCTCTGAAATTTATTCATCCCTAGCGCAATTAAGCTTGATGCATACTTCTCTCGAGGAATGCCTTTAAGATGGAACACGTCTTGCATCTGAGCACTGCTTCTACCACTGAAAACAAGCAAATACCGTTGTAAATATCGTGCATCGTGGGGTAGTTCCTTGTACAAAGCGCTTTGCACATTTATTGATAATTCATGTTAGAAATTCCAGAACTCCAAAATATACTAGAATTAACTCTGAGCAAATTAACTATACACCAGAAATTAGGAGGGACTTCAAACGCAATGTAAATTTTAGGGGTTAGAGCTCTCAGCGCTGGCTAAATTAGTGATTACAAATTTGCACTTCAGCTTTAGGGTGCAGGCATTCGCTAGAACTGATTGCTACAACACATAATCCTAAGCCAAACCAGGCCAGCGTTAATAGGCAAACATGCCCTGACATACTTGCATAGTATGTGTTAGGTGTTTGTGCAATATCTATCAATAAAGAATGATGTACGTGATAGTTCGGTTTCATAAGTGCAGTAAAATTTATAAAGCCATGTCAGAAAGGCTGTGACTGCAACTCAATGGGTTATGACGGACGTAATTGTTCATATTAAGTGTGTTAAGGAACCCAAGGAGTGCTCCACTTACAAGTTAATGTTGGAGAGAATAATTGAACAAACATATTATGGACTATAAGAACCAAAATAAAATGGACCTAGGGAAAGTAGACCAAAATGAAGACAATAAGAAGCACAAACCACCCAGTAAAATCAGGAGAGACTGGCTAAGGGCAAAGATGTACTGGAGCAGGAAATTAGGACGGGAAAGCATAAAAGAGGAAGATTCAAGAGAAACAACAAAGGTGCCATGTGGTTCGGCAGGAAAGAAGCAAATGGAAAGGTATGGGAGAGGATCAGCAAACTGATCCAAATGGGAAGTGGCAAAAAACAAAAGACCGAAAAGAAAAGGGAAGAAGAAAATGAGGAAGTTACCAATGGTAGAAAGCAGATAGAAATGAAGATGAACCAGGAAACGGTATGATCGCCGAGAACGAGTACGGGCAAGCCAACGGAGACTACCAGATTACCACCGGAGCTCATGTACATAAGTATAGAGAATAGAATGAGACTGAAAAATTTGAAGGAGGACAAGAATCTGCTGACTGCGCTGAGGCACCTAGTGAGGTGTTTGCATGAAGGGGGCAGAAACATTGTTTTCCCTATTCCAGAAGCTATAGACAGAATTCAACTGAGATGCAGCAACCTCTCGACTGAACCACGGGAACTTCAGAGGTTGGTGGACCTCGTATTCCAAAGGAGAGAAGAGACACTAGACTTAGAAGCGGCATACAGGGACTTTGTGGGGTTCTACGGACGCGTAGTGTTTGATAACACACAAATATGGCCGAAGTGCTATACGGTGGTGCGGACTCTGTGAGTAATTGATAAGTGAAAATTGAAATGTGTAAACAGGAAACTAATAATAAAAAAGTCTTTACAGTTTGTTTTGTATCTTCACACGCAAGCACGATATTGAGAACTGAAGAAATGTTAGGTTATTCAAAAGTTGGATATAGCTTTAAAACAAAAACCAAATAAAAATGTAAATGGTACAGTTCAATAGTAATGTGCAAACTACTACCATCTAGTCGTAATAGTTACCAAGATACCCTACAATTACAACGAAAATGGGACACCATTTATCGTAATGCGATGAGCTACTTTTGTGGTTGTATGTTACTTTCATTCTATCATTTTGTCAGCATATTTTACTAGACTGGGGTGCCCTGAATTCAAATTAAAAGAAATACAATATAATTAATTCTATATGACAAGTAGGTTTTCAACTTATTGACACGAAAGCCAATGTCACGCCGCAGTCCTGACAGGCCTGTGGGATATCTCCAAATGATTGCCGAGAAAGGCACGTGGGAGGTGAAAGCGTAGAAGTAATTTCATCACATTGTTCCTGCTGGCAGCCAATTTTGCCTACTGCAATCTCTTTAAAAGCTTGGCACAATTTTCACGCCGCATTTGCGGGACGAATGCTCCTTCGCTTTATCACCAGGCCGCTTTCAGCTCTCTAGATTAACGGCTTGAGACGAAAACGTTTTAAAATCAACAAGTTGCAGGGTTCTTTTATAAGCCTTCGCAGGGCAGGCATTGCGGGGATAAGCGAAAAATAACCGGAGGCTTCACCCAAAATTAAATTAGCACAGCTCGCAACAGCTCGCTGTGTAATAGTAGTAGGTCTGACGGTTTGACTTCGTTTGATAATCAGTGCCCTCTTACGATCATTGTTCATTGTTTCTATTTTTCAGGTAATTTATCGTGAAATTTCAGAAATATTAAATATATTTACGAAATATAATTAATAAATGTAAACATGTTGGGCAGCAGACCCCATACATGTTCATGAACAACGATCCAAAAAATTACTCTATCAATAATAATCATAATCTTCTTTTCATTCTTTTATTCGCTTTACTTCTTAGTACTACTGCCTTTGAGAAGCCCGCAAATAGCTGTCAATCATAATTATTCTTGCAAACTTCTTTTTACAAGTTTTAATTCAATATAAATATTTTTTCACATTTTTAAGGATACTGTTGTAAAGGCAAAATAAACGCAACAATAGCGATATGCCGTCACTTTGGTAGGAGTTGTTAGGGATGACAGTTGAGATCGAGAGTTTATTAAAAATTAAATTATGAAAGTGTTGTGCTCCGTATGTTATGGGTTGTTTAAAAGCGATTTTGTAATTGTTAGATTTGGATAATTAACCTTACAGAGCAGCGCACTGTCTGAAATGGCCAATATTGAAAATATAAAAAACTAAATAGTCGAAATTTAGATGTTCAGACGTTATTTACATTAAGTGTCATATGAGACATTTMCTGATTATTAATTATTCTGCTACAGATATTTGTGAACTTTCCGAGAATATAAATTTTGTTTGCCAATAAACGTTCTCTCTGAAAATAAAAAAGTTAGCTATTATAGACTGTTTCGTGAACACAAATCATATTACCTGAGATATCTCAAAGACGAGTGACTGTAGGATAGTGGTACCTTAGGATTTTTTGTTTAATTCGACGCCCTTAATCAAGTGCGCTATAAATATGGGGGGTCATTCTATTTAAAATAACAAACTTGTAATCAATATCTTTGACAGACGATGTTCAATTTTTTTTCGTAAATCAAATTCTTCTCGATAAATCAAGAAAATTTCCCGCTCAAACCACAATTCCACGTGGTCAAATGAAAAAGTTGGCTATTGTAGACTGTTAGCGTGAACACCCTGTATAATAGTATGTTATAAAGTTATGAAAATATTGAATATGTCAGTTCCAAGCAAATTGGCCCTAACTACTTAGTCAAAACAATGATAATAACAAATTTCGGCACAAGGACCGTTATGGAACGTCGACACGTCAAGGTCAAGAAACTATTTAGTTTATCAAGCGTTGCCAACTGAAAACGGCACATATTGCAAATAAGTAAGCACATATTGTCATAAATTCGCACAAATAACATAAAATTCTGAACATGGGTTGCATAACGTAAAGTTGCAGCCACCGTATTAGCTAGCTATTGGCAACAGCACAAATTAGCACGAATTGTTGCAATACTGAAGCTCTGAATGTTACATTTGACTTACTCAAAGTTTACTTGAATGAAAAAGGACTATGAATAAGGTCTCTAGCTTACTGAAAATAGATTAATTTAATATTTAAACGTAACCTTCTGAAGAAAAATAAAACAGCTCGCTTCATGTATTCTCTAAAAAGAGAACCATGTTTCTAAGGAAAAACTGGGGGCGCTTGAACATCATAACGGAATTAAAATACATGTACATACATCCTACACAGCTTCGGCGTTGGAACGTTAGGGGTGGCTCACCCACATTACCACACTAAGTTATGAAAAAGCGCATTGCGTATTTTAGGGGTGATATCTCGTTGAGGGCGCTATTTATATCTAGAGCTACGTAGAAAGATTAATTATTCTTTAGTATTCTACTAACTGATGGACGATGACCGACAGACCCATGACAGTATCTTTATTGGCTGCATTTGATGTTCAATAGACAGTAAAAAAAACTGTCACAGGTGTATATGTATTACTGTTGGTGTAAGTATTAGTACTCGCTCTGTACTGTACTTGCGAATGCAAATGGGGATGCAAATTACAAACAACATGTAAGTTTGAAACATATGTTCGCTACTTACGTCTGAGGAACATTATTGCTATATAACATAAACCTAACATTAAAATAAGAACTTTCGTGAAGTTATGTATGTATACCTACACCTACGTAATATATATTATATCCGTTGGATGTGGAAGTATTGTATCGCGAAAAAAATTTTCAACAATTTTTATTTGCTCATTCGCTTTAAAATGGTCGTAATGGACAGGATAACTTTCGAAAGACTTGTAATATATGAACTTGAAATTTGGCAAATGTATAAATCTCAACTATCCAAAGCGACCTATTGTTTGTGGGGTAAGTAGGGTATCGGGAAGGGGGCAAGATTCTTTGCAAATTTTTATTTTTTTATATTTTTTTCGTTTTAGTATATGATTAGTAGTATAACTGCGAGTATTATTCGTTCTTATAAATTTTCGGTGCAGCAAACTGTGTAGAAGCTATTAGCAAAAAAGCTAATTTTGACATTTTCGAAATATTTCCAAAAAACTTATTTTAGTCCCTGCTCGTACGATTTTTTAAATTTTGTATTATATAGAAAATCAAATTTCTGATCAGAAAGTACTCTTGTAATGTTTTTGTTAAGTTAATAATTTTCGAGTTATTTGGAAAAAAACGATTTTAAAATTTATATATTTTTGCTAATATCATGAGGACTTTGTCTTAGAAAAAATGTGTAGAGAGATAAAATGCTTAAAATCTGATTACTAATCGTATAGTATAAGAAAAAAACGTAAATGTCATTTTGACAATTGGATGTGGAAGTATTGATTCAATTTGCAGCGGCTTTTCGACATGAAATCGTACGCATTGATAGATGTATATAGTTTTAGTTTTGTATTTTTCTAATCAGAGATAAAGACTTGGACAAGAAATGGTCGCGAGTGAAGGGTAAATGGATTTATGTTGCGAGTAGTGGAAACATCCAGCAACTTCAAAAAATTGTTACTTTGTTTGAAGTTGAATTTCACACGATAAATGTGGCAAATAAAACATTCATCCACTATAATTAATTTCCCAAATTTCACATTTACATTAACTATCTGCTGTCTGTAATAGTGATTCATATTAAATAGTAGTTCATTATCAAATCGAACAGATTTTCATCCTGTATCTGAATGTCCCGTCCGTTTTCATATTAAATTGATTCGTAGATCACAGAAACAGCATTATTTTGTAAAAAAGCACTATGTTTTGTCGTTCTTTTCCATTATTGGACCAAGTTTGAGCACCAAATTTACCGATTACTTCAGTGTTGTAAACATTAGTAATTATTGTATAAGTAAAATAAACAAGCCTCTTTAACACTATGATTAATTACTGCGAATACAACAGGTAGAAATCACGAAATTTGCAAATATTGCAAGGCATTCACTTCACAATCCACACAAGTGGCAAGTTCGAGCAACTCTGCGGCGTGTAGACGTGAATAAATTGCGTTAGAGTAGGCGAGATGGATGGACAGCGCCTGAACACTCTTAATATTTCAACGTAGAATGGTGAAACACGACCGAGCACCTGTAGTCTACGTTTATTTAATTTCTTATTCAACAAGCCCCGGCCCCGATACCCACAATGGTGCGCTTAAAATGTAGGGCGAATTCTATTTATGGTGAATATTAAGCCAAAGAATAAAGCTTTGCATCTGGCAGGTGCAGTAAGCAATCACTTAAATCCTTTCTGACGTGTGCTTTCAGACTCCCATTGTTTGGAAACAAAGAAAGCCGCAGGGACGATCATGGTTAGTTTTATGATTCATCGTAAAACGCGGAATGCCTTCTTAGTCTTGATGTTTTGCCTCTGTCATAGTATTACGACATAAAAGGCCAGGCTGGGCCATTTTGCATTTACGTAGATCTAAGAGAGGAGAAATTGATGAACACAAGAGCTGACTTTATGAAGTTTAAAGTTTTTGTTGCTAAGCCTAATCGACTGTTTAGAATAATATTATTCTAGCTCACATTGTGGTAATTTTAAGGGAAATGGAAAAGAAATCTTTACTTCCTGGAGTACTATATATATTGCGTAGCGCTTTCTAGGTTTTAATTTTTCAGTTCGCAGAATCCTGCATTACCAACATTGTTTAATGCGGTTTAATATGAAAATAACCTGGAGTTAGAGCGACGCGTTGAAAAGCTGTGGAAACATAATGTTATAACACTTAGGAGTTAGAACCCTTTTGATAGGTTATGCAAAGTAAACTTATAACTGAACTTGATTTATCTGCACACTAAAGACAAAATAACATTTATTCTGTAAAACTTGCACATTATTAAAACAAAATATAATATACAATTTATTCTTATTTATCCACTACACTAGATTCCTCTACTGTTTTTATTTTGATGATCCTTCCTTTCTTTTTCGTCGGTCCTCGATATTTTCTGGCATTATTTTCACGAAAGAGACATTCCCAAAATTTAGTATCTGTTGGAGAGAAATGATGATAAAGGCTCCTAATAGCCTTGATTTTATCAACCGATATTGATTGCACAGTTAAAACACTTTTGGTTTTCTGTGGTAACATTGTGTCGGAAGTCTTTCGTCTTAGCGATTTCTTTGCAGATAAAATGCTGATATTTTTTAATTGCTTTGTTGAAAATAATGTTCTAAACTTGGTGAAGCTACAATCTCTTTCGTGAATGTGTTTCACTCTGGTGTAAGGTAAGCTCTTTAAATTTGTATTGTCGCCACTTCTCCTCCTTCATCTGATACATAATATAAATTTTCTTTGTTCTGACTTTAAGCACTTTTCTTGTAAAGTCTAGAGGAGTACTGATATCTGCTCTTGAAAGGGACCCATCGGTGGTGCGATGCATAAAATCCATTTCTTGAACACAGCTGTGCCCAGGTTCTTGGAACTTCTGTTCGATTTTGACTACATTCTTTGATAGGCTATGATCATTAATTAAATCTAATAAAGCTTTACTTTTGAGAATTGCGATTTTGTGGTGCACAGGGATCTGACTGTAATATTATATGAGTCACTATACTGTTTTGTTGCTCAAACTTGCTCAAGAGTTGTACAGTTGACGCAATATCATTTCCCGCTCTTCCTGATAATCCTTCATGCCATGTTTGTTTTATGTCACAGCCAGTGCCGTAGAAACATTTAACCGAAGTATACATATTTATTACTCGTTTTAAGTCAAAACATATTAAAGGTGTGTTTTCATTTTCGATAGCTTTGTCTAAATTTTTTTTCACTTCTAACATGTCACTCACATGTACTTTCCATTTTTTTCTAATGTTTCAGTCAAATTGTTGTCACTTTTGATTATCATATAGACATCATAGATCACAATGATCACTTTTGGGAACGTTAAAGTTCATACATATTTGTTAAATGTAGACTGAATTCTAAATATTCTTTTTTTTTTGTTTTGACGACAATAGTGTCCTGGTACTCTAGGAAAAGGATTGATATGCTCTCTTTCCGGTATTTTAATTTTTGTTTTCTTCCCTCTCAAGTCTTTGATTGGTGTATTAGTAATACCACCTTTCTTGTGCCAATGGAAGTAATGTATTCTTCTAGCACTTATCGATAATAATTTTAAATAAACGTCGCGACAAACGGGCCCTTGGTTGTCATTAACAGTAAAGTTGTAGATATAACTGTTTGTTTTCTTTACGAACTTTTTTTTTAGCGACGCATTTTGTGGTTTCATCAAAAAAGTTTAATTTTTCGTTATCACTCCAAAATTCAAAATGAATAGCCTTTGCTACGTCTTCTATTTTTTCTGAACACTTACATACAGTTACAGATTTTGTATTTAAAAAGTCGCGCACTGTATTCTTTATTGTATTTCTTGGGGCAAGTAGTTTTCCGAGTTTCCATGTTTTTTTCTTTTTCGTCTTTTTCTTTGTTCTCATTTTTCCTCTCCTTTCCTTTGTTATCCTTCGTCTCTGTTTTCTGGCCCCTTCATCGGCTGTTGAAATTATGGTCACTTCTGTAACCTCAATTACATCTTCTGTAATGTATTTCAAAGCATTGTCACCAATAAAAAGTTGTGATAGAAACCTGGAAACAAAATGTGAAGGTAAGTTAAAAGAGTGCTTTTTAACTTACTCGTCATCTTGAATAACAATATTTACGAGATATTCAGAATATGACTGTTTATCCATCGGCTCCATGTTTCTTGCAAAACAGGCAAACTATACGTTCAAAGTTAGATCATTTAAAAACAAAAAGGACGTGCAATAACCCAATGTGACAGTGTTCTCCTGAAAATGTACTCTAACTCCATCAAACGACGCAGTTGGCACAATCTTATGGGCAGAAAGTTACTATATGAGGAGTTACCACAATAGTACTCGAAAAACGTTCAGGATAAGGGAGTTAAATCAAACAATAAATGCGCTTTTTAATATGTTAGGATTATTGGTAAAATTTGTGTAAAACTTTGTAGGAAATAGGAGTTAAAACATAATTCAGCCATAATTTAATTTTAACTATATATGTGGAATTAGATCATTATTACTGTGCATAATCATACTATTACGACATTATAGCAATAGTAAAATGTTTAAAAGTTGAAAATGCGGTTAAGCAAAAATTCTGGTGACTAGATCTTTGATTACCTGTAAGTTTGACGTAACATGTATATCTTAAATACCCGACTTAACATCACAAAAATAAATCATTCAACGAACTTTCATTTCGCTAGGCTTTTGTTTTTCTCTGGAGGTTTGAATGGGCCCAAACGTTAATTGGATGGAAGTCTCTGTACTTACCAAACGTAACAACCTACGTCACATTTCGTAAAGCTGCCGCTAGATGACATAATAATATCGATTTTCACAATTTACGGGGCAACCGGTAATAAAGGTCTTTGTATATACAGACCTTATAACTTACGCCGTAGTTCGTCAAGCCACCACTGGATGACCGATAAGGAAATTTCACAAAATGACTTCTAAAATGGGGCGTGTCTGCGTCAAAAGCTTAATTAAAGAAAATTTTAATGTAACCCAAAAGGAACTCTTCGAAATTATGGAAGAAAAATCGGCTCGTAAAAGAATACGGTAAACTAGATCACGGCTACCCATATTAACACTGGATCAATTAAATTATATCTAAGGCCAATTATAAATTGGAGATCCTGAAGAATAAAAACTGCGCACGAGAATGACGCAGTGCTATAATTACTCAGCAAACGTGACAAAAGCGATTTGTTTCGGAATTCTAATTAATTTTTTGTACCTATAGCGCTCACACGCGTGATACAAACGCAAATTTACAATTCCCTCATTTATAAAGTATGAATGAAATGCGACATATGTATACGATAATTTCTGTTTGCGCTCATGTATGATTTATCGGCAGTATTTGGCGTGGATGTTTTTATAAATGCGGTGTGGCAGGAGATTAAATGGAAAAGCAATGCAGTCGACATCAATTTTGCAATTTGCATGTGTTTTTGTCTGCGCCCGGAATTGCTATTGATAGGTAGATATCAAAACTAGGTGAACATATCACGTAAATATGAAAATGCTCCTTCCGTAAAAGTAGGTAAAGTATTTAGCATTTAGCAGGAAAAAATAATTTCGTCTTAGTAATAGTGTTAATCAGTTCGTATATTGCCCCAATAAAGATTGAGCTAATAAGCTAATTAAGCAGAGCAATGGCGTAGCTACTACTATCATGGGCGTACCGAAGGGGGGTGGGGGCAGCTGTCCCTCCCCCTGCACCTGGGTTGCCAACTCTGGGCCCTTCCAATTTTCCATACATTTAGCTGATTAATTATATGTGTACACCTAAAAATTGTCTTATTTACAAAATTGTAAATACAGTAAAATTTATAGGCTAGTGCATTTCACAATTTTCATCCAGAACTCATATTTGACCCTTGCAAATGACCCTCTTTAATAAGTAGTTGTCAAATGATATTCACGCTTAATCGATGCCATTTGAGCTTTGAAGCTGTAACTTTAACATGCTTGTTGTTACGAATCGTTGTCTTAGGGCGGATATAGCTTTGAAAGACTATCTTGGTCAGGATGAGTCATAACACGATTTCTGCTTAGTTCAGTTCTTCTACCTTTTCCTATAAAGATTGTTCAACTAACTACTGTTATATGGAATCACATCAGAATCTATCATATATTCGGTGACAACTCTAACTTTTCTACCAAATTTCTAAATTCACATTACATTTTAACAATTAATACAAAAAAAAAAACAAAAAGAACTATAAATCTATCCGAACTCACGTTTACGAAAGTCGATTTATTTAATATAAGTTTTAAGAATCCAGTAAAAGTATTATCAGCACGAATTAAAACCTGGTGTGTTGTTAAAATGCAATTATATATATTTAACTTTATTTAAATGAAGCTTAATTTGGTTAAATAGTAGTCGGTTAATTTTTGAGAGCAATGCACTGGCGATCTAAGAAGGTTGGATTGACCCATAATGCTGAGGCATTTTAATAATGTTAGTTATCCATCGAGTCTCTTTCATTGGAGTAAAAATTACTACAATTGTATCTTTAGCACCTATACATGTGAACTCCTAACTTAAATTTTTAACGCTTCTAGTGTGAGAAGTTGAAACTGTACTAAAGGCGCATCGGTTAATGCATTAGTCTTTGATATGTGTTAATGCTTAATCAGAAATCGTGCTCCTATTAGTAGAACTTTTAAGGTGAAATTTATGTTTGATTGGTACTTCGTATGATATCATTATACATTACGTGGATCACGGATCTTTATTCTCCCAAATAAAATGTATCAACTCATCTTTTGTTAAACGCGAGAGCGATGCAACTGAATGCGCCTGACCTAACTGAATTAGTAATAAAGGGGCTTTGTATGATGAGTGTACATAGAAAACATATAAATAAATTGGGTCTTTATTTCACAGAAGATGTTTTAAGTCGCCTTGCAGAAAATCTACGAAGATTATTCATGGAATAAATACTTCATTAGTTACCTAAGCACCTATATCTTATAAACGTTTATTATTTCTATTTATGTTGAATTATACTCTACAGGACGTTCCTGCTTTGCCCCCCCCCCTCCTCTCGCGACCAAAAGCTGGGTACGCCCATGGCTACTATACCGCCAAGTTGGGGGCTGAAGTAAGGGAGGTCCATGCGGGACAGGAAACAGGAAACAACCAGAAACTGGAAATTAGTAATGTTTTGTAGGGTATGGTTACCCTATAAGAAAAAATATTTTGAGAACATGTTAATACAGTTTCTCTGCTTCGAACAAAAAAGCATTTAGAAGCATTGCGACGCCTTTACCCTGTTAAAAAAAAACTAGATCTCTTACACCGAAGACGATCTTCGACGAGGACTTACCGAACTTATCACATTGTCCTTTCAAATTTGTATCGAAATGATGGGAATTTTAAAACAATTATTTCTATGAGTGAAAGGGTTAACATACCAATAAAGAATATTCTAGTCATTAACTAACAGTACCAAATAGGAATTCTCCCCAGAAGACTTAAAATATATATTAGCTTCATGTATTTAAAATAACACATAGTACTCCCGCGTAACTACGTTAAGAAATACTTTGATAAACACCCGTTTTCCGTTATATGTACATGAGAAATGAATGAAACACAAAGCTTAGCATACGCGCGATATTTAAGCTTTGCAGGTTTTATAAAAGTTTCAAAAACTCATTAAATTGTTTAATCCCGTACTAATTAGTCAGGATTAAATAAAATGAAAGGTGCCAGCCTAGGCAATTCTCGCGTCAACGACATCTGAGATGTGCCAAGAGCGATTCTAACAAAGCCTTTTCGGGGATGCCGTTGGCTTTTCTGCAGTTAATAGTGCCGGAAGGAGCTAAAAATTCACACAAAAATTTTGGCGCAAATAGGTATGGTGGTCACACATCTAAAAAGCACAGTGGTAATTCGACTTTGTCTATACGCAGGTAGCAGATTTAGTGCCCTGGTGGCAAATACTGTAAAAAGTATTGGCATAAGCTATTGGGAAAACAGATCAGATCACTTTATTGATAAAAGATATGGGACGTTTTTTATGTGAAAGTTTATAAAATATTGGGGGTAGCAATTACTCGCTAACATTTCCTTAACCAAATTAAGCTTTTCTTCACCTTCAACCTTATAAAGGGTTGAGCGATAAGGAAAATTATTACCCTGTAACTCGCAGACATCCGAAAATACGTAATCAAAATTACTCGTAGCATGCAGTTTGATATAGTTTCCATCAGATCAAGAAGCGGTAGGTATATTGCCAATTATAATAATCCATTTATTGAGGTTATGTTCACGTCCAAAGAATTATAACACAATAACTAACAATACGTAACAAATAGAATCAACCAACATAGGTATGATTGTAATATCACTAATTCTAATAAAAAAGATAAGACAGCTTTAGCTATTCACCATTTTGATCAGGGACACAAACAATTTTAATTTTGAAGATTACAGCACTCTAGACAGTGAACCAAATTTGAGTAAGAGGAAGGTCAGTGAAATTATATACATTAATCTAAATAGAACGGTAAATTTCAGAATTCACATGGAAAATTTGAGTCAAATCTATAATCCTCTAATACGTGAGATTAAGTTAATGAATTAGTTTTATTGAATTTATTTACTTATTCATTTTTATTTTTTGTTTTGTTTTTGGTGTTGTGGGAGTTTCAAGTTTTATGGGTTGACTGCAGTTGTTTGTTGGCAGCCAGCCGGGTTGACATTAGCGATTGGCTAAAGTCAGGTCACCATTTTATTTTGTAAATGTGTTTTATATATGTTTGGACATTACTTCATCATCCCTGTTATAAACAGATTTCTAGTTTTGAATGTGTTGCTTGTTGTGTTACGCACTGCTTTAATGATTTACATTAGTTTACTGAAACATGAAGGTAGGGATTTTACTTTGTGACTTTTGCACGTGTTTCATTACATGTTTTCTTCCTTTGTTGTAGCTTTGAAAAAGGTTTAAGTAAACCGAAACGTCAGCTGAAATGTTTGTTTGACTATCATCCCAATGTCCATTCTCCGTTATTGTTAGTTATTGTGTTATAATCCATTTATTGTCTTCTAAGTTCGAGTATAGAACAACACGAGATTGGAAGGCGACCAAATTCGAGGGCGATTTGCCAACAATGTGCGAAATGAAAAACTTTCTAAAGAATGGTGCAATCAGTTACAAAAAAAACTACATGCGAAAATATAAAAAATTGATGTGAAAGAGAACTCGATCGGCTTCAATACGCGTAATGGTTCGTCATAACCTGTGTAGCTCAAAATACGTCAAATGTGTCGTGTTTTTTGCAATGAAAACAAAATTTTTAAATGCGTATCCTTCGCGAAGCTGCCCGAAAGCGATAACATTAAAATGTTAAAATTATGTTGCAATTGTTTTAATCCAAATCACGGGCTAGTGAATTGCGACAGATCGCAATGTCGAAAATGCGGAATAAAGCGCAAGAGTTTGCTTCATAGGGAAACAAAGGCTGTGTCTGCTGCGACCGATAAGTAGTAACACGAACACCGCGCGCGATCAAACCACCCACCCATTGCGTCTTGTGAGAACCTGCCGACGAAAATAAAAACACTATTTTCGAACATGATRYGCGGTTTCACTACCGCAAAWTCGAATGATACAATTACCTATACGATATTATCAACGGTTGTTGTAAACGTATAAGATAATAAAATCATCGCGTTTTGTTAGATCCTGGATCTCAAAGCAATATAATAACCGAAAATCTGTTGGAAAAGTTAGATTTATGCGAGAATTACAGTGTGGATGACACCATGCCATCTAGTGCCAATACGGCATCGTCCACTCGTTTCTGTGGAGAACTAAGCCACACTGTAATTCTTCCATACACTGCGCCTACCTTGGCGTATATAAGGGAAGCCAGATCTATGCCGTGTTGTCTGCTTTGGGACTGTAGCTGTGCTGAGGAGGCTTTATAAGCCGAAACAGCTGTCCACAGATTGTTCTGACGCAGGCGACATGGCATAGACGTAATTTTTGTTATTAAGTTAGGTTTGATTAAAAAGCAAGTAAACTACGTGATTTCTGGCGTCGGGTAAAAAAAGCTTACAACAGGCCAAATCCAATCAGCAAAAAAGAATTGATTATTTACAAAGTTCAATAGATAGCAATGTTGTCCTAAGCTGTCATTCAAACTTCTACAACAATCTAAAATTTGAACAAAAATAATTATCAATAGTTCATCTGTTTACTTTTCTGTGATTGTAAACTGTTTATTTTTTAATTTGTATATTTTATTACCTCTTGTTAGCCCTCAGATTTAAATTTAATCCAATAAGATACAAAAAAAACTCAGCTGCAACAATGGCATAACTCAAAAAAAAGTAAAAAAAGCATTAAGATGAGGAACGAAAAAATTAATTATTCTAAGTATTAACTGAACCCTTGTGGGAAGTTTTCATTCATAAATATAAGTCCTTATTTTTTCATTTACAGCGTAGTTTATAATCATAAAATGTTTAAACTCATTTATCTCGAAACTGAATCATTTCAGTTGTACCACTATTGAAGACCATAAGCGAAGTATACCCACACATTATATTTTTAGTGTGACTTAACCTGCCCTCAGCTTGGTTCCACCCTTCTTAATTAAATGAAGTTTTTTTTTTAATTGGTATGTATTTATGTATGTTCCTCTATCTTTGCTTTCTATTACTGCTACTTTTAGTGCTAAAACAATGAAATGGTTTGTCTCAAGCTGAAATTGTATTACTACTGAATAAACAAAGCAGGAGTGAAATACGAGGACCGATAAATCACCTATTTAGACAAGATTGTATTCATTTTGTTAGACTGAATTTTGGAGATCATAATTATCAACGTGTAATTCGCAGACATCCGAAAATTCGTAATCAAATTACTCGCGGTATGAAGTATGAGATATTACTGCTTAAACAGAATGAGTTTCCATCAAATCAAGAAGTGATAGGTATGTTGTCAATGTTCTATTTATCGAAAGCTATTATATTACCTCGCTCTGATAAAGATTGTTGTTTTAATTATTTTGGCAGAGAGATGACTAAAGATATTGATGAAGCTGTTCTTAAAACACGGATTGGTGATGATAATTTAATTGTAACTATGTAATTCAAGAAAAGAAGAAAGCAGCAGCGCCGTTTTATGCCGTTAGTGCATTATTCGCTAAAATGTGGGTACACGACTTATTTGAGTTAACTATTGGCCACGTAGAACGTTTAGGACATTTACACCAAAACGAATTAACGTCATGGTCAGTATGCACTGACAAGGAAGTTGACGTTGTTGTCAAGTTAGCTAGAAGTTTTTCAAGGGCTACTATCTTTGTAAGAAGTAGATCGCATCATTTGAACAACTATTATTACTACCTAATAAACAAACCAGGAACCTACATTCATCTTGTTAACTAAGGAAACCGGTAAGTGCCAGTACATTATTGAATTTTATTAAAAGAATGCAGCACTTAATAGGCGCGTACGACAGAAATTATATGATAATATCATAGAACATGAGCTAAATACACATAATATACAGAATAATGAGATAGATGCTGTCATATGAGAAATTTACTTTGCAAATTTTAGAAATTTACTTCAACGCTGGATGATTTGGTAATCACAAATGAAAAGTTTTCCAAACAGTGTAAGGTAAGTTGTAAAAAATGACTAATGTGTGTTAAGTAGTGGCTTTCAGATTAACAGAAAAATTAACATTGTTATAAAGACCTTACAAACTAAAGATATTTGGATAGCCATTATACTTAAAAATGTAATTATGTAACAGCAAAAGTATAACTTTTAAAGAAATCGGAGTATTTATATTATCCAAATTCTCAGCATGCTTAGTATGATGTGGTGAACAAATTGTACACAAAATACGATAATTTAAAAACGATTAAAATAGCGTAAGACTAATAAAATCCATACGATAAACTACTTCCGATTGATATGAAACTACTGAAGGTCAAGTGTTTTTACACATTATTATTAGATCTCTTTATATTCTCCTTAAGATTTCAGTGAACTACAAGAAAATGTAGAACTCAGAACTGCAAAAAATAATGTAATGAAAGGAGACTCTACAACACTTTATGGCGGTAGTATAGAGAAAGATTTTTCCAAAACGTTTGGTGTTGCTTTTACGAGATCTAGTACAGTGCACCTTTCTGAGTTGGGCCCTACCTTGTATCTGTGCCATGAATCTCAGTGTTCTACTGGTAGAGCCTCTGGCGGTTTCAGAAAGCCATTTAGGGTTGGGGAGGAGAGGGTTCAGCACTATATCCCGTGGTATTGAGGAGAAAAAAGCCACCGAAAAGGGAATCAGAGCAATGATACAAAGCGAACTTGATTTTACCTGTTGGAAATTTTGGATTTTTGTAAAAACATTCCCAATGCTTTTCTGGCTTAGATTTCAATGTCGTTTTCAAAATTAGTATTCGAAATCACGTCAAAAAATTATCGGCCCAAATAATTTTTTTAAATAGTGTATTAACAAAGATGCCCATTCCGTTAACAAGCAGAAGCTAGATTTTTCTGAGGCTACTGCATTTCGCTTTACATCAGGGAAGACCGGTTTTGTTCTTTATTAAGCACACAGTCAACGGAGAATACACAGAAGTTAATGTTTTAAAAAAGGAAGGCCAGCAAAATAGTATTTATCTAATATCAAGAAGAAATATTCAGAATCGGTAAAAATGCATCGGAAAAATAAAAAAGAACATTCAAACATTATTGCCATATATACCACACTTCAATAATCCGTTAAATGCAAAAAAGACATTGAAATTTTAGAAGATTAAGATTCCTATTCTGTACTACTATCGTTTAGATTGTTAACTTTTGTTCTTTGTCAAAAAATGATAAGCAACAAATTTTCAAAATAATATTCTTTTTCTTAAAAACTTACTGCATATTTTTAACTTATTTTAAACGCATTATAAAGAGAAAGAGGCCAAATAATATATACTAGAATCAAGAACTCAGCTGTGTATATTTTATAGATTTTCTAAAACTTGAAATACCAAATACCTCTTAGTTTTATTTTTTGGGGCTTATTATATTATAAAGAGCCCTTCTATTGTAAATCCAATATTAAGTACGCAAGGCTAAAACCAACAAACTAGAAACTCACCCAAGGAAATCCAAACTATAATAACTCCAACAACGCCGCACCCAAGAAGATTCATTTTGGTCACACGAAACAACCGAATACCCGTTCACATGGACTAGGGACTCGCTAAAGAGCACGTGCGCAATTCGCACTCGAACCGAAAACAGAGCTCCTAGTGTCCAGCGCGTAACTGACGCAACTGGCGCGTGCCTTGCCGATCTTGACGGCGACGCATGAGTCGCAGCGTGTAATCGCAGGCGCATTCTTGCACTCATCTTGCCCGTTCTATTGTCCGGAATGATTCGCCTTATCTGCGAGGGAAATGAAACTGCCGTCATCCGGCAATCCCGAGGCATAACGGGGAAAGTTTTAATTGCTGGCACTGCTCCTCGTCGAGATTGAAAATCTTTACACATAGTTAGTTGTTTCGGGTGTCAGGGGAAGTATTCGGTATGTGTATTTGGACTATTTCGCCCAAGTTTATTCCATTATGCAAAGTTCAAGTTAATTTGTGATGTAGTTGGCGTCGCGTACTAATCGAGTAAGGGTCGCGGCTTGCGTGGTTTATATTGTGGTTTCTGCTGCCGCAGTACCGCGTGCCGTTGCATGGACATGTCTTTCCACTCGTTTTGGGGTGCATTTTGCGTCGTACTACTTTAAAAAGTGCCATCTAGCGGTGACAATAGGTATTATGTCCAATAAGCTAAAATAATAAAACGTAACTCTGTATATACAGGATTAAAGTACGAAATTAGATTTCTACTTCAGTAGTACGAACACGGAGAACGCATATAGGCCTATCCATAATTCTAATGCGTGGATAATAAAGTATAATGCAAAATCGGAACCGCAATAATTTAGACCTACCTATCGGCAGCTAACTTACCATCTTTAGTAGATTCAATAAGCGACTTCTTAACGGAAAAAAGAGGGTCTTCAATTGTGGAGGTTTGTAGAAACGGTTTCGCGGTTAGGAACTCAAAAATCGATATTTAGAAAAAGAACATCCTAAAGAATTTAACAGAAGATTAGAGAGCCCCCAAGAGTGACATATTACCGAAACTGTCTCATAATGGAAAAATCGAAGATCGAAGTTTCAATAATGTCATAAAATATTCTGTAAGATTAAAGAGAGAAGACGAGAGAATTCTCAAGTGTCTTGTTGCATGTTACGTGTTGTTTATCTCGTACKACTGCATTTAATTTAACGCCCTTCTCAGTTGAATTGTATTCAAATATTGAATATTGCAATTTCAATTGACGCTTTTGAAACGTTTTTATCTATGAGTTGTTTCCGAACCAAATTTGGACAACAAAGATTTTTTTGTTTACATTTCTTATAACCTTTAATATATTTTAAAAAACAAAGTAACAAAATTCGCAGATTTGTTTATATTTCATCCATTTGCCCCTATACACAGGCTCTGCAGTACGAAATACAGTTTGTTGTCACATTTGTCCAATTGGCCATTGGACGAGGGGGGGGGAGTAATTGCGKTATATATTTATAAATTGTTAAATTTAAGTTGATCGCAGATCAGATACCACTATTAGTAATATTTTCGCCTAAAGTAACTGTTTGATCAATAGTAGCAAACAGATTATGCAGATGGGCAATCTTTCATTCAGGATGCATCTATAAAATCGAATATGTAAAATCCGCGGATAATTGTGTCGACTTTTTATCACGTCTTTCAGTAGGACAAAATATGACAAATATGTATATGAGGATGTCTATTATGTAAATCTTTTATCTTCTGTTGAATTAATTTATAAGAAGTTAAAAATGTACCGACCAACATGTCAACATCAAAATGAGGTAGCCAAAGTGTTTGGGTAAAGTGTACAAAGCGTGTCCTAATTATAGGTGCGATTTTCTAAGCGTTTTGAGTTATACATTCGTGATTGTTCTCCTCTAATGCGGTTCAGCGGGTAGGGATTACAGTAAAATTACACAATTTGTTTCTAGTTACATACCTCGAACATCAGAATGGTTAAGATAAACAGTTGAATAGAAGTTATTTTTGGTGGTCAAAATTAGACGGCGATGCTGATCTTACAATACTTGTCAATAATTGGGTTTGTCTGAGTCCTTTCAAATACAATTTAACTCATTGAAACTTCCGTGATGGGGGGAAAGACGTAGGTTTTCAAGCTATTTTGGGGAAACAGGAGAGCCCACGCAAAAATTTTAGTCGTGCGTGATCAGGAACGCCTCTAAAACATGTTCGTATGTTTCTGTTCAATTTGCACATTGCCAAAAAGTTTTTAACGATGTTTTCGTTGTTTGAGGTAATGTGTGCCTAATAAGGTTAATGTAATGTGGTTCCAAAAAGGCCAATTATAAGGCCTGGCCTTGCTAAGGCACGCTGTATATGCTACTTTTCGAGAGGAAAAAGAAAGGTCCAGGTTGTTGTACGCCATTTGTTCAATTCTCGTACATGCCAAAGGACAAAGACCGGCAATAGTCAAAAAGGAAACATGAAAGTTGGAAGTTTTTCTGTGCGATAAAGATGTTGCGCGTCACATGAGGCAATATGTTATAAGCCTAAGTTAGGCCCATGAGGAATGCGCAGGACTGAAATATAGTGACCGGATGTTATTAGTTTGTGCCCAGATTGCAAATTCTAGTTTACAAATGCTTGTAAAATATTTGTGACTCCATCTCATTTTTAGAATTCCGTTCTGGTCCTGTTTTCTGTTTCAGAATTTTCATTTATTTTGTAACATTCGTTTAAGTTTATTAAACTCGATAGAAAATATTGACAGGTTAATACTATACTAGTATGATTGAATATTAATTAATCTATCTCTGATTTCAGAACCTGTATAGCTTTAGATTTACATTTTATGGAAATAGAAGAAAATTAATAGTATAGTGATTGATGTACAAAAGGATGACTTGATAAATGAATAGTGGTCTGATATAAAAACCTACTCATTTTAAACAGATCCTATTAATTGGATATGTTTGGGCAATTAAAGTTTCACATTATACAAAATTTTACGTCTACGTTTTCTTTTGTTAGTGTGTGTGATTCTGTGTGGGTGGCTGGCCAAATAATATCATATGCCTGAAAGCCAACAAGTTATAGTTGAAGGCTGACTTCTTAGGTCTTTTCCAGAGAAAAAAAATACTTTTTACTCACACTGCCAGAGGACTTGTTGTGAGTCAAAAACAAAAAGAATTCATGTATGGACAATATAATAAAAGAATGCTAATTTAAAGCCCAAAGACCAATAATTTTGTCTACATGCGAAGGTGAATGTTTATTTATTTTTATTAGTATAATATTATACACCTTTAGTCATGTTTTTCATAATGCTGCAGAACTACAGCCAGAAAAAAAACGAAAAAGGACGATGGCATAGGAAAAATATGGATTGACAGCCAGTACCAAACATATCTGCATGTTATGCCGATATTAACGATACATATAATACAACATAGAAAAGCCCACTAACACACCTTAAATGCGAAATATCCGAAAGGGGCCGGAATCGTCTGGTACTTCACTGAAAAAATGTATATGGTATTTTGTCGTTTGAAATTTATTTTTTCCACTAAAGCATTATATTTCTGTTACAGTACATGTTCATGTTCAGATTCTTTCAAAAACACTTAAAAACAATGCAGGAAAAAAGTACCTGAGGTACAAATAGAATAAGTAATGCAGATGTGGAGTTCAAGAGGGAACAATGAACACTGCCGAAATTATATCATCGTAAGAAAGAAGTGGAGAACTACAAGAAATGACAACATCAGAAAGAGGCAGCGGAAAGAAAATAAGTAATTAACAGTTCTTAAGAAAATAATGAAGCTGGAAGCCAAAAACATGTCTAAAAATGTGACAAAGGAAACAATGAAGAATAGATGAACATAGATAAACCAAGAGAAGTCAGAGTTGACGCATCTGATTGCTTATTTAGCTTCTTCCCAAAGTATGACAAAGTTCTGCCTTCGTTTTAGGACTTATGCAGTGCTGTCGCGGACTCTATTGTATCAGATCCTGGTATAAACTGTACTATATCGTATTCAATCAGTACTTGTATAATAAACGACCAGTTCTCGAACGTTGGTTCTTTTTTGTGCTAAAAAACCACGAAGATACTCCCGGTTTCGTAACAGTACCTTGATTATAATGTTAGAACGGACAACTTAAAGCTCACACCAAAAACAACAAAACTGAGAGGAAGGTGCTTCAATTTTTAATTGATATACTTAACTCACTGATCGGTACTATGTACCCGGTTCGTGTTAAGTATAGCGCATCTTGTTTTTGTTCACTGCATTGCGGCAGGCAGGACTATCTTTCGAAGTTATTTAATAAGCTAAGCAAGTACTCCCAGGAGGTCACAATTTCCACCAATGAATTCTACGTAACAAGATGTCCCTTAAATTAGTAAGTTGCGGCTAGATATCTTCAGTAGGTGCTGCGAAATTGAAAAGAAAGGTATTTGTGACCACTACACCAGATTTCAAGCGGTGCGCAATATATTTTGACGCGAAGGTACTTTGACGCAAAAGGGTGTAATAATCAAAGCAAGGAATAATATGAATTTGAACATATTGCATCGAACAATC
Organism: Rhyzopertha dominica; assembly: GCA_025024175.1. Lineage (NCBI taxonomy): Eukaryota > Metazoa > Arthropoda > Insecta > Coleoptera > Bostrichidae > Rhyzopertha > Rhyzopertha dominica. The sequence goes on from QCXZ01000075.1 coordinate 8,305,870, forward strand.
TCTTATTTAGCATTTCAAATAAGTTTTCAGCCACGTTTCTTTATTTGTTATAAACACAAATACAAAATACACCACAACATACATCACAAATCATAATATGTATAAAACAAACTGGAAAACGGTTTACTAATTTTCGTTCTTATTTATTATTGAACTGTAGCCATCGTAATTACGAATTGTTTTAATTGTTAAGAAGAAAGAACTTTAATCAGGTAGAACACAGGGTGATTAAAAAATATACACAAATTTTGAGGGGTTACTTAATTTGAAAAAATTATTGTACTTTTTAATGAAAATGGGATTAACGTTGAAATGGTGGCATTGTTAGGTATTTTTCCTTACATTACCATCAACATGGAAAGGCTCAGTGAGTGAATTGGCACTTCCATCAAGTTTGAATTGAGCACTTTGGTACTATATACAGAATGACATTTTTATCGGGATATTATTTTTAAATTCAACTAAAAATTAGATTTCCAAAAATTTAACTTTGTAGAACGAAAAATTAAATTTCTATGACACTTTAAAGTGTGTATACATTTTTTAAGCACCTTGCACTTGGATTTTGTTGTTGGGGTCACTTCACTTCATAGTAGGATTTAAATTAGTATGAGAAATAATCCATTGGAATTAATACTTGATTTGTCATTACAAGTTTGAATGGATTTGATTATTGGCCGTCTGTAGGCGTCGGACTCAAAGGCAAMTGATMGATTCGGCCTGCTCCATGGATTAGGTATTACGGCGGATTTGGAATAGTTGGGGTAGGATTTTCTGGTCTAACACGTCCTGCAAACGGATTTTAGAGAATCTGTTCTGGCAAGAGAGAAAACGGCAGAAACGCAAAGTAGTCCCTCTACATCAATAACTGAAGTATTGGAATGTCCTGCTTTGTTCTTCTACAGGCATTCCTTGTGTTTTTGAAAAGTCAAAGTAGTTTTAAAGGCTAGATATAGAAAATGATAAACCAGTTGCTAAGCTTGCGATGAGCTATTTTTATCGCCAGGGATTTTGCATCTACGTTGACCTAAATTGCTGGCAACTGCAACTAGTTGGCTGTCCTTTTATCTATCCCGTCTAACACCAGCGAGTAGACATTAAGGCAATATATTACGTTTAGTCCCTAGACTGAAGGCGATAAATGCGTCAGATTGTCCACAAGCATAAATAATGTGAGCGCGCAGTACCGAGGCTGAGATAATCACAAATTTCCCGTTTTAAACAAAACTTTACAGCCACCCATCTGAAGTCAACAATATATTGCTTGTTGAAGGTGTAGATTATTCTTTCTACAGCCATTTGTTAGGTATATTTGTTAATTAGTAAGTAAGGGTGCGGTAGTTAAGTAAACCAACTGCCCTTTCGCACAGGCATTTCTTACAGTGCAAAACCACCGTATGGTTATTTTTTACATTGCTGCATGTTTTCGACAAACGTCAGTCAATATAAGAGTCGTAATGGGAAGAACKATGAAAATTGTATGTAAAAAAAGATGTCAATCACCAGGGTTGAGCCCATAGGGGGGGGGGGTAACCTACCCCCCCCCATGCCCTTACAGTTGGTTAAAAACTGCCGCAGTTGGCTCCAAAATGGGTTGGTCAAATTTGTTAAAAAACAATAAATAATTAAAGTTAAATCAAAAAGGTGGTATAAAAATAATGTTAGTTTCCCCACGGCATCCGCGAATATGCAATAATTCCTCGTTGGCAATGACGAGTAGTAGCAGTCGTTCGTTACTCGTTAGTCGCAGCTTTTGCGTCTTCTCATCAGATGACGATGATCGACAGTGATTCTAGTACATTATTATAAAATCTAATACATTTCTTAAAATAAAATGTATTTCAAAATTTTGCCAATGTTAATAACATGACAACATGCAAAACATCTGTTGGTAGTCCACTATACGGTCTGGTTTACGTTGCATCGTTTGTGGTTGCACCTTACAGAAAGTTGCATTTTACTCGAGGAGCATAATAAAGTTGTTTTTTATTTGTTTGTATTTATTGTGTTTGATTTCATATAAAACATGCATGTTGTTTACGATATTAGCGTCAGGTAGGAGTCCACAATCTAGTACATATATCACAGATGTCTAGTACATTTTTTACAACTACCCTCTACATCGAGAAATACATGAAACAATTGTAAAAAAATATGCTGGGAACTACTATGGGAAATAATCCATTTGATTCTCTCATATGTAAGTATTAAAAGTGTACAGGATAGAACAGATCAAATAGATTTTTTCCATTTAATTAGCTCTTGGGCTAAAGTTAAAATACAGAAGACTGGCTGTAATAATTAATAATTGATTTATTTTGTTAGATTTAGAGATTTTTTTAACTTTATTTGTTAATTTTATATTAATGTATATTCATATTATTTTGACACTCTCAAGCTTAGCCACACTCTGTGGCAATTAGCAATTACCAAAGTAGAAGTATAAAGTATTTTATTTTTATTTTAAGTAGGTGTTGTTAATACATGTACAGAGTGTGTCACGGCGAGTTCCTATTAGACGTTTATGGGGAAGCGGCCAGAAGGAAATTATAAAATTCTGCAGTATTAGGTTTTCTATTGTTATCTTTTTAATGAAAATAAAGGCAACTTAAAATTATTACCGCTTATACCGGAAGTATACGCCATCTTTGTTATTTTTAATAGAAGCATATATTTTTTTGCGATTTTGGATTCTACTGAGGCTTTGTGTAACACATAATATACTTAAATGTTATAATTTTCGAGATATAAGAGTTTAAAAAAATTGAGAGTTACAGGATCCCGTTCGACGTCTACCACATAAACAAATGTGAATTGAATGTCGATAGTATGAATAACAAAGGTCCAAAATACACCTTGGTCCAAAGAAATTTTGAAAATGTTGTATGCAGCAGTTACAGGATGACGTAATAATTAAGTATCTAAGAATAGACAAAATTAAAAAAAATAAATGGAACAGGAGTGCTTTGGATGCAATTTGACAGACACTAAAACAAGTGTATATCTAGTCTGCAACATGCTGCCGGTATCTCACACTGAGATATTCTAATTAATTGTTACCATCAGTTATCAAATAAAAATATTTGCTAGTGAAAGAAAGGAATGTCTAATAATTATTTATGAAATAAAAACATTTTGACAATTTACTTTACACATTTCCAAATGCCTATCGTATGCAAAGACGAAGGCTAATAAAAATAGGCTAAAAATAGTTTCAGCACCACCGACAAAAACAAAACACTAACAATTTTTATTAGTTTTAACATTTTTGTATAAACAGACGAAAATTTAAATAGCAAGAAACTTAGCTACCAAATTTTTTTATAAACTCTTATATCTCGAAAATTTTAACATTTAAGTATATAATGTGTTACATAAAGCCGCACTTGAATTATTTTCATTAAAAAGATCACATTCGAAAACTTGATACTGCAGAATTTTATAATTCTACCCTGGCCGCTTCCCTATCGTCTAATAGGAACTCGTCGTGACACACCCTGTATGTATTCTAGAAAATAAATTTGTCTTGAGCTACTTAATACATAATATTTTCAGTATTTTTCCCTTTTCAGAATGTCTGTGCGCTATTCGGTATTCTAGTGGTCTAAAGTAACTATTTCTTTTTGTTTTTGAGTTGGCTTTTTTCCACTTCCTACCCCCCCCCCAAGTAATAGGTTTCGGTACAGCCGTGTCAATTACTTATGGCGGTTTTTTATTTTTTTTTTACTTTAAAACATTACATTGACATTTTCGAGCATTCTAGAACTTTTTAGTGAAACTGCCATGAAGCAAGGTGTATGTATGTTTTCAACGTGATTTAGCAATTTCCTAAAAATGTCAATGTTTAATAGCACCTATTTGTATTTAAAAAAATAGTACTAAATATACTCGTTGAATATTTTTGCAAGTTGGGTCCTTTATATCACAAAACGTAACGACATCTGGTTATGTGAAATGTTTCTCACAAATAGTAAGAGTCTTGCTTATGCTGGGTCAGGATATGCATCAAAAAACTGCCTTTATTCGCTGTTCATTTTATGGTGGTTGAAAAACAATAGATCGTACTTTTTGAAATGATTATTTATGCATTTCTCGAATATGCTTGTAAACATCTGCGCATGAAAGTTATATGTGTATGCATTCCATGCTATCTCCCTACCTATTCGCTATCTGGTACCTACTTAAGTTCATACCTAAGGCTAAATACTATTGGTCACAGTATCTATTTCACGGAATGTACTCCTGAACGAAAACTCGGACGAGTCCACGCTAAATAAAACCAATAGGCATGGTTCACCAGCTATTAGTGGAAAAATCATGAGCTCTTAAAACGTTGTTTGGAGAGAAGTGATGGAGCCAAATTTCTTAGTTATTAGCAGCAGCAGACCCACCACGGAATTAATAGAATTACTTTAGATCAGCCTACACGTATAGCTGACAATATGTCATTTAGTCTAATAGACTTAATTATTACTTCAAGGGAAAGCATTGTCAAGGATGTGAGAGTAGAGGGTCTGCATGGTTTGACTTATCATGAGTTAATACGCTGCTCAATATGGGTACAAAAACCCAAATCAGATCCGCGTATTGTCAAGTATCGTTCTTTTAAACACTTTGTTTACGTATATTTTGATTCACATCTAAGGTTGTTACCATGGCGTAATATATATGATATGGAGAGCGTGGATGAGATGGTGGCATTTTTAAATGACAATTTGAAAACGTTGCTGGATATCCATGCTCTTTTTATAACATATAAAATTTCAAAACCTTATGCTCCGTGGTTAGCTAATTTTATAAAGGATATGATTGTGATGCGTGATAAAAGTCTGGCAAGATTTAAAAGAAGTGGGCGTAAGGAACTTTGGAATGAGTATAAGCAACTTAGGAATACAATTAACACAGCAGTAAAGACGGAGAAGCGTGCCTATTTTAATCAAGGTAATGTACAAAATGTGTGGTCTAACCTTCAAAAGCTTAATATTAAGGGTGGCAAGAGGATGGATTTGCCAGCACATCTGGCAGATGCTGATAAAATAAACAATTTTTTTTTCTTGATTCGTTGAATACATTTGATGATGATAATCACGATTTAATTAATATGTACACGACTTCTCTAAAAAACCATTCCTGTCCAAGTTTTCTTTTAAAAAGGTTGATGAAATAGATGTTCTTAGAGTTATTGAAGCTATTAAGACCAATGCAACCTGTTTTGATGGAATTAATACATCTGCTATTAAATTCAGTGATGGGTGCGTAGAATATGCCATGTAGATTACGTTATTATCTACACGTAAACTATGTAATATTCTACTTTGAAAGTCTGCTGTGGAAAATAGGGCTGTGTAGATAAACAGATATTAAGAAATATTTAGTTTTTTAATGGTTTTTATTATTAGTACTGCTGAAAACGCCTCCAATATCAATATTATTTTATAATTATAATTATTATTTGTTAACTGAACGAAACGCTACTTTGTTGTAAACAAGTTAAATAGACAATTGTCTAAACTACAATAAAACTTGTTTAGGTACACATTTATCAGGGCCAGAAGACTTACTGTGAGGGACAATAAACATGCTGTTAAAAGCGCTTTGGAGCCATCAGTTGGTCAAATAAACTCCTCAATGACTGAAAACTGTGATTTTGTCTTTCTTTTCTGTAAACTGCAACCTCTTTAATAGCAGGTCAATTTTATTTGTTCTGTATTGACAGGGTATACAAGTAGTTATTGCTGAACTGAGTACATTTATCTAAGGAAGCAAGTAGCAAGTGATAATTAGTTATAGCAAATTCCTTTCTTTGGGGAAAATCAACTTGTATGTGTAACATGCGGTTCGGAATTTAATAGCATGAAAAAATAGCCGTTTTAGAAATACACCTAACATAGTCGTGAAAGGAAAGATATTAAATAAAACTATTAAATTTTTAAAGTTTTAAAGAATTCGTTACATAGAGGAGCCAACAAAACAAGGAAATTAAAAACAACACAATTTCCTTTTAGTTTTTGAGCGCACTTAATATATTTTAGCCATTATATAGTTGTCTTGTATTTTCTACTCAAAATCTACGCCAAAGTGCTTTATCTACATTTTGTACGAGTGTAATGTAGAGAATTATAATTTACGTGTAAACGCCCATCACTGATTAAATTGTGTGTTTCTTTTTTGCTTCCAGTAATCACACACATCGTTAATACCTGCGTAGTTAGCTCCACATTTCCCTCCTGCTGGAAGAGGCCATGTATCTTGCCAGTACCTAAAATTAACAGTTTAAAAGCAGGTGCGGAGGTATGTTGAGGAGCAGCAGATAATTTCTTGTTTTCAGTCAGGTTTCCGAACTGGATTTAGTTGTGTGACTGCTCTCTCAAAATTGACAACTGATGTTATTATGGCGCAGGATCAAAACAAAATAACTGCTTTGGTATTGTTGGACTACTCTAGATCTTTTGACACTATTGATCACGAGGTTCTTAAGGGTGTGCTGCATTATGTAGGTTTTGGGGAGAATGTCTTGTCTCTACTAATGAGCCACGTCACTAATCGTCATCAGGCTGTAAAAGTGTCTGATCATATATCATCTTTCAGGCATATTAAGTCGGGTGTGTCTCAGGGATCGATTTTGGGCCCGCTTTTGTTTATAATTTATACGTCGAGTCTTCCTAGCGCCCTGAAGTACTGTAAAGCACAATTCTATGCAGATGACTCTCAAATATATTATTTTTTCAAAGTGAATGAACAGGCTCTAGCTCTCAAAAAAATAAACGAGGATCTGGAGAGATTACGTGATATGTCTGATCGACACTCGCCTTGTTTAAATCCTAATAAATCTGTGGTAATGTTATTCGGTGGAAGGGTCAATAAAGACAAACTAACTAACTTTGAAATACAAATTTATGATTCTAGGCTGAATGTATCTAATGTATCTAGAAGCCTCGGTCTTTATATTGACTCACATTTCAAAGTGTTTGCAGAGCGCTTATTGTAGCCTTAAAAAATTATCACAATCGCTATCTTTTAAATGTTAGAACGAAGAGCATTCTTTGTAATAGCTTAGTACTATCTAAGCTAGACTTCTGCGACGTGATCTACGCACGTTGTTTGGATTCTTTAGATAAAAAACGTATACAAATATTGCAAAGTTCTTGTTTACGTTTGATTTTTGGCGTTGGGAGGCGGTGTAGTGTGAAGAGAAGATTTCTCTCTGAGTTGGGGTGGCTAGGCATGAGTCGCAGGCGCGATTTCCATGCGGCCTGTTTCTTCCACAAGGTAATTAAAAGTCAGGTTTTTCTTATTTGTGTAAGGATATAACTTTCCGGAGGGACATACATAATCTCGGTTTGAGATACAGGGGATTGATTACTATACCTGCTCACTGTACTGAATTTGCAAAACGTTCATTTATGTATAATGTAGCAAAAACTTACAATAACATCCCTGAGTGTCTCAAAGTGCTTAGTTGTTCCGGATTTAAGCGGAGTTTAAGGCGGGTCTTATTGCAGTAATAATGATGCGGGTCTGTGGTGGAATGCACTTTCATCATTGGGTTATTTTGATTTTGATATATTATGATGGGGTGGCGACAGCGTGTGACGTGGGCATGATTGAAGCTATATATGTCTGATAGGGTGTGTCTAGTTTTAAGACTTTGGGGTTAAGTGGGAGAGCAGGCTGCTGCTGCTGCTTCACGGTTGTGGCAGACTGAACTTCGCCCTAGAACGGTAATTGTTTACTTTATAAACTTCATTTTTCTTTGTTTTTCTTGCTGTTCAATAAAGGCAATTTATTATTATTATTATTATTTTCGAACGTTGGTGCGTACGTTTTTTTTCAGTTTCTTCTTTAGCAACTCAGAAATCCACTGCTCCCAGAGAAATGCTTGCAATTGCACTAAAGTAAGTAAAATCATATTCCATGTATTATAGCAGATCGCCATTCTGAGGGACTATAAAAGTAAAATTCTGCTAATATATATTTATTCTATTCAGTATAAATTTTTACTTGATAATTTTAAAAGGGTTACCATCACTTACTGTAAGAAATCTTTAAATAATATATGTACTAAAAGTTGTTTACTGATTTGCTAGATACGCCCCTCTGATATGTATATATTGTCTATCTTAATTAATTCTGTGATGAAACTTGGAAGATGTAAAACCAATGTCGGTAATTTTGAATTTGCTTTCGTACATATTTTACTTATAACTGTCCACTATTTTACAGCTTAAAAATGTAAGTACATATTGTTAGAATTTGTTTAGGTATTTGTGTGTTTCCTTGTTCGACGATGACGATGGGTATTATTCGGCCTAGCACGTCCAAGGGTTCTCACAGGTTATGGGCCTAGTTGCCACCGTAAGTCGCTAAATCTAAGAAGAATACATGTGGAAAAGTTTAGGTTATCCTTACTTGGAGAAGATGATTACAACACGTGATCGTTGCGTACACGATTTTAAGTTGAAGACGATAATCTGCATCTAAAGCAAAAAAATAACGATAGTGGTGCCAAAATTTTCATTATCAAAACCGCTGGAGATCAGTAACTTATCAGAGATACAATACTGTATGGAGCTAAGGAAGCACGGGAAGTTCTGCAGGAGATTCACTACAATTACGGTGTGCTGCACATGATAACTATTGGTAGACAAAAATGACGATGACGCATCAATTATCATGTCAGAAACTCGAAAAAGGAGGTTTGTCCTTTAGTGACCAAGCTATAACTGCACCACGATCAAAATATAAAAAAAAAACTAATACAGAGCGTAGTTGTAGTCTACGAAGACCAACAAATAAGCACGATGACTGAAAAAGCGAACTTACTATTGAGGTAAGCAGATATGCCATATTCAAATTTATATATTTTTTCATATTGCCTCTCAAAATATTTAGTTTAAGTTCTTCTATGCTAATAAAAATAAGTTTTGAATCTTGAGAGTGAAAATCATACACAATTATCAGCAGCATTGCTACAATTTGTTAGCCCTCCAAATTTGATCTTGTTTAGTAATAAATTAGATGGTTTGAGATTGTTTCGTATTATTTATGATTAAGAAGAAAAACAGCTAGACAGGCAACATGAAGAAAGTGAAGCGAGAGCTCCAGCAACAAAAATGACGGGTAATAATCGTACAGACATTATGAAGAAATACAAAGTTACGGAAATGAAAGAAATGACGACATACATTTCCAGACTAAGAAGGTGATATGGTTTTTGCTTGTGATTTTGTCCAAAATTTAATAAAAACTATACAAGAGCACCGAAATACCACGATCGATACAATTGTGTATTTAGAACACATTCTACAGAAGAACGAGTGATATGAATAGTGCTTTGCATTTGTTCTCTTAATAAATTGCTTCATTTTCAATGGAAATTCTAATTTTTACTCGTCACAAACAAATTTAAGATGTAAAAATATCTCCATGCACCGTTTCTGGTGAATTTAAAATTTTGGTTTCGGATTCCTCGAATTGTTTCAGTTTTCTTGTCCCTTTTATTGAAGTGGATGGAGTATTTGACATCATGGTGCATATAATGCTGACGAACTTACATCTTCAACAAGACTTTCACTGCCATCACTACATTCAAAAGATATTGTTGACCCAGAAGGTTTAACTGTTCGTAAAATTAATTCTTTCATTATTTTGGTTTGCAACATAATTTCAGTGACTGCATTTATTATAATTGTAACGAATATTCTACCACTTATTACTTTATGCCCAAAACCAAAGTATTTTATTATATTTAGCCTCTTGGTAAATGAGGCTATGTTTGTTGATTTGCACTAAGCCATAAACTAGAAATATCGACATATAAATTACTAATCAAGTATGTGCAAAAATATGGGACATATTGATAGATTAATATGTCATTTCCAGAAAAAAAAACAACTTGGGTAATAAATGCTACTGACTTCACGAAGAACGCCAATTTCCTAACTGTGCTGGGGCAATTAACTGCAAACACATCAAAATTATTAAACCACGTCATATTGGGTTTATACATTTGGGTGTTGGGTTTTCTTTTCAGACGAGTCTAAAAACTGAGCTGTCTAGTAGGAAGATTCCACAGACAACTCAAGGGTACCCTATTCATAACGTCATGCCACAGAACGCCAAAAAGAAGTTTTAGCGGCAGTCCTACTAAGTACTCGCAACGTCTGAAGAACCGCATCCACAGCAACAGTTTACCGAGGAATTTTTAGTGCGCCATCTAAACATTTTATTTAATTTTCGCAACACATCATACAAAAGAAACGACCTTGATATTCCAGACCTAAACAAAATGCTAGCAAAGTCATGTACCATAAAAAGAAAACTTCCCTGATACAAATAAGAGAAAGAAGCGTCGCGAAATTCATCAACCTATTAGAACCAGCTTATACCTTCAATAATGACATTAAGTCCGACAAACAAACGATCCAAAAAAAAACCTCCTGCAAATCAAACAAATCTTGGAATTTTAGGCAACGCAAACACACCTGACCAGCATGTCCGTTTCCGAGTCTACTTTAGGCAGGTCAACGAGAAATCAACGCAACGCTATTACTCATAAACATAAAGGTTTAAAATAAAATTTTCTAGGCTCCATAATATTATAGTTATATTTATATTTATTATAGTTGACAATAAAACGTGGCAAGAGTATTAGGTTACACAAGCTAAGAACATTTTACTAAAATAAAAATAAAAGTTAGCCCATGGTAATGTCTATTTAAAGGACATAGATCACACTAATTCGTTATTAGGCTTGTATTACCAGAATACAGGTTGGTCATCCTTTCACCAGAATTAAATATAAAGAATATATACATTGGTCACTAATTGTTGCTCATTCAGGTGTGCCATCTCAAAATAGATTGAAATAATTGTTTCGTAAACTTTATCGATGATTATACTTGTTGTAGTCTCTTGTTTACTTCACTGCAAGATGTTTAATCTGTGTATATCACATAAAACAGCCCGTGTTTTAATGCAAAAAGAGTAAGACATTAATTATATTTTACTAAATGATCCATCACACCTTCACACAACATAGTTTAAGATGACACAGGATAGCAAAGAAACTGAAAAATTGAAACTGCAGCAGTAAAACAGACAGGTGACGATCCCTTTTCAGTGCCATGTTGATGTGTAGATTACAATCCCCGCCAAGGAAGAACAATACCGCCGCTTTGCTGTAATAACACGTTATCAAAGCACGCTGTGCTACTGACGGGTCTAACTATGGTAAATTGGTCGCTCGTTAATATCTGACCAGACGCCTCATATCCAGTGTTGATCCAGCTTTTATGAACACGGGCTATGATAGCGCCAGTTAACAGAGTATGTCAGCTTTGTAATATTATGACAGGTGTGAGGAATGCAGGAATAATAATGGAATGCTGATATAGCATATCTAAAATAAGTTTATTTAGGGATCCAACAACCGGTTAGTTAAAGAAATATGATTAACTATGTTTGACCAACAACACAAAAAAAATCCAATACTCTACATTAGTAGGGTAAGGAAAGGGATATGTTATAAATGTTCAAAAATCTACTATGCTTTTGCCTATTGCGTTGCAGTAGCAGTTTTCAGCTGTATGTAGCGGAAAGACTCGGCAATCTCCCGCACACATGCAAATCGGATGCGTCACGATGTAAATTCTTCAGTGCAGTATTTAAAGCGCCGACAATACTCCACACAACGAATTAGGCACCTACACTCCGACAAGGATTGACTATAGACTACACACTGAAAAAAAATTGGGGTAATTTTACACGATACCTTACATACACTTTTATGGTTAATATAATTAAAATAATTCAGACAACAACGTCTTATCATACATACGTTGCTATGTTGCTATGTATGACAACAAATCCGTATCGAATTAGTTTCCAGTTTATATCTAGGCCTTACACTGACTTTGAAAGGTTTATCACCAGTAGGTACCGTAATCCACAGCAATAATGCAACTAACTTCGTTGGCTCAAGAAATCAGCTCAGAGAAGTACAGAACTCTCTCAAAAGTTCTAGATTTGTCAACTCAATCAAATTTTCTCTTCAACCAGGAAATGCAATTAAAGTTTATTCCTCCAGAAGTATCCATTGGGGTGGAATTTGGGAGGTTCCATTAAAAGTACTATCATTTAGTTTGTATAGTTCGAACGGCGTACATAACATTCGAAGAACTAGATAAAAAGAGGTGAGTGGGGTTTTAATCTAATCGAAACAGTAAAAAATAACTCTAACCGCAATATTAGGAATTACAAAAATCGATATACCTATTTCAGCAGCTAAGCTGCCATCTTCAGTAAAATAATAAGGTGACTTCTTGAAATCTGGTCGGAATAACCGCAGGATATTCTCCTCAGCCAAATTTCAATGGAAGTGGAGTCAGGTCAACAAGACGTAACTATTTATACTAACAAAGCTTCACGCTTGAATGAATCGCTTACTTAATCAGTTCAAACAATGCGGATCTCGGAATTGGACCTAAATCAGAATTCATTAAGGTATCTTTATTACTTTGAATAAATATGCTCTCGAACACGTTGAATTCCGTGTTGTTGGAAACCGATTTTAGCAGTTTTCTGTTTTTCGATGTTATAGGGTGCGCCGTGTCTTTAATATGTTAGGCGACACTTGACTTATCGAACCTCCCAAACAAAATTTAGTTTAAAGGGTTTTGAATTTTGATTTTTTTCAATCTTAATACTAGCCAATAGCTCCATCAGATATTTTAACGTTACTTCTGTGGGTACACTAGGAAATAAGGATGTTACATCAAATATTGTGGTTAGGGTTATTTTTTACTGTATCGATTCGAAGAACTAATCACAATATTGACTCAAATAGGGGCAATTTAAAATTCACGAACTCTTGTTCTAAGTTCTCATGACCCAAAGGAGACTTTTTAGTAGGACATAATTTAACTAGTTTAGTTTACATTCCAACGTCTTACCCAGATGTAATAACAACTGTTGAAGACGATGGAAGTTAAAATATTTGAATCATCTTCAAAATAGGCCAAAATAGCTTACTTTGGGTGAAATTTAAAAGTAAATGATCTAGTATTGCTCAAGAAAGATAAAACGGCCAAACTTAACTAGCAAATAGCAAACAAGGGTGGGGAGGATGTTGGGATAAAAACACATATCTCTTGTAAAGAAGATCCGCGAGTGCCAATTTTAGAACCTTCGCTAACCGTGAACTAAATACCGACGTTTCTGGAATACTCCAGAAGTGTGTGGGGAGACCATAAATATATAATATAAACCCGCAGCAGTGATAAATGATAGACAGTTACCCAGTGACTTGACGAAGGTGCGAAGAAGTAACTGAATTTTAGTTATGTAGTGAATTTCGTTAAAAATAAGGTATTAATATCTAACGAAGGAAGTATATGTTCGCACGATGTCTGCTCTTATTCTGTAATTAAAAAATACAATCTACGTGCACTCTCTTTACCATCCTTAAACAGCGCCCTTCTTTGAATAATTGAAATTTTGAACCTAGGGATCCCGCTCTATCGGCGTAAACCTTGCCGTTAGCTTGTGTGGTAGTTATTTTGGTTACAAGCTGAAATATATATTATCAGCGGAAAACAATGTTTGAATACAAGATTCAAGCCTTTTCGGATAAGCGCCGTATGTACGGTCTAATAAGACATGTGTTCCCAACGCTGAGCAAATTTACTCAGTTGATATTAACTTTACCTGATGCAAATGCAGGCGCAGAAAGATTTTTCAGATATCACAGATGTACTATTTTTTTTAAATTATAAGGAATTCGCTACATATAGGAGCCAACGAAATAAGGAAATTAGAAACAACATAATTTCCATTAGTTTTAGCGCGTATTTAATACACCTTAGCCATAATATAGTCGTCTTGCATTTTCTACTCAAAATCTACGCCAAAGTGCTTTATCTACATATTCTACGCGTGTAACGTAGAATGTTATTATTTATTACGCGTAAACGCCCATCATTGATTTGATGTATATGATTTCATTTTCTAAAACATAGCTTTTCGCGATTGCTATTGTTTTATATAAAACTAGCGGACCTTGCGGACTTTGTCCTGCATGATATTCCAAGCGATTAGGATATTAAAATGAATGAAATGAATAAATGCATTTTGAATCTAAAACAATCAAGGGCTCCACTCAAACGCATACAAAAAAATCATTCAAATCGGTCCAGCCGTTTAGAAGGAATTCGGTGACACACACACACACACGTACGCTAGAATTTTATAAATAAAGATGTGTGCGATAGTGGGCGAGCTCCTCCCGAAGCATCAATTGCACTTATTAGAACATCATTCTAATTTATAAGAATAAGAAGTTCGTTTAGTTGACTTATTTGATGTTAAAATCCAAACACTATTACGGTAGGGACTATCCTGTACACCATTTCCAAACTAAAACACGTACCTACAACTGGGAAACTCTACCCATAGTGCTATTTTATACGCTTCGTTCCGTCTCAGCTGCTACAGGTTATGGCATGCAAAACCGTATGAAGTGTAACCTTAAACAATTTCCGAAACTTAAAAAAATCAGTGAAGATCATCTTAGATTATGCTCAGTGCGACATGATGACCACAGAGAGGAATTTAAGAAAAGTGACTTATTGAAACTTTTTTTTTCAAAATCAGCTACTTGAACAAAGTGGTCACTAGCTCTGAGGAGACAACGTGCAGCTACGAGGGCAAAACGACTTTGATTGAGTAGCTCTATGTTCGGGTAATACCCCGGTAATTAGGCTTCCTGGCACGTAAGCATAACTTTGTAGATCTTTAGTGGTAAAACAAAACTCTGTATACACAAGCCCTTAAGTACGATAGTGAATATCTACCTCAGTAGTTAGAAGAATTTAACCGGAGGATATTCCCTTCACCAGATTTTCAACGGAAACAGAATATTGTTGTTACACCCTGGGGTTTAGAACGCGAGCTGTTTGCGTTGCCGAATATTACAACCTGCAGCAGAAGATGGGACAAGAGCAGGAGTGATATGACTTAGGTCATTTTAACATAATAATTTATTAACAATAGTAAAATAACTCTGTAAACAAAACGTTGGTACGTACAGTAAGTAACAAAACATTAATAAAGATAAAAGTATTTGAGCTCCTACTTGGGTGTCATCGAGTACAAGTATTAGACCTATTTATGACTGACTATTTGCACTAATTATACTAGAATAAGTGTATGCGTTACATAGATGGTACCATGCGTAACGGTGTAGTGCAGCAGGGTGGTAAGCGATAAAAAAAAGAGGTATATGTTATTATTGTCAAACTCACATAGGCTGAAAAGCATAAAATAAAAAGACATTCACCGAGAACTATCGATTATATCGTGGAAGCTAATGGGTTCTGTGGGATTTATCTCTAAATAAAGCCCTACAGATCCAGGTTACTAGGCGCAGTGAGTACCATTGTTCCACTTATTACAGTTGTGTGCTATGGTGCTCTGACAGCTTTGGTTCAGCACCCCCGTAAATGTTGAACTTCACATACCTCTAAAAGTTTTGAAGTAAACTTTTGTTCACAACTTTTATAGCATTTTCAATTGAAGTGGGCTATTTTACACTAACGTACCTTACAGCTAAGTAATTAAACAAAATTAAACACTTTGCAACGGTAAAAACTATTTAATTTGGTATTGCAAAAAACTTTACTCTCTACAAGAAAAAACAAGCACAGAAAACAAACAGAAATATCCTGCAACACACTATCATTCTAACTGATGTAACAAACAAAAATTAAAACGTAGATGACAATTGTTTACTCTTGTAAAATTACAGAAGTTAAAGGAGCTGTAACGCATTTTATTCATCACAATTTACGTCATGGTTACTATAAAAACATAAACATGCTAGCCTAAGACCGAATGCCAGAAAGTTTGAAAAGGATTATTTTAAGCACGAAGAAGTTAAGGTGTTGAACAGCTAACTAATACTAATACCAAGAAAGCTGGTGGTCAAGTATTAATTTCCTACAACAAGTACTACACTTTCGTAAAGAATTCAAGGCCTGACAAATGAAATCACGATCCCCTACGTTGCGTAGTGGACCACTCAGCATTAATTTGCACATACTAACCAAGAGTGCACTCCACTCCGTACTACAACACTTACATAAACAAGGAAACGTGCTTTGCTTACGAACGAAACGTTGCTTTAAAGTTTATACCAAAGCCAGAGTTGTGAGTGAAGGCATAAGAACTAGGATTGGATTCTAAGTGGCTAGGCGTGCATTTCTGCAACATATGAGATTTTATGATTGCTTCTGGAATAATAAAACGAGGTTTAAATCATAACCACGGGAATGCATCCCACAGAGCTTATTGCTGGTGTGATTTATTCGGTATTGCTGTTTCCATTCCACTGCGGAATTACCTGTCAGGTAAAAATCGTACCGGTGAAGGATTCGATTGGTTGGGATGCCTATTGTGTGCAGGGGAATGGCTAAACTTATAACCTAAGTGAAATAAATATCTTAGAGCAAACATTATGGTTACTTTGCAAATAAAAAAATTAAAACTCTCAAGACAGATTATTCATTGGCCTGGTACGCTTAAAGTATAGAAACGCTTGGTGGAGTCGAGAATCTTTATAGTTGACTTGGTTTAGTCTCGGCACCTTTCTCTAAGACGATTTAATTTGTGCAGACTCACGCTATTGGCTAGCCTACACATACAGGTCGCTACAAATATGGAACCAGCAGGATATTTCAGATTCTGAAATTGTACATGGGCTTATAGGTAATTAAAATGCATCTTCTGGATTTTTTTAACTCCGTGTCAGCCCTCGTCTCCAAAATATGAGCGCAAGTTGATTTTTTTTAAACGGTAACGGGGTCAAAAGGAACATCATTGAAAAGAATATTTTTCCTGATTTTATTTATTTATTTATTGCTTCTGAGTTGAGAAAAGTGTGATAACAAACTTGGCTCTTGTAAAAAAACTTCGGGATAAAAACCATATTGATTATCGCTAAGTAAGAACAAAAACTCTAGGTGTCTCTATTTTCCCCGTGACTAGTGACAATTTTCATTCACTGTTCCGTACAAAAGCGAGCTCTCACTAACCATAAAAAAATTCACTTCACTTAACTGAGCGAAGATAATTTTGATCGTAGGATAGAGTTTTGCGAAACTGCTACGAACATGATAGATGAAGATAGAAACATTTTAAATTGGAATATGTTTTCTGATGAAGCGACTTTTTGTGAATAGACATAATTGCAGATATTGGTTGGACTCAAATCCACATTGGATGGAACAAGTCCACACACAACACCATCAGAAAGTGAATGTCTGGTGTGGTATTATCGGTATCTTCCGTTTATACTGGCATGTGAGGATGACCTAATGATAATAAGAGAGATTAAAAAAGATTTGACCGATTTGCTAAATAATGTAGAAGATAACCTAGCAGAAAACGGGCTAACTATAAACTACAACAAAACCACTGGCACTGTTATGATAAGAGACCCCTTTAGCGAGAAAACGTTAATGACAGTATAGATGAATTAAATGCAACACCTATATGTAACGTATTATTAATTGCCCTGAGAAATACCTAACAGACTGCACCGCTGAACGTTGCATAGAAACATTAGAACTATACACAAAATAAATTTGTCTTAGTAATGCCAAAAAGTATGATCTGATTGCCATTTTTGCAAAAAAAGAAAACTAATAAAGAAAAGCATGTAATTGCATTTTACAATTAAAATGAATACTAAATATGCAAACAAGACAAAAGCTTGTCGATGCTGTAATTGAATATCAACTCTGCTCATATAAACAAAAGATTTGTTGGATTATATAATTTAATCGGCCGAATTAATTTATTTTACATACAGGTTAACTAGCAACTCATGCCAAAATGAAACTACGTATACTAGGGGACCATATAATAAAAACAATCTTTGAGAGAAAAAATACATCTGATAAAGCAAAAAAAAACTAGAAATGAAGCTGAAACATAGTGATACAAATACAGGTTTCAACAATCAAACACAAACATAGTAAAATCCAGAGTTCCACAAATGAAGCAAATAATCTGTGAATTGTTTTGTGAAATATAACTTAAGAGCTTCCCATGTATAATTCCTTAAATCTGACTAATAGAATAAATTCTTGTAGTTATTAAATTGCTAGCCTAACGAATTAAATGTTTTTTTGTAAAATATATTTAAAGTAGTCTATGATTGTAGTGTCATTAGGTTTAATCCCACAAAATGTGTTTTAACTCAGCGCATTGGCCGATGCTGTGGCTGCAAATTCAGGAATTTGATTTCACACACACCAGGTGTAAAGATAGGACATATTAATACGCTTAGCAGGAATCCTATTGAAGGAAAAGGAGATGATATCGATGCATAGTGTGAATATAACTGAAGACGAATAGATACTTGCAGTCAAATTGCAAGAGTCTAACTGTGTTTATTTAAAGGAGGTTTTGAAGAAAGAGCCAAGCGACGAAGAGAAATAATATTAAAAAAAGTTAGGTATTACGTCTTAAGCATCGATGCCATTATTCTAAAAATTTTAAAAGAATAGTGTTTTAATATCGCATCAAAGCAGATAGGGGTTTGCCATGACTCGTTCAAAACCAACTTTAGCGTACAGCTGACCTTTACTGGAGAGGCTTTGAATGCAAATGCTTTCACTAATGAAATTGTTAAGAATATAACACCCTCCATTTCTCAATTTCTGCAAGAATATTCATGGTTGCGATCCAGCTACGGTTGCCAGAATTACTTGGTGTGCTTTATCACGTTTTCACATTGTTTATGAAAGGCAGCCGGTTGGGCCCGAGATTTATGGCTCATTATAATCTCGTCCGAGCGGCAAGTTATGGAAAACCAAAATTTCAGAGATACAGATAAATTAGAGCGGAATCTTACGGCTCTTATGTCATAGCTTAACCGGAACTGCAATACATTGTTTATTAAAGGTTGATTTACATATGTGAGACTGTGCTACGACTGTGTGCCTGTCGTGTTGTTTAATCTTGGATCAAAAAGTTGTGTGATTCGTATTATTTGAATTGAAATTAAGAATGCCGTTTGCACATATATTAATGTGCTGTGGCTTGTCACAGTCGAATCAAACCGATTTCCGCCGGTCTTAGCTAAGGCTGAACAATGTATCGATACTTACTCAAAGTATCGATACCTTCGGCGGTATTGAGTATCAATACCACATGTCGTGGTACTGAAATACCACGTCTTATACGAATCTTGGGAATTCGCCTTATTATCCACATTTGCATAATCCTATTTTTTATGTTTATGACAGGCTTACAATATTCTATTATCATAGATTGCCTGATCGATTATGCGGTGTTCACGAGATTCACGAAATTAATTTGTTTAAAAGTCCAGAATTAAATTATAAATCCACCCAAGAAATGTATAATGTATATTTAAATAATGATACCATTATTCTTAATGATTCTCCTTTGGAGCTCACTTTAAATAAATCGGAGATCAATCCCAATGAGCAATCAGGAAGACCATCTGGGATCGGTACAGCTTGTTCTGGAGACCTCTGGAATAAGGATAGCCAATTATCTAACTAACAATTAGATAATTCTTTATTAAATATTTCGGACATTCCTGAAATTCCCATTTCCGAAATCTCCGGAAATTTCTTCTTTTATCAATTCCGAAGTGAATAATTATTTGAGTCAATGACATTATGGACGAAAACAATCCTGATTATTGCGATTATTGTAATTACTGCCATTATTATGATTTAAAATTAAATAAAAATAATGCAATGGTCATAGATAAGCCATCTTCTTCTTCTTCTTCTTCTAATAATAATACGTATCATACTTGTCAAAATGAGTTACAAATGACATTCATTAAAATTGTGTCAGAAAGTATTGAATTTAACTTTCTTATAGACACAGGAGCTTCAGAATCTATCATAAAACCAGGAAAACTAAAACGCTTAAATTCATATAAAATTAATAACCAAACGTTTGTAACTTTTAATGGATTCAATGCTAAACTAAGGATTCAAGGCACGACTATATAATATAATATATAATAATGAAAGTTTTACTTTAGAATTCGGTATAGCCGAAGAAAATAACTCGATTTTCTTAGAAGGAATACTTGGAAATGATTTATTTACTAATCAACAATGTCTAATCGATTACGAAAAATCAGAGATTACGTACGAAAACAAAAAGTAACATTACCTTTACATTACAATGTCATGAAAACTCAAGTGGGGTATTATTTTAAAACCAAGAACCGAAAGTTTAATTGAATCCTCAATGATGTTAAAGAAGGAATAATACCAGAAATAGATCTTCCTCCGGGAATATATTTAGCGAAAGCAATTGTTTCTGAAAATACTAAAATGGCAGTTACAACAATCATTAATACTACAAGTGACCACTACGAGTTAAAACAAATTAGCTTAACCTTATATGAAGTCGAAAACAGCAATCTACAATCTATTTGTTTCGAAAAGAAAATGAAGCATCAAAACAACAAAGAATTGGTTTATTAAAATCCAAACATGAAATGAAACTTACTGATTCAATTCCAGCACATAGCAAAATTTCTGTTTTTCTAGAAGTGCATAAAGAAGAAATGAAAGGGCAAACTGAGTAAATGTTGCAGCAAGGAATTCACGCTCTGAAACGTGTTGCTTGTTCACAAGGAAATAGCAGAGTTGTCTATATGGTGTGTTAGTTACAATAATTTCAGATTTGTTGAATGGTTTATTTGCAGTGGCAGTATTCTCCAWAAAACTAGTGAGTACTCCCCATTTATTCTAAATAGTTTTGTAAGTATTAAATAATAACTATTGATTGTTTATGTTAGTTAAAACTGTTGATATTTCCCTCATTCTTTTGTACATGACAGAGAGGAGTTTGGAAGCAATGCGTGTATTCATAATTCGATAACAATTTTATTAATATCCATGGTTGAATCTTCTAAGTTATTTTTAACTTATTATCTTGCTTGATATATAATATTGATAATTGTCATTATTAAATAGTAGGTTAAGGTTCAATTTGAAGAGAAAGACTATATTGGTCTTATTAGCAATAAGCTCACTCTGGAAAGGTCAGAAACCCGACCACCTCACAAAACTCAAGAAAAGTACATAAAATCCTTGTTAAGGCATGAAGAACCGGAGTGGTTTGTGATGAGGTAGTATGTTTTAATATTAATAGCAGTTTTTCTCAGATGAGAGAGATAAGTTCAAATTGAAACAGGCTGAGGTTACCTGGATATACATAGTGAATCTGAATTGGGGCAAGGAAAACACCGTCGTCGTAAAATTCCAAGGAGAGTATACAATACTACTTCATCTAGTGAAAAAAATAATGAAAACGATGTGACTTACCAACATGTAGTGAATTTTATGATAAATTGCAAACCCGTCGGTCATATTCCTATTCAAAGCATACTGATGGCAACTTATTGATTTATTTTCTTTTGCATAGTCACCTAAGGTAAATTGTGTTCCGGTCTTTTAAAAAAATAAATTCATATTTTTACTTTCACACTGTATCTAAAAAAACTTTTGAGTGACAGAATGTTTTTATTTATTTTCTAATACAATAAATTTTATTAACATGATATTTAAGCAAATATTTTGTTGTATAGTGTATATTTTGATTTTAAATGTTTATTATCCAGTAAAATGAATCACAAAAATGTTGTGTCTTTTTAGTACACAGTGCATATTATTTAGCGTTACACCTCTTGCATATCGATGATTGATCACCGTCCAGCGATTTTGCCAAACGAAAGAACCAACATTGATCAGTTTGTTCAATGGTAGTTCAATAGTTTGGCCATAAGGAAATTGCAGGGGTAAAAAAAGTATGTTGTGTGACATTAGAAACACTGTAATGACGTCAAACAAACACACCTTGTTTACTATTTAGACGTGTTTAGACGTAACTTAACATCATATTTCTGACGTCTTTGGGCTGCGACATTTTGCTCTGTTGGGGACATAAAAAGGTCACTTTACTTACCTTGCTTGCTGGGAAATAAGAACTTGTAAAATAAACACTCTCATGTGGTTTTCTCCAATATACATAGTAAAATGCATTAAGTATTCAGGAAAAAATAATTGCTTATTCGTCCATTTACTCGTAACAATTATTTCTTTTGTTTTAGATTGCGTTTTATAGGTTATATATGTGCGATTATTCATCACAAAGACCTTTTTTGGCAACTTCTCCAGACGGTGTGATTGAACCAGATGGTTTAGTGAAAGTAAAATGCGCATACAGCGCCAGACACATACTATCAGATCCGGGGTCAGCTAGAAATTAGACAAAGGCGATTTACTAATATTTACTAACCGTGGGATAAAGGTAGAAAGAATTGAACGAGATAAGCGTGTATGGAGAAATKTATTTCCAAAACTGAAGGATTTTTTCTTACTTTTTCTTATTACCTAAAATTATCGACCCTACTACCAAAAGGAAAGCGCTGGACTAACGTCAAAGAAATAAAATTACTACCTAATGGCCTAATAGACGACTGCAATTATTACAGACCTATTTCTGAAGCCCAAAGGTACTGCTTGGCATATTATGATGATATCGAGTGTCCTTCTAGGGACATACTTTTAGAGGACTCTTTATCGTTAAAAGGTTGCAGGTGGTTGTCAAACATCGTGTTTGACATCCTCTTGCGTTTAGTAGACCATACTGTGCAATTTGAAATCATTTCGAGCAATACTTCAACAACAATTTTCACCCAAGACATTTACTGATCACTTTATTACTTGTATTGCATTTAGAAAACAACGCATTGTTATGCCCATTTTAATTAACAATAACACTGGTGTCTGGCTACAGGTAACTTGATCAATAAAGTGTTTAGGTTCAACGACCCATATGAAACCACGATGCAGAAAAGCAAACTGTATCTGAAGCAATTTCTGAATTTTGTAGAAACTGGAATTTAAAGAACCAGGCCAGCATAATTGGTACTAAAAGTTGACTATTAACACTTGATGAACATTTGCGCCATGAGACAACTACAATTGGGGAATCTAATGTATCTACTTCTTCCAACAAATTTTAAATTCTACTCCTTTAACGACGCCAAAGTGCATGAACATATACAGAAGGTAGCAATGCTTACTTCTTCGTCGTGCTTTTAATATGCAGAATCGATGTTTATTTTGTGCAAGGTGCACAGAGACAACACATGATAACCTTTTTTACATTGCATGTCGGAGATGGATCCACAAAAAATGTGCTTAATTAAACGGGAACACAGAACTGTTGCACCGACTGTGTTCTCAGTGCACATCCTACTGATTCCAATTAATTAAAATAAGTTAAATATTCCACGTTTTTCTCCTAATTTTATGTTAATGTAAAGCAATCATTTCCCATCCATTGGATATAGAAGTAATTGACGTTTGTAGAGGTTCACCGCAATAGATATTTTTTTATAAAAAATTTAGCAAATGTATTTTTAACTATTTAAATATTAATGTCTGCTTTATAGCTGGACCCTAGTTTTTATTTATTGTATTACTCATATAGCTTGTTTACTAAAGGAGGCTAAACAATCCAATCTTTAAATGATAATAGCTTCTGTACTTTAAATAGAACACCCATTTTTTATTTCACAAGTAAATAAGCAAAAAAAGCTTTTGACAAAATGACAAAGTGAGTGTTTATAAAAGCAAAACAGGCAAATTTGCTAAACATGTCTTAATGCCTGCACGTGCAAAATATCTAAAAATGAATTTTAATAAGGAAGAGCCTACAGATATTATGTCTTTCTTGCTTGGAAAAGCAATTAAAAATTGCTTATTAGCAACTAGAATATACGCGGCAAAGTATCTGAACATACGGCACCCCCAAATATCATGATTTGAACGGTTAAAAAAAAACTATTTTTGAAAACGGATAGCATTTATGAAAAGTGGAACGAGAGAAAACAGCAACAAACGATGAAAGTGAATTCGCAGTCGAAACATCGCTAGTTAAGAATCTACGTGAGCGTAAGAAACTTAAGCCGCGAAACAAACATTTGTATGACTTCTATGCATCGCATTATTATAAAGCAGATATCATCTTTATCACGTTCAGCTCGATCGGGAACTTCTAGAGCGTGACATGGAGAATAGAAGAGTTTTGTAGACGGGCAGAAGAAAAAATGCGGGACGAAGAAAATTTAGCGATGAAGCTACTTTCCGTAAAACATGAAGCGTTAATAGACGTAATCGCCGCCATTACGTTTCGGAGAATCCTTTCTTTAAGAGGTGTAGATGGGCAACATCAGTGGTCGCTCAATGTGTGGGCTGGAATTCTAGGAGAGCACATAGTGGGGCCTTACTGTTTCAATGAACAGCCAAATGGATGGCGAAAACAAACTCTATAATTTACTAGAAGACCTTCCTCTGGCACTACGTCGCGAAACGTTGATACAGCAGGATGGTGCACCTCCCCACTACGCTACTAACATAAAAGAATATCTGAACACACATATCCAAAATAGGTGGATTGGACGTGGAGGACCAGTGAAGTGCCCCGAAAGATCGCCCGATCTTACCAATCTCGATTTTTTCAGTTGGTGTTTTGGGGTTACATTAAGAAAATTGTATGCAAAACCTCATCTACAACTCAACAATAATATGCAACATCGCATTGTTACAGCATTTGAAACAATCACGCCGTAAACGCTATACAGTGTTGAACATTCATTTAAAAGAAGAATTTAACTTTGCATAGAACAAAATGGAAACGTTTTTCTGCATCTGCTATGAAATGTTAAAGTTCTTATATTCTTATATTACAGACATGATGACAAAGCCACCTAGCTGCCTTAACGAGTACTACTTTCTAAAGGAAGCGACCAGTAGCCAGACAAATTGGCATGCACCTGCATACTTCAATTTGACAGCAGGCCCCCACGGCACTTTTTGCAAGCGGGCAAGAACTGACATACATTAAATGCATGTCTATGCTGTGCTGTCTGCACCGCAACCAACTGCATTGCCATCTAAATCCTTACTTACATCATACTATTGCTTTGGTATATAGACAAAAACAGTTCTATGCCGTGCTGTCTGCACTAGACCTAAACTGCACTGATGAGCTATAATTATAGCGAAATAAATCTATCTGTAGTTGGTTGCGGTGCAGGCAGCACAGCATAGACATGCATTTAATGTATGTCTGTTCGTTCCCGCTTGCAAAAAGTGCCGTGGGCGCTTTCAAATTGAAGTATGCAGGTGCATGCCAATTTGTCAGGCTACTGGTCACTTCATTTAGGAAGTAGTGCCTGTTAAGGCAGCTAGGTGGCTTTGTCATCATGTCAGTGTAATGCTGACAGATGGCAAAATTCTTACTTTCCCTGTATATCGTAACTTGTCAAAATGCAGTCAAACCTACACTTATTTACGAGTATTATCGGAATGAAATGCAAGCAGTCAAGGTTTCATAGAGATGCACGGAATGAAGCTGCGATAAAAATGTAACTGCACCATGGGGAATCCAACTCGCTATAACAGATAAAGCATTAAAAAAATAATGAAGTACAACACCGAGCGGACCTTTTGTGAGAATAAACATCCCTCCAGGGGCATTTGACTGTGTAATTTGCTAAATTAATCCGGATATTACAAATTAAATAAGCTCAGCTTGTGAGCTTGTATTAAATACTTCCTGCCAGTCTGCTACGGAATGTTCGCTTTGAAGCGCGTCGCGTGTATCCGCTCGTGAGGGGAGAAGGCGTGGAGCCTCCCGTATTTGAATGTATTCGTTCATACGTACCATACAGCAAGGACGAGCGTGGGAAATAAAAGTCGATGTTGGGCGCTGTTCCTAACTGAATGCAGACGGCTGCTGTTTGGAGGACGAGCACTGAAAAAGAATTGACACAGAATCTGCGAAATCCCCGACGAAAATCATTGGGGCTGTAAATACCTTTGACAATTCGTCATCTCCATCAATGTCCTAGACGTGCAATCATGAACGTGAAAGCGCAGCAATCTCTTATTGCTTCGGATTTATTTGATAGGTTGGAGCAGTTAATACTGAACATATTTAAACAAGATTTTCAAGTTTTCATAGCGATTGCACAAACTTAGTTCAACTAAAAACTTAAGGCTTTCAAACTAATCATTTTCCCCCGATTCTACAAACGAGTTTCTGCGATCAACAGTACACATTTGGATGTTTTCTAAGAGATTGCACTTTAGGTACTGCAGCATTACTAGGGCTTTACAGTGCGAACATATAGTGGTCCATGTTTCCGTTTGTTAAGTACGAGATCTGCCATGTTTTAACCCAATCTGTCGTTTACGTCAATACGAAATGCATATTTGGTGGTTATCATTACTTAACTCTTTTGGACTCTGAAGTACGACTTCATAGTTTTTATTACTTACAGTAAAGTGCAAATTGTGTGGGCAATTATATGGTATAGGTAAGAAGATATAATAATTAGGTACATGACTGGGTTAACGAATCCACATAAATTAGTAATTATATATAATTATATATACCAGGTGTAGAAGTATGAAACCAGAATTTCTCTGTAGATGGCACTAGCTGACGACAAGACTGCTGCTGCAGCGCCATCATTTGCGCCTAACAGCGGACGAAGATTTTCAGCACGCAACGGTTGGATATACCAGTATATTTTTCTATAATCTTAAACATGTCGAGTTTTGTGTCTACGAATTACGATTTGCGGACAGCATTGGTTTACTGTTCCCATTTAAAGAAAACTGCTGTAAAATCGCATCGAATGCTTATCGAAGCTTACGGTGAACGTACTCTTCGTAAATCACAGTATTTCGAGTGGTCCAAAATATTCAAAAGTCATGATTTTGAGCTGAGAAACGAAGAGCTTGGGAAACCACCGAAAAAGTTCGCAGACAACGAATTGCAAGCCCTATTGGATAAAGATAATACTCAATCTCAACAAGAACTCGCGGATCGATTGAATGTATCTCAGAAAGCCCTCCCCATTCGTTTTAAAACTACGGGAAAGATTCAGAAAGTGGGAAAATGGGTTCCGCATGAACTGAATGAAAGACAGCAAAAAAAATCGAAAAACCACTTGTAAAATGCTGCTCAATAGACACAAAAAGGTCATTTCTCTATCGGATCATGGCAGATGATGAAAATTGATATATTTTGGGAATTCTAAGCATCGTAAATCATGGGTGAATGCAAGCGAACCATCTACATCCACTGCAAGCCCAAATCGCTTTGGAAAGAAAGTAATGCTCTGTGTTTTGTGGGATCAGAAGGGTGTAATCTATTATGAGCTGCTAAAACCTGGTGAATCCATTAGCACTGATCGCTACCAACAGCAAATGCATTGACATGTTGTTTTCCGGGCTGGTTCCCACGTCGGTTATTTGACCTTGACGTTTCGACACTCATGTCGGTGTCTTCCTCAGAAGTAGCTCTGAAACTAAAGTTACCTGCATGCAGATTCACACAACCACCCCGCTCAAAAACAAGGAGTCATCAACACGCTGATACAATGAGCGAAGCTAGTCAACGAACCAGACCACCTAGAAGAGGAATTAGAACATCTACGGACAGCACTACAGAAGAACGGATATCCTAAGGCACAGATTGAGAAGGCTATCAATAAGCAACCACGGAGGAAGGAACCAAAAGAGCACATGTACAGATAAGATCGGACGGCTGCTGAGAAGACTTCATATAAACACCATCTTCAGCGCCTCAGGAAAGATAGCTAACGCCTTTCCGAAATATCGTTCGACGACTGAGGAGCTACAAACACAAGGTGTGTACAGCATGCCATGCAGCTGTGGGAAGGTTTACATCGGCCAAACCGGAAGGCACATCAGCACGAGAATCAAGGAGCACATGAGGGACACCAGAGACCGGCAAGGTGATAGGTCGGCTGTAGCAGAACATCGAATGGAGACTGGCCACATCATCAAATCCGAGAAAGCACAAATGCTGTCGAGGGAAGCGAGATTCTGACCGAGACTGTACAAGGAAGCCATCGAAATCCAGAAGAATCCGCATAATTATAACCGGGACCGAGGCATTAAACTACCTGGAATCTGGAAAGCGGTCATGCGTAACAACGCTCACGCGTCAGTGAACCGGGCCAGTATAAATACCCGACCGGACCAGGACACTTCAGTTTCAGAGCTACTTCTGAGGAAGACATGAGTGTCGAAACGTCAAGGCCAAATAACCAACGTGGGAACCAGCCCAGAAAACAACATGTCATCGACAACAACCACGGAAGCCTTCAAACCAAAAGCAAATGCATTACGTGAAAAACGACCGGAATATAGAAAAATGTTAACACAAGGTCGTGACGGACGGATGGACGTGTAATTGTAAAAAAAAATCCGGTTTCATACTTCTACACCTATGTATATATTATAATTTGATTGATTGATTTTACTGAAATTGCAAATTAAAATCTGAATTAATTGACAGTCTTGGCACGTCATTTAAAATGCGCTGTGACTTTCCCATACGCTATTGACATCCCTCTCTTTCTATATCCAACAATGAATTTCGATGTAGGGCTGTTAGAGCTATTAATTATAGTAATAGATACAGATCTACTACTTTTTAATCTATTACTTTATTACGCTTCATCAAAAATCTTTTCATCTTCAAAGGTACCACAAATACCAAAGGTATAGTATAGATCATTCCTATACCTCTATAAGTATGTATATGAATTCATTTAATGGGACCTGGTCTCTTACACTAAACTCGTTATCAATATATTTTGTTTTATAGAATGCTTTATTTTCAGTTTAATATTTTTATATGTCAGAAATAAATAAAGATTTTTGCAAATAGTAGTTTTGGGACCAGCATTAGTAGGAATAAAATATATAATCTATTACTTTCTGAAGACATCCATTACTTTTTGCTGCGGTTATATGTTACATATACATTTGCATTAAAAGTTCTGACAACCCTGCTGCATTGCACAAACTTCAATGACAGGTCAGGTCAGGTTTTATGGTATGGCTGTGTCACCCTTGGTTTGTGCGTTGTGCTGTGTAGCTGTGCTTTGTGCTTGTACAATAGGTTAAGTTATTGAAACACTATTGTTGTTTTATATAGAACATTACAGGAAGAACAATTTGGATGATAAATACCTGGTCAAAATTTCATTATATAGACATATTTTAGAAACAGAATTCAACCTCTCTTTTGGTCACCCAAAGAATGACACATGCAGTTTATGTGATGCTAGGGAAAATTCAGCTGAACACAAGCAAAATTGTGAATATGCCTTTGGTTCTCAAAAAGTAGATATGCTGATCCCAACACGACAAAGCAAAATGAGTTTGCAACAAACCATGCCATTACTCAAGTTATCGACATCAAAGGTTTTTTATTTTAGACAAAACAGAAAACATTGTGATCTAAGAGATAGTGAATAAAGGTGTTATGTACACTATAATGCATTTTTTCTGAAATTGATGTGTTTCTCTAATGTGAAAGTACATGATACAAAAGATCTTATTTTTATGTATTTTTGCAACAATAATCATTGCAATCAAAAATGTAGTAAAAGAATTCCAACAGAACATGCCTTATACTAATTTACGCAGAAGTTTAAAAATGATACACGACACCTTTATCCGCTTATGTCTTCAGTTCATAATTAACATTTTCGGCAGCTTCACGCTGGTTTTCAGGCAATTTTGGCTACAATTATCAGTTCTGGCTGTTGATAAATCATTGTTCCTGTGATAGATTACTTGTTTGAGGATTAGTTGTGCCTAGAGAACCAAGAAAAGCGAAATCTACGCCATCGCTAGATAACGTATAGATCTTTGTTTAACTGTTGGGAAAGACCTCTAATACAAGCATAAATAACGTATGATTTAACACAATTTACGTTCCAGTATTGTGACGTAATTAGTAATTCTGTGTGTTAACCGTTTATGGTTGATGATTTGTTTGGTCCGCTATAAAAATTCGTTAACTTGAAACTGTCCTTAGCCACGTGATTCAAGATCGTCAACGTTATGAATGGCAATTTATTGAATCTACAGACTTTGCAACAATAATTTGCCGAGGTGTGCACAAAGGCTTTTAAGAGTATAGTTCTGAGCGACACCAATGATTTTAATCGTAGTTTAGTGCTTATTCCTACGAAAACCATACTGAATACATCCACTGGCGCGTTTCGTGATTATTTCATTTGCTACGTGGAGCATCTAGCGGAAATGTCACGTAATCTTAAGCCCTACAATAGTAGACAGGGATACGTGACCTGCTACAATGGCTTTTTTCTCGGAAAATTCGTTGACCCAAATATCAGGCAGGCGCTTACGAACGCGTGGCTCAAACAGACATCAAAATCCAATTTTTACTATTACTCGAGCACCGCGATAAACGATAGCAAATGAAGTATCCGGGAAAATCGAAAAACTGTTACATGTGATGTGGAAGGCTATTTTATATGCGTTGGCGTTGTTTTTGACATAATACGTTCATGCCTGTTAAAAATTAAACTGTTTGGTTTTTCCGTGGTTTAGTGTTTGTTTCCTTAATATCTATAAATTTAAATGGGCTAGGGAGCTTCTGCCCAAACATTGATAAACAGAAAATGCTGAGAATTAACATAGGTATGACCTAACACAGCTGCTGACCGGACGCTAGTATTTTAGACAACAGCTTTACAAGTGCATGTTGTCAGGCAGTCGATGTCGCAAAGCACAAGTTTTGTGTGCCCCACGTGAGCCAATAGAAACAGCATCATAGCACACCCAATGAAGGAGAACGCTATCCAGTCGAATATTAACTATGTGACGCATTGGGAAGACAAATGAGAAAAAAATAACGATTTAGTAAATAAAATCGCAAGCACCAAAGAAGATTGTCAACGTTAGAGAACTTACTGTCAAGGGGTAGGTAGGTGGTTCAGAAAATGTTCAGGAGCGACATGAAGGAGTAAAAATGAGAAAGTATAATACTCGTTAAGTCCACTTCAAAACTGGGTAATGCGATTGTACGAAGTACTTTGAAATTGATAAGTAATTAACAGTAAACTGCGCCATGAACATTCTCTAAACCCAAGTAAGGTAAAGAAGATTGTAGACCCAAATCAGAAAACGCCGAGCAGTAAGAAATTAGGAAAAAAAACACACGGAAAAAGTTCAAAATCTCGCTTGGCAGATTCCTAATCAAAGGGTTAGTTCAACTGCACGCAAAGGCAACAAAGCTCAACGTAAATGAAGTTAAATATTCATACATCTACTTCAGAACAGGGTAATGTAATTGCAAAGAAGTATCTTCAAACTAAAGCGTAAAATCAACCTTATGGAAGATTGTGTCATGATAAAAGAAGATTTAATTTAATAATTGTATTGTTACAAATGGAAAATTCAGCAGAACATTCTGATTGTATTAAATGGCATTGTCACATGCTAACAGGTGGCAGGTGTCCAAGTTATGTGATGATGGCATTGAATATTTTGGAATGGAGAATACTAGCCAATATAAATGTAATTTTGGAACGAACATGTTCAATCGTATTTAAATTGCATGTAATAGTAAAGGTTACTGGAATAGGGTCGAGATGGGTCAACAAAAGCGAAACAATATACAATACAAAAGTAATAAATAATTGCATCCTTATCTGCCGTTTAGTACACATAGTTTTTTCTTGAAAGAAATGCTAATCCACAGAGACTTTTAGCGATATAATTTTTATAGCGATTATCGCTACGTTTATTTTTTGCTCGCAAATAAAAAGAAAAATTAAACATTCACCATATTGCCTACTACAAACTCCAAAAATTTGTAGCGGCTCACTCGCTAAAAAAGATGTAAGCAAAGTGCAGTGGGGACGCGATACCACAGTAGCGCAGCGTAGGGGGTCGGGGTCGATAAAAAATATAAGAAATAAAAGAGGAGCGCCACAGATTTTATTGTTCCCCACTGTACGACTCCAATTCTGAAAAGTCAACAACGATGGCCGACATGCGACATGCGAATGCTTAACAAGGTGTTTGTTTAATTTCCAATCAATTATACCGATTAACAACGAACATATCAAAGAAAATCAAGATAAATGAAAGAAATAAGCTTATAGTTATTAATTTATAATTTAATTGTGCTGACAAATAATTATTACTGTACAAATAAGTAAACGCCAAAGCGGATTGGCGATTGCCGATTATCAAAAGAAGAATTACGCAAAAACTGAATGCAAAAAAAATATACATATACTAAACGCCGTCGACCAAACGCGGACCGTAGCGCTACGTTCAACTTGGTGCGACGCGATTCGCGAAAACATAAATAGCAAACTAAATATTTTAGAAAACCCTGCCGCAAAAAGCCCATGTCGATTGGCACTCAATGAACGTATGCAAGAAAACAAACTAAGGTAAGTATATTGAATTCACAAAAAGAAATAGTTACTATTACACTAGATACGACAATTCAAGGGTTAACACGACGCAACAACAGGTACGCTGACTCTTCGTGGATGACAACTTCTAAACGTGGATGGCTATATGTGGTCTATGTATCGATACCTTTCGTGCTGCTCACGGTCTTACGTAACCCACAGGTAGATGGTACTTTAGCGACAATTAAGAAAAGGGGCAAACAATAGCCTGAGATACAAAGGAAACATGCGGCTACAGGTAGGTGCACTGAAAATTGCTTGGGCATCCGGCACACGGCCGATACTGCTTCGATGACGACCACTACGAATGTTCACGAAACAGATCCCCAAATTGGTGCTCGAAGAGAAATGCGGCACAAAACAACAAGCCGATTTGGTATTAATTATATTACAACAAATTAATACACGAAAAACTCGCAGCAACCAATTTGCTAAATCGCAATGACAATTTTTAGTTGCACATCGACTTCAACGAATCACGTTCGATCGATCAGTGTCTCGAATATATTCAACGGTACACCCGTATAGCGATAGCGACAACAAGGGAAACAAAAAACGACTAAAGAAGACCAAGGTTCTAAACAGCGGTTCCAGTCGGGAATAATAATACGGAAATAGGTACGATGTTTTGAATTAATGTTTATAAATAAATCGATAAAGATATTTGTATTTTTTTTTGCAAATGAAAAAAAGAGTGTTACAAATTCATGGGACGGAGGGGGGATAGGTAGGGGCGCTCGCTTAGTGTCGTACTAAGTGGGAACTCATCATCACTAGTATATAAATTAAGTTTCAGCTCTATTGCGTCATTCGTTTACGAACACTTGCCTGCTAAACAAGGCAATCCGGAAGAAAACTGAAACTATGGAGAAAATTGAATACCGTACTACAATAAAATTCCTTACCAAGCAAGGAAAAAACGCTCAGACCATTTTGAATGAAATGGAAACAGTTTATGGGGCACCTTGGCCTAGTAAATCAATGATTTACAAGTGGCACGGTCTTTTTAAACATGGTTGGGAGTCGATTGAAGACGACCCCCGCTCAGGAAGACCAGTTGAGGCCACCACACTAGATATCGTCGAAAAAGTGGAAAAATTTTACTGGAGGAGAGCAATTTGAAGAAAAACAGCTATCAGCATTAGTTGAAGTATCAGATTTTGCGAAGTTAGTGCAAGATGGGTACCGAGAATGCTCACGCCGCTTCAGAAACAGCACCGCGTCGATGCGTCAAAACAATTTTTGGAGTTGTGTGAAGACGAACATGCACAGATTTTGGAGCGGATTTTTACCGGAGAAGAAACGTGGGTTCATCACTTTGAGCTTGAGTCCAAACAAGAGTCCATGCAATGGCATAAAAAAGGGCACCGTCGCCAAAGAAATTTAAAGTGTCGGAGTCGGCTAGAAAGTTGATGGCTACTGTTTTTTGAGATTGAGAGGGGATAATACTGATTGATTACAAAGAAAAGGCAAACGCCATAACCGGAGAATACTACGCAACGATACTAGAAAAATTAAAGGAGGCCATCAAGGAAAAACGTCGAGGAAATTGACTAAGGGTGTGTTGCTCTTGCAAGACAACGCGCCGGTTCACAAGAGCAGAGTTGCAATGGCTGCTCTGCACACGCATGGCTCCGAATCACTAGTCCAACTACCCTACAGGCCAGGAGGAAATTTTAGCTCATTTTGAGGCAAAAGATAAAAAATATTTTTACGATGGTTTAGAAAAATTAATTCATAGATCTAATAAATGAATTCAACTTAAAGGTGTTTACATTGAAAAGGAAAAATAGATTTATTGTTTCATTTTATTTAAAACCGTTTCATTCCACGAACTTTTGTACCTCCCCTCGTATATGTATATAATCCAGGAATACATAGTTTTAACAACTGCAACAGCTACGTGTTAATGTGGACTGAAACGAAAAGATCTTGGAGCTCTCGGGAAAATGCAACATGTCTCATAATACATTTGAAACAACATGTTTCTAATATTTCTCATATCATAATGTACTCTCATTTATGCATAAGACAAAACAGAAACATCAAACTTTATGTCTACAAAAACTCATCCAAGATAAAGAATTGAAAGCAGCATACATTGATCACAGATTTTTTGTTTCATGAAAAGGCTATCTCCCAAATAACGCAGATTTTGGGGTAATTGAATCAAAAGCGGAAAAAAGGAATTTATTCTTGACCTCAAGGATTGCATTAATTAGCAACTTCCAAAAGGTAAATAAAAAAATAGAGATTCTATTTGCAATAGAAAAACCAATACGATATTATAAAGATAAATAGAACTATATTTTCTAAGTTATAATGGGAAGCGAATGAGCTAAAAAATGCAAATGTACGATGTAGCACGTATAGCATTAGAGGCATTTAAACACACATCATCACGAAGTCCTGACCTGGCTCCACCCGACTTTTTCGTGCGGCAATATCTGAAACATCCTGTTTACGTGCATCCTCGGGTAAACCTGGTTTGCTTAAGCCCAGGATACGAAATGAAATTGCAACGTGTTTTCACAAATTTAGATTTCGCTTGGAGGAATGCAACCACCGAGATAGCAGATATCTTAATGAAACGCTTTAATTTGGTAATAATTACATAATTGTATGTTTTTAACACAGTCCATTCAAGTACATACATTATTTTTTTAAATGAAAACATTTTCGAAATTAATAATAAATAAATAATAAAGTACACCTAAATAAATTAATAAACAAATACTTATTTTATTCTATGAATTTCAACAGCCATCATAAAAGTGTTGCTCCAGAATTTTATCACTTGCCTTGCTACATACAACCATATTTATGTAATTATCAGGGGACTATGACCACCTATAACAAAAAGGTACTTAATCTATAAAAAATAATCCCTACTTTTTCCTATACTCACATGAAAATTCTATTTAAATGTACATTTTATTCATTCTCCGCACCTAACAACAAGTAAAGCTAACAAAAATATAGCTGAATCGATTAGAGCTGGCAAGAGAGTACGTCACTCCCGTCGAAACCCCAAGGGTCGCTTAACAAAGTGTCTAGAACATTTGAGCATGTGGAAAACCTAAATGAGTTGTTGGGGTTGCCGGCTGCTGCGGTTACGGCATTATGCGGTTGGTCCCAGATGTATACCACATAAAGTTAATAACTTATGAGGTGACTCCACTCTAACTAAACGCTTAAATTGCATTGAGCCCATTAGAATAAATGCCAAAGATGTGATAGTATCTAGAGGGTGTCATGAAGCGTCGTTTAATGTAATAGTTCGGAGATCGATCATGAAATACACATATAAAGCGATTGATGGGCTTGCATCATAAGAGTAAGTACACCTGGTTATACCGAGATGTCTTTTAAGGCTCCTCCTCCCAAAGATAACTAAGTTAGTACGTAAAAAAAGCAAAGTGGTTGCACCCAATTCGGGACTATAAACCCAATCATAAATTACTCAGTGAAATTAAGCTTCACTCGCATTATTAGTGCACAAAATTTATTTTCTAGCTTGTCAAAACGTCAAAAGTAAAACATAAAATTAATGTTTATACTTTATGCGACATCTGTTGAGTTTTTTTAACCATTTAAACACTAACCTCAAAATTAAATACATAACCTTCGAGCGTCGGCATCGTGGTGCACTCTGTTAAACAAATACACTGTTTTGTAAAATGGTAGGTGGTGGAGATAGAATAGACAAACATTTTGTCAATTTGGTGACACTCTATCCTTTAAGATAAAAAAAGAGAAACTATTTAAAAATACGTCGCTAAAAGAGAAAACATGCGCTTACATTGGCGAATTACTTGGTGCAATAGGGAAGTATTTAACTGACCTGACCCGACCTGACCTACATTATTACTCATTTCCGGGTGATAATGCTGTGAAATATTTCAAGAGATTAAGAGAAAAGTATCTGTGAATGAAGAGAACTAGCCAAATACAAAAAAGTGGTACTAGGGTTGCCAAGTTTAAAAATTAGATTAGAAGGACGGGGTCGTTTAAAAAGCAGGACAAATACCAAAAAAGCAGGACATTTTTATTTTCATTTAAAAATATAAAAAAACATAGCGTTTTACATCATATAATCAAACATATAGTACAGCAAGTAATAATTAAAATTTACACATCGAACTTAACATTTGGTTTAGTGCTTTAGCAAAACTACAGAAACAAAAACAAAAACGATTATCTCTTATATTTATTTGCAATTACTATTCTTATTTTAAAAATGTATATTTTTTTCAGATTTAGCAGCTTTTAACAATTGTTTATTTTTAAGTACGTAATTATAGAATTCTTTACAGGAAAATGCGAAGTTAGTTTTAATTTGAAGTTCCGCTTTTGTATGATCTACTAGCAATTTGTTGCGATCATCTCTCCAAGATGCTGCGCATAAAGAAAATACCCTTTCGGTGTCAGCGTTTGAGCCGTATATTGAAAAAACATACTGAATTATTTTCAACATATTTTTATATTCACCATTTTTTAGTATTTGATTCCATTTTTCGATCACATATTAATTCAAAAGTGGGTCTGAGCACACAAAACTCTTCGTAAAGATCGTCAAAATTTACATTAATTGATAATTCATTAGCTACTTTCATAATTTCATCAAATGTTAACATTGCATTTAGAGAAAATATATCAAGTTTCGACAGAAAGTTATTTTCAGAAAAATCAAATTTAGATTCCAGATAAGCAGAAAAAAATTCGTAAAATTTCAAAAACGATTCTTTAATTCGTTTTTTATCATTTTGAAGAAGTCGCTGTAAAATATTGCTTGCACAAAATCCAAAAAAATTGTCGTTAATCCGTTGATGAAACTTATTTTTAAGAACTTATAGAATGTGAAAAACGTCGAAACATAAAATGTCCGTTTTTTCAAGTTTTTGCTCTGTATCGTAAATAGTTTTTAAAGCATTCTGAAAAAAGCTTAAATAACATTCAGTTATATCCACCACTACTTCATTTTCAGAAAAGTAAGCTCTTAGTGCCACTGGTATATTCTCTCCAAGCGATAGAAAGTAACTTTTAATTGCTGGAAAGACTGTAAGGATTCTTTCGATGGCAGGATACAGCGAAAGCCATCTTGTTGGCACGTGTCGTAAGATAACTTTGTATTGCATATCTACAAAATCAAAGAATTCATTCAGTTCTTTAACACGTTTCGCTTGCGATGAGAAATGACTATAAATTTTCAATACTAATGTTTCGATATCAAATATACACTTAGACAACGCATTCTTCAAAGCATTGTTTACCATATGTGCTGGGCATCCCACCGCAATTATATTGGAATTTTCTGCCAAAAGTAACTGATATGCTGAATGAAAACGTCCAAAATTGACACTAGCATTACCTGCTGAATAGCAAGTCACATTCTGCAACGACAGATTCGAACTTTCAATTCGGTTTTTTAAATTGGAAAAGATTGCATTGGCCGTCTCGTTTGGATCCTCGAAAAAATCTAGGAGGCATAACTTTATACCGTCTGTAGGAACATAGTATCTAATGAGTACTGGATATAGTTTTGCACTACCATGATTAGAAGCGTCTGTTGCGATTCCAAAATATGTACCTTTACTAAGTTCTTCCAGGGTAGGTTGTATGGAAAAAGGACCAAGAACATTGAAGGCTATTGAACTAGACTTTGTGCGCCCTAATCGAAGTTTTGTTGCAATTTTTGAGTCTGTGTATATTGTAGATGCTAGTTGTACAGTGCAGTCAAGTGAACTGTACGATTGAGAATGTTTTACGATATGATAAGCATTTGTGATTTCTGCGGCCATTATTTTTTCCTGTTCAGAATCTAACATATTGTGTGACAAAAATGACCGTAACGTTGTGTTTTGTTTTACAGTCAGTTCATGTTTTTTGTGCTCGGTACTCTCTGCATGGCGTTTTATATCTGACAGTCCTCCGTAAATAAATGAAAAAGACTTTTTACATAAAACGCAATATGCCCTTGTGCAACTTTCTTCTCTAAGCCAAGATAAAGTAGTTTCCCACTCCTTTCTATATTTGCTTAGTCGTTTAACTTTTTTCGGTGGGGTTTGTGGTTCATCTGAATCCAAAACAGCGCAAACGTTATCCATAATTATTTTTTTCTACAAACATATCCAATTTAACCTCAATATAATTTGTTCTTGTAGATGATTTAAAGACTTACCCAATTTGAATTTAAAGAAAAATAAACTTTTCACTTCCACGCGCACCTATTATTCTTTACTCTTTCCTTACTTGCTGCTTGCTATTACACACTATATAGTATTTTACTAAACACTCGTCCAGAGTGTGGTATGTTCGATTCAGTTTCAGGCTGCATAACCTACGATCACTTCACTTGTCTACTGCCTACCAGCCTACTACAGAACATACTGTCTACTACCTACGCCTATTGCACACGAAGGCGATAGTTAAAGCCTACACTCTGAATGTAGCTGTAAGCAGTAGCCACTAGTCGTGTATCACGGACACGGGTCACCAACGAGCCGTGAGCTGCTTGCCGGCTAACTACTTTTTATTTAATTTAAAACGCTGACTTTTAAGTCTTGAATGCCTATTTCTCATTTTCGATTTGTTTTGTCAGAAATTATAAAATGCAGGACATTAAGCGTCCTACATATGCCTTGCACAGGACGCTCAAATTTAATGTCAAAATGCAGGATGTCCTGTGAAATCCAGGACACTTGGCAACCCTAGGTACTGCAGCGTGTAGTGATGTCAGCGCTGCTGGGAATGCGGGAACAGTCGGTTGGTCGGTTTTGTGACGGCTTACGCCCAAAAGAAAATTGTGCCTTTTGCTACGTTAGCAGGGTTAGTTATGGCAGAATGGGCGATTTAGCGAAAATAGGGCGATTTGTTTTTCAATTTTGTGCGTATTATTTAAAAAAAAAACGCAAAGCGCAAATTGGATGATTTTATAAGAATGTCTTGTTTGCATTATGTATTTACATTGGGTTTGATATAAAAGATGTTTTTCAGTTTGTGGGCCTATACGTTCGTCGTCGAGTGTTGGTCGGATTCACGCACGCCCCATGTATAGGGTATTTTGTTCCATACAGATGCCAACTTCATACTGTTTAGGTGAGAAGGGCAAGTGGTTTGACAAATGACAGTTGACATGCCGCGCGAATGTAAAGTGGTATTATTATTTACTCAAACACACGTAACAACACCACTTAACAATGGGGAAATTGTCTAAATATATCAAAAACCACAAAAAAGAATGGAACCTGTTGATGATAGTGGTGTTTTAATGTATTAATTAGCAAGGTTAACTACCAACCAAAACAGCGCCAATTACTGCAGGCTTTATTCCACAGAGCTACGATCTCGTAGAAATTACCTACTACGCCATATAGAAACGCAACGCATTGCAGGGGCAAAGAATATCACTGAATAAAATCAATCTCACTCAATTTGGTAATTATTGCCTTTACTTGATATTTTCGCTTGATTCGTTATTATAATACTTGCAGGTGTCCAACTCTATAAAAAAAAACAAAGAAATCATTTCAGCTGCACCCCTCAGTGCAAAATGTTGATCATTTATCAAAAATTTTAAACGGATTTGCTTGTGACCGCCAATCATCTTCAGCTTCCCAAGCAAGAGGATATTCTCATCTTCATCGACCAAAATGCTCTGCCATAACAAAGGGTGTTATAGCACCATTATCAATTGAAAATTTCATCCAAGATATGGGAGATTCTTTATCTTGCATAATAATCGATGAGTCCACAGATGTCAGCATAGATAAGTTTCTGTTGTTGCTATTGATGTGTGGTGAACTCAATTCATTGTATACATTATTAAAAAAAACTTGCGGCTAGATAATTTGGTATTGGTAAAATGTATTTGCCATAGCTTGCAGTTCAACAGCTTCAAAAGTTTTTCAGWTGAGGTTGATTTCCTTTATCGGTACTATAAACATAAGCCAATACACTTGCTTTATTGTTATTTCAGACAAATACCTCCTGTGAAGATTTGCCGGCAGTTTCACAACAAGATTTCGATAAACTTGTAGACCGGGCGTGTCGAAGGTAACTTTTTTGATGATGAAGCCACCCAGACTTTTTTCAAAAACCTGAACCGTCGACTACCAGTGCCAAAGAAAGATGCACTTAGAAATAAAGTACTGATCAATTTAAATTAACAAAAGCAAAAGTTGCGAGCGTTCTCCAGTTAACCAAATCTAAAATCCTTACTGTGGATGGTTGGACATTTATGGGAAGCAAGTCCTATTATGGAATAATGACGCATTTTGTTAGTGACAGATTTTGTAGCTTCCGGTGGCAAGCATACTGAAAAGAATATTGCCGAAATATTTCATACAGTGATATAATACCAAATGGAAATTCAACAAAAAAATTAAGGCATTACAGTAGATAGTGTATGACCTTTATGGAATAATTGAAGATTTTACTGAATAAGGACAACATTACTTTCGATCCTGACCAGCAGCATTTCCGATATTTTGCTCATATTCTCAACCTGGGGGTTCAAGATAGCTTAAATTTTTAAGAATTAAGTGTATGATAGAAATGATGATGATGATGATGAAGACCAAGATAACGAAGTTTAAAATGAGGCGTTTTGCCATGGCAACTGTGACACATGTTGTGAAATACAAATATAAAATATAAATATAAAATTTACCTCGCCAATAATTGATGTTTTCACGAAGTGGAACAGTACACACGATATGTTAAAGACTGCGCTCTACTTGAGGTACGCATTAGGCATGCTTTAAAAGAATTACGATGAACTATCTCACTTTAAACTTTTTAACAAAGAGTGGCTTATTATTGAGAAGGTTGGTAAATTTCTGGAAAACTTTAAATCGGTATCCACATTGTTAGGTGGAGACAAAAATGCTACACTAATGTTAGTAATCGTTGTGTTCAATATTTTGTTGGATAACATAGACAAACAAATACTGGAACTAGACAAAAACGACATAGGTGAATGAAAGAATAGGACAGATGCCCTAAGTGCCATCTTGACAAAGATGAATGTTTGCTTCTCGCCTTTCAAGCTAGGGGCGATAAAATGCTTATTAAACACTATTCAAAAATAAATTGGGTCTACTGCGCAGCACTGATTTTAGATCCAAGACATAAAACTGATACATTCAAAATGACAAAGTGGGGAGAGAAATGGAAACACAGAGCATAAGATATTACGACAAATATCACAACGAGGAAACTCAACTTCCTGAAATGCAACATGAGCTTTTTCCAATAAACGCCGAAAATTCGGATTTGAGTGTATTAGGAACTGATGAAATTAATTTAGACGCGCTCTATGAGCATAAGGTAGTAAAAATGTGACTTGGAAGCAAGAATTTACGGCGTATTCGACTGCCCCGTGGACGCATAAAGATTGTGATGTTTTAAATTGGTGGAAGACGCACGAGAAAACACCCAAATTTAATAGTAATAGCAAACGACGTTTTCAGTGTTACCGGAACGTCCGCGCCCGCAGAACGATTATTTTCTGGAGCAGGGTTAATCATCTGAAAGCATAGAACTTGTCTTGCACAAACGAAAAATTCATACACCAACTTAAGATGTAATTTATGTTTCCTTTATTGCTAAACCAAGAATTTTATTTGTGTTACTTTATTTTGCGTAAGTAATACAATTTTACGATATGGTGGGTTCACCAGTTTGTGTTACAGAAAAAATAATACCTAATAAATGGAAAGTTTTGTTTAGTGTTAGGTGGTCGAGCTCTATTTAATTATTCCTAGTTTGAAATGTGAAAACGAGCATTAGGTTCGTATCAAAAATGAATACGAGAGTGCCATAATAACATTTTTGTCCTAATCTGAGTAGGTAGCTATAGGTATGACATTTTCAAGTTAATGAACTGAACCGAGAGTTTCGACCGAACTTTAACAACTTTAGTATGGTCTTTGTGTAGGCAAATTGTAAAGCTTGAAATCATTCATCATTTGAACAACAACATAGAGTTGTTAGAGAATTCTTTAAAATATGAGTGCAACTCTTTAAGTGTCGAGCATTGTGACTTGGGTTATTATTTTAATCTCGAATTTGAAGCAACTAATTTATCAAAAGAACAAGAAAGAGCACTTAAGATTAAATGTGTTGAATTTATTAAAGCTCTGCTTCTGCAACTTATTCAGCGAATACCTAGCCATTTAGAGGTTCTTGCAAAAGTTAGATATTTTAGTCCGCAGGTTATATTAAACCATAAAAGACCAATGTTTTCTGAGCTACCACTACAGTTTGCTAATAAAGATAGTATTGGTGATATTGAAATTCAATATAGA
Source organism: Rhyzopertha dominica (assembly GCA_025024175.1). Lineage (NCBI taxonomy): Eukaryota > Metazoa > Arthropoda > Insecta > Coleoptera > Bostrichidae > Rhyzopertha > Rhyzopertha dominica. The sequence goes on from QCXZ01000075.1 coordinate 8,348,599, forward strand.
AATATTCTTTCTGTAAACTGGTAAGAAATTTTTGATGGGAAAATTCCTGAAGATCCCATTATATTTTGGAAAAAGCTGTATGTCTCAAAAATGCTGCAGGAGATTTTCTATTCAAAGAATTGAGCTTCTTTGCTTTCACAATGCTGTCCCTTCCAACTTCAAATGCATTTGTAGAAAGATCTTTTTCTATAATGAACATAATTAAAAGCAAAATCCGCAATAAAATGCTTGTGCAATTACTAAATTCCATCATGATAATCAGGTCAACTTTTTTGCCAGCAATATTTGTTGCAAAGACTTTATACTTTCACAAAATATGTTAGCTAGATTTACATCTACTATCAATGACTCCAAATCTGTAGAAACTGGAGCAGAAAATGAGTTAGAAGATAATGCTGTTGAACTGTTGTAATTAATGGAAGTGTTGATGTAGTTATTATATCAATAAATAAAACATGTTCCGCAATTTTGATTTATACATTTATTTACATATTTACTATGAAGGAGGTAGGTGTTTGTATCTAGAATAAAGAAAATCTGTGAGTTGCGATTTTACATTGATTTTCGCGACAACTAGCGTTGAAGTTTGCGACACCAGATAAAAATATCTGGCCACACTGACCGAGATTCTCAGGATATCAGTCTCATTCTCGATGTAAATGTGGGTTATGTGGCACGGTCGAGACGAGACCGATACCATTCTCGGTCTCGTCAGAAGCATTAATACTAAATGAATGACTAATTCTCTGACCACACCAAATTGTATACAGCGAAGTGGCAGAAGTGGACAACTGGGATTAAATGAGATTCCATTCTACTAAAAGATGCTACATTCAGCATCGACTTAAAGGCTTGTTACCCAACACTTCATAAAAGCTAACCCCCTCCAATTACATGAGATACGCAGCTATTCATTTAGCGTCGTTTCCTGTTCGACGTTGTTTCCGGTTCCACAGGTGTACAAGCGCGCCTGCATTGAGCGTATTTGTTCTCTCATTCCGTGCAGGTTTATTGTCTCTATTAATGTTCCATCCTGTCGGCAATATGTGGAGTGCTAAAATGCAGTTAGGTGTAGAGCCTGTTATAGATCAAAAGCCCTGTGAACACGGCGCAATTGAGGCGTTACGTACAATTGGACTTGATGGGCGTTTAAACTAAAATTGCATTTTCTTTGCATAAAGCGTAGGCGGCCGTTACGCGAGATATATTGCTACATGATTAATGACGTGGCTGACTTGATATACATACAAGCGTTTTAATTTAGAAGCACAACGGAGATACGAATACCGAGTAGATTTGTCAATATGAAGCACGTTTATTTTGACTCATAGTAAAAAAGTACAACACTGTACAAGAAAAATAAAGAGCTGAAAACTACAACCACGACCGAACGTACGCAGTTTTTCATATAACTTACAGGGTACATATTAATCATGTGTGTCTGTTTTCATCATAACACACCCGTGAGCACAGCGCAAAAGCTGACATAAGTGCCTTAATATAGTACCACTACAATTTCGTCAAATATTTTACGTTAACAGGCTCATGTTATTTTGACTTTTCTTTATATATTCCTTCTCATTACACTCCGCATTATCCGAGTCACTCTTTGGAAACAATTGTTGCGGCAAGCGTAAATTCCGCTTTATCCCAGCTGTGAATTCTATGTATGTTGTACATGCATACATTTTACAGGTCCAGACAGACATTTTTTTGTGCATCTGGTACATACGTGAAAGTTCCACAGTATAGTCAAATTCGCTTTTTCTAAAGATGTCGCAAAAACGAAAAAGAACTGTGATCACTATGCACGAAACATTAAAACCACTCGAAAAACTCGATGGTGGACAATCCATTAAAGTTTTACGATGTTGGGGAAGTGACKGCTGGTGACTGGTAGACAAATAGGATGAAGATTAAGCAGTAGTGCAGTAAACAAGTGTGTCTAACTTCGAATAGAAAAACAATGAAAACTACTGTTTTTTTATAATGTCAGTGTATTGTTTTTATGATTTACTGGCCCATTCTACAAGCAAAAGCACTAGCACTGAGCTAGCATTTTCCCGACGCCAAGACATTTAGTGCAAGTTCTAGATGGAAGAAAAGGTATGGGATAATTTAATAAATTCATTGAAGACGAGGGTTACACACTTGATCAAATTTGTAATTGTGACGAAAGCGGACTAAACTACAAAATGTTGCCTTCGAAAACACTGGCAAAGAAAGAGTAACAATACTAGCATTCTGTAACGCTTCAGAAACCCACAGACTGTCCGTAACACTAATTGGGAATCACGACAACCAAGGGCCTTAAAAATATTACCCCTGGGGCTTGGATGGATGCGGCCTCATTGAAAACCTGGTTTTTCAAAGAACTTGTTCCAAGTAAGAAACAGTTTCTCAGGAAAAGAAACTTCTAAATCAAGCAATTTTGTTTGTGTATAATGCACCATCCCATCCAACTTTACCGCCCAGTGTTACTAGCCTTATTCAGCCAATGGATCCAACGTTCTAGAAACATTAAAAAAGAATTACCGACGTCTTTTCCTTGAACATCTTTCGGAGCAATCAGTAGACGATGACCCTTTAACTTCCTTGAAGAAAATAAATTTGAGAAACGTCGGGTACTGGGTTAGCGAAGGCTTGGAACTTGGTCGCAAGCTCAATATTAAAAAACTCATGGTTCAATATGATCAACCCCACAAACTCTTTGATTTAGATGATAAATCTGACGTTGAGTCAGACGATGAGGTGCCATTGTCCGAATTGGGCCAGACATTGGGACTTGAACAAGAAACCAGCTTACACGTTTGTTAAAGAAATTGGACGGTACGGAAGAAATCTCTGAAGCCGATGTAGAGCAATGGATTGCTAATGACGATAAGCAACGGGAACTTAGTGACGCTGACATCGTTAGTCTTACTAGGGAAGGAAGGAAACAAAATAGGAAATTGGTGGAGATTCATTCTGCTGCATGTTTTTGTATAGGTAACTCTGATGAATCGAATGAAGAGGAACCGCCACTCCGCATATCTCATGAACATGACAGCTCTGCACTGGAAACTGCTTTAAATTATGTTGAGCGACAACCAAAATCGAGCGCCGCCGACATGCTACTGATAAAACGTTGGAGGAATATAGCGGCACGAAAAGAATTCAACAATTGGAAACAAATGTATATTAATGATTTTTTTACTCCTGTAAACCGTAATGTGCAATAAAGAACGTGTTTCCTATGCATTTTCACTTTTTCAGATTATCCGAGTTTTTTATTTTCCGAGGTAGCAACAGCCCATATTACCTAGGTTAATCGAGGTTTTACTGTACTTGTTTGTTTAATCTACAATTCTGATACTTCCGAGTTTTCCGAATTATATGTGTATAAAGAGACCCAGCAGCTTTAAAGAAACAAAAACAGAATGCACCCATTATCGAAACTTTTCTAAATAATGTATGGGTGAAGCACACCGCAAGTACTCATTCACTTGATGGACAAACACGGCGTCAAACGAAATACGACTACCAAACACTGTCATAAAACTAGATATATTTCTTGCAATGGGTTTCATCCGTTCCGGCAAAAAGGCACCATTTGTGTTTGTCATCGAAAGCAACGAACATTCGTTACTGTGGAAATGGTCCGCGTTTTTCTACGTTCGAATACAACAACAAATCACTGACAGATCGACCTTTTCGATCGAACAAAGGAAGTTTCGGACACGCCGGGCGTCAATTACTGTTGATGCATTACGGAAGTTGGATACATCGGCGCAGTTGCCAAATATGCAGACCCTTTTTAACCTCTATGCTGCTCTTTTAAGCAGCACTTATAGAAACTTAACGTCCCTTAACGTCTAATAAAATGGCATCAGGACATTTCATGGGTGTAAGCGTGTTTCACCTAGAAATAGTGGTGCAACGGAATAAAGGTCTATACCGCAAACCGGAATAACTTTGTGACTTAGGAATTACTTTGGGACACCCTGCACTTTTATTCACATGTCACATTGTAAAAATCGTTAATCTGAAACGGCGACAAATTTTTGTACTCAATCTTCTAAATAAGATAGTAATCGTCTTGTATTTGGCATCAAATATACCAAATATAAAAAAACTCTGTGGAATAAGCTATAAGAATAATAAGAAAAGTCACTTTGTGGACACCTCGTTGCTTTATCTGCATTGGTTTTCCAGTTACAGCTGAAGATTTAAAAGTATACGTTAAGAATTACTTGGATAGGCAGAGAAGAAAAGTTTCTTGTTTTCAAAACAATTATCCAGCTTCTGATTGGATGGCTCAGGCCAGACCTTACTCAAAGATTGTACCAAAATTTTTCAACAAAATGGTGATATTTTATTTAATAAACAAGTGAAACAACATTGAATTAAGCTAATATGTAATTCTGGTTTGAAGGCTTTCGTGGTTGTCGTCGATGCTAGCTACTTCTGAGGAAGACACCAACATGAGTGTCGAAACGTCAAGGTCAAGTAACCAACATGGTAACCAGCCCGGAAAACAACATGTCATAATATGTAATTTGTTGGTAAAACTGTCTTATTTATGATATCTACCAATTCTAAGGAATCCTTTATATTGTAGTGGAAGATTATAGATCAATTAAAATTTTGTGTAAAAATTGAGCTAACTTGTAACTTGGGGCACTAATACAACTAACTATGGGTCTGAAGCTATTATGGGGGTTACACTATTTTGACGTTTCAATTGTTTAGCAGTTATTGAGTTGATTGATTGGCTGATTGTTGCAAAGCTGGTCAATCAACTTATTTTATATAATTTGAAATTTATTAGTGCGATCTTTTTTAATTTGCTGATAAGTGTTTTCGTCATTTAACATTGTATTTACTTAGTTTACATATTCATTTCTATACCTTTGCCTGAAGTGCTGGTTATTATTTTAGATTGATCTCGAATAAATTCCTGAGCTTTTTTTGTAAACTTGATGGAATATAGTGTTAAAAATTTCTTTTGATTTTAGAGTATTTATGGAAATTTTGTTGATTAAGAAAGTGTGTCCTGATATTGACTGCTTCGGCTCGGATGCTATTCTTTTTGTCATTATTTTCGTTCAAAACTCCAATTCCGTATTCTAGATCCTCATGATCAACGTATAAATGGCTATTTGGCGGGTCTGCACTCCTAAACTACATTTATTTCCCAACGACAATATAATGTCATTTGGTATGTCAATATTAGTAATTGTTTTCACTAACTACTTTTTATTGTACAAGTGAACACTGTACTGTACCGTTCAAATTGAGCGACCGCATGGTAACGTCCCATTACAGTGTTTCGCGGAGTTTTCTCTACCACTATGGGTTCTGGAAGGTAAAGAAAAGAAGGTTGGGACGATTTTCGCCTTGTAGTAAAAAACTGCTTGTGAAATAAGAGAAGTGACAACTATGCTGAACATGTCGAAAATATGTTATCGTCATTCCAACAACTGGCTTGTAACATGTCATTGAAAATACACTTTCTACATTCTCATCTTGATTTCTTTCAGGCCAATTGTGGAGCTTTTAGAGATGAACATGGGGAACGCTTTTATAAGGACATCGCATCCATGTAAAAACGGTATCAGGGCCATTGAAATGTTTCAATGTTGGCAGATCATTGTTTGTCGATACGTTACAGAAGCAGAACACGTCGCAATTTTGCTAATGAATGGAAAAACCGATAATGTCTGATAATTTTTTCAAAAGTCGTATAATTTTTTTCTAAAACACTGAAACTAATTTTAATATATATGAATTATTTTTGTATTCATTATGTGAAAATTAATAAAACTTTACATAAAGAATACTTTTTTAAAATCAAAAACTTGTATACCAGTGTTATTAGATGGAGGAAAATACAATCTTTGGGGTTGTTCAGTGATTATAAGGACGACACATCACCGACTGGAAAATAGCTAAGGTACTGCTTTGGCCTGACATATTTAGAACTTCATGCAGTCGGTGACGTATACGCGATAGAATTCAACAGATATTGTCGATTAAGTCATCCAAACATATTTCATTTTGTAAAGTGCTCTAAACATAGTCAAACCTGTGTATATGTTAGTTTTAACTCGATAGATTCCAAGACGAGTCAACCAATGCTCAAACTAAAAAGATGCTTTCTTAAACGAAAAAATTATGCAATATATACGAAATGAAATTACAGCCACCGAGTTTGTTAAAAGCACTATAATATTATAGCATAATTTTGTAATAGTAGCTAAATGTACACAACGTTTCATATTATTATTTTATTGTTTTGTCTAAATTAAGGATGCAGATATTTGATTATTATAATTTTATTTGACTCATTCGATTAATTCCTTAAAATTTTATTTTTCTTATGTTAACAAATACGTATAAGATTATTATAATTCATTATACTATAGAAAAAATTTTATTTAGTGTATTTATAAATAGAACAGAAGTTCAAAAAGAAAATTCATTTATAAGAAACAAATTTCAAATTTTAAAAATTAATATTTTTTCTCTTAGGTCAAGTCTATAGATATACAATGAAATCATGATCAGTAATAAAATGTAATGTAACGCGATCCATTCTGTTCGAATTCAAAAGCACTTATTAGGTAGGTATATATAATATTTTACTTCAAAAAAAATTGGAGACATTTCCAAATACTTCGTTTGTTTATATTCATTTTAAACTATCATGCAAATAATGAGCAATATTATAAATACACGATCATTAGCGAGATTTCTTATATACAAACAAACGATTAATAAAGATTTTAATTTATTTGATATTTTTTCTAATTTTCGTTTGCGATTAACATACTTTCAAGTAAATAACGATCAATAACAGTGATAACCTAGTTAAAAGCTTTCTTTCAGGTTTATCACAAACAAAATATTTTAAAAATAAAGAATATATTTCATATTTTCGTATCCAGAATTCTGACAAATAGGTATATCTTAACATCCCGTGCGTGAAGTTCAGACAATCAGAGGTATCGTGAGGGGTCTCCAAATATTKTCCGAAAAAGTATCAATTACGTCCCCTGTGCCTATAATAAAAGAWCAACTTGTCATAAAAATTAAGAKGTCCGCTAAAGGAMTGACGAATTCGAGTAGGAAATTACAGCTACCTGAAACTCACGGTGGCGAATTCATGTACTTTTCCCAAACTCAGGTAGTCTGGTGGCGAATTCGGTGACACCGAAAGCAGCAAAGCAGACAAGGATGTCTCCCAGGCTAACTTCCGGTTTCCTATTACGAAATACCACGGAAAGAATTAAAGAAGACGACAGAGGGTATAAACTGACAAATTATACTTATAGATATTACTAATATCAGCGATATCGGTTCTTTTGCTTATTGAATTATCATTATAGTAAATATGTATCATTACATCAAAGAGTTCTTTTTGAGACCCCTCAATCCTCAGGAGTTGACCTGGTAGACATCAGTTTGAATCTTATAATAGGTTTTATATTTAAGTTTTGAAGAACGTTGTTAATTTTATAGATTGAATGACATGGAAATTTATCAGTAGTGTGCATCTGCCCATATGTGACACCCTATTTTAATTGGGCAACGGCTTCGTCTATTGACCATTTAATGTATTAGGTGTGTAAAAGCGAAAACTTGCTGTAGCAGGTGTAATTCGTCAAATCTTAAAGCAATTTAGATGCGTAGTTGATTTTTTTGGTCACATGAATTTGCAAAAGAAAGTTAACTCTAAGCTTACAGATTTCTTATAACGGCTCAGCAGTGTGAGAATAGAGGTAAAGTAATTACTCTGTTATAATTTAATCGCCAAATGGATGTGCAAATTCACCAAAAACACAACATATATCAAACCAACTTTTGGAATAAACAACTCATCAAATTTGTCCAAAAACTTAAGCCACAGCACAATTTTGACTTCCTTCGACGCAACAATCCTGTTTACCAAGGTGCCGTTACAGGAAGCTCCGGATTTGACTATGGACATAATAAAACAAAATTATTGAGACGAAAAATCGGTAAAAAAAACAATGACATCCATTATATCTGCAATCAGTCAAAACAGCACTAGTAGACACCAACAAACAAGGTTTTCTCTAATATACTATAGAACCATAACGAACAAAATTAGTATTATTTTGCCACAGCACAGCATTCAGACCTCCTTTGTTCCAACCAAAGTGTTCTTTGCAGATAGGTACCATTTTGAACGATAGTGAAGATATGGAAACGATAAATATAAGATTAAACTGTAAACTATAATTGTGTAAAAATGCTGTAGATGAACGAATGTAGTTATGAAATGCTTGATTTGAATATGTTGTTAAATTTTGTCTGAATTTATTTGCAAATTATTTCCATTGAACCATCTGTAAGTTACATTATTGCAGTCATTTTAGTACCATTTTAAATAATTTTATACTGCTGTTATTATTTTTAGAACAACTTGAACGATAAATTAAAAAAACTACACACGCAAGATTTGGCAATATTACAAAATCACTCATATTAGAAGTTCTTAATATAAAACGGCCTTTAATATCTAGTCATTGTAACATACATAAAGAACTGTTTTCTGAAATTTTAGAATTTATTTTGGATAACAATTATTTTTCATTTGATAATAAATATTACATACAAATTTCGGGTTGTGCAATGAGGTCAAAACCTTGGCTCCATATGTTACGGACCACTTATTAGACATTTCAATACCTAAATTATCATTTAATTTGACGTTTAGAAAAAGTTTGTTGATGATTTTACAATTTTATCTCTCCCTTTGGATGGCATAAATGAAATACAATTAACATTTAACAACTTTAATCCCCATATATTTACATTTACAGTTGAAATAAAAATACTGTACCAATCTTTGTAGAACTGGAAATTTAATAAAACTGGACTGGTACTGAAAAAATATAACATCAGGAAAAATCATCAACTTTAATTCGTATCATTCAACAACAGTTAAAATAAACTCTCTAGAGGAATTAAGGAACAGAATCAATAAAATATGTCATTCGTAATTCATTAAAAAAATACAAATACTAAAAAACATCTTAATAGAAAACTCATATCCAAAAAGCATGGTAAAACGTCTCTTATTTAACACACCAAATCTTTCAGTAAATGTAAACATATGTAACTTTACCTAATATCAAAAATTTAACTAACAAAACAATCAATACTATGAAGGGACAAAATATAAAAATTGCTATTAAAAATGTAGACTCTATTAGGACATTGTGCTAAGCTAAAAGACCTTACGTCAATCTAACCTCGGTCAAATGCAGTGTACAACATTAAATATTAGGATTGTGAATCGTCATATATTGGTCAAACATCTGAGTGGCTAAAAATAGATCCGCTCATCAAGAAAGCCAGTGACATTTATTTTGGTTTAACACCGAAAAAAATTCGAAAAGAAATAAAGAAAGAAATGTTATCATTTTTAGTTTATCTATAAATAATGAGTGTGTAATTGAATCAATTAATCATTTTGCTAGGGGAAACAAGCAAAGTCACTGACATATGGATTATTTTTTGCACAGGCAATAACTGTGTTGTGTTGCTCTAATACTTTATAAAGACTGCCGGAAATACGTATGCTAGTTTTGTATTTAGAAATTTCCAGCTTTAAACTACTGCTGTTTTGAAGATATATAAAATAAAATGTTTAGAATGCCCATATCTCAAAATCCAATTTGTGACTTGGCTGGTTCTTCCCCTGCACCCTTCATTTATTATATGCAATACATTAATTACCCTTTGCCAATGTTTATATATAATAGCACATAAAGTATTTATGAGGATGTTACTTGCTTATTTTATTTCTATTAAAACGTTCTAAAAAATATGAATTAAAGTCATTTATATCTTGTGGTTTTATGTCTTGATAAAATATATTCACCAAATAAAATGAAAGGCAAATTGTAAGTTTCTGATAACATTAGTCGCTCCACCTAGTAGCCACACACAGTTTACAAGAAGTATAGTTTTATAAATAGATTTCTGTAAAAGTACAAAAATATCTGGTAATTTGCAGGCATGCGTTTCAAAGAGTTGGCGACTCTGTTGCCGCCCTTGTTTTTTTTTAATACTACTGAGAACACTGTCTATGTTTTGATTACCGAAAATTATATAAGATTGTTTAGAAAAATTTTTGCCTTGGTACAGATGTTTTATTTATTTAGCGTATGGCTACACACAGAGCAGAATGTACAAAAATATAAAATTATAAAGGTGTTTATATAAAACACATACACAAACATAAAAACATAAAAATAACACATTTATATCTCTATCGATAGATTTTCAATCCATTGAATCGCCGCATGTGGGAGTGTGAGGAAATCAGACATTACACCAGGGTAGGCCGTGGTCTCGCAGTTCTCCACAATATGCTGAATGGTCTGGTTTTCCCTTCCGCAGTCACACAGTGGGTCCGGAATTTTATCCCATTTATGTAGTGAGTCCCTACAAAGACCGTGATTTGTCCGAATTCGGTTAGCGATTTTCCAGATGCGTCGTGGTAGGTCAAATCCGGCTGGCTTATCATGCGTGTTCAGGTACTGACTTACTTCAGGAGGGACAGCTCGGTTCCATGATGATTCCCATCTCTGCTCGATGGTCAAATTCTCGTCGAGCAGGGTTTTAGCTGTTTTTATTACGGGACATCTGGATTTAAGCCTGGTGGATGTGGCTGCCGGGATGTAGTTATGGATTGGGAGCTGTTCGTTATGCAGTATTTTTCTATATTCTCGGATTAGAGCTCCTTGTCTTCTTATTTGAGGTGGTGGGATATGGCTGAGAGTGGAGAGTCAATAGGTCGGGGTACTCTTTATGCAGCCAGTGACTGTTCTCATAGTAGATTTTAGTTGAACGTCTAATTTGCCAGTATGACTACTATTAAGCCATATGGGGGCGCCATACTCAGCCGAGCTATACACAAGTCCAAGAGCCGCACTTCGCAAGGTTGAGGCTGTAGATCCCCACGTTGTACCGCATAACTTCTGGATGATGTTGTTTCTTGTGCGAACTTTAGCTGCTGTTTTTTGCAGGTGAGAGTTGTATGTGAGGGACCTATCAAGAGTAATACCAAGGTATTTCGGGGTTGGGTTATGTTTCACAGGGTGTCCATCGAACTGGATGTTCAGTTGGCGTGCGGCTTCCTTGTTGTTGAGATGGAAACATATGCACTCTGTTTTGTTTGGGTTTGGTGTCAGTCTCCATTTTCTGTAATATGCTCCCAATATAGCCAGATCGTTTGTTAGGATTCTTTCTGTATCCTCCACGGTATTGCGGCTTACGGCAAGGGCCAGATCATCTGCATAGGCGAATTTTAGACTGGTAGTATCCGGCATGTCCGCAATGTAGAGATTAAAAAGTATCGGAGCAAGGACAGAACCTTGGGGTAGCCCATTATTTAAGATTTTTGTGTGGCTTTGTGTTTGACCCATAATCACCTGGAAAGACCTATTGCAGAGCATGTTATTCAAGAGTGAGCCCAGTGTGTTGCAAGGAATCAATTTTAAAAACTTATATAAAAGTCCTTCTCTCCAAACTGTGTCGTAGGCGGCTGATAGGTCCACGAAGACCGTTGATGTTTTCTGTCGATTTTGGAACCCTGCCTCGACGTAGGTCGTAAGGCTGAGAACCTGGTCTATACAGCTACGGCCTTGTCTGAAGCCTGCCTGTTCGACGGGGATGTGTTCTGAAATCTTCTCAGCAATTCGGTTTAGAATAAGGCGTTCGAGACGTTTAAAGCAGGCACTCAGTAATGCAATTGGTCGGTAACTGCTAGCCTGGTCGGCAGGCTTCCCTGGCTTTAGAATGGAGATGATCTTCGTTTTCTTGAATTCCTTTGGCATGTTGCCGCTTTGTAGGATGTCTGTGAAAAAATTGGCTAGCCAATTTTTGGCAAATGGGCTACAGTTGATGAGGAACTCATTATGCATGCCATCAAATCCCGGAGCTTTACCGATCTTCATCTGTTGGAGTGCGATGGTACAGATGTAAGAAGTATGTTAACAAAGCAGCGAGACAGTAGAGTAGAATTAGAATGAAATCGTTCAAACAGCTAGTAAAATTTAGTAAAAGCCCAAATTATCTGTAGCTTTTAAGTCTGTTCTAAATATTGACTTCATATATGTTCTTAATATAAACACATCCGCCTATCACCATCACACACACATACATACACCTTCACGTTTACCATACACATAATAATAGCAACGGAACAAACTCATAGGTACATTTTATGTTAATATCATATTCATTTAATGCCAATTTGTCAATTATAAATTACCTAAATAAATAGGTTGAAACTTTATCTGAATACAAGCTTGTTTAATTTAATACAATCTCAGAGTTTCCAATGTAGTCATGCGTCGAACATGCATCGTAAACCTAAAATTCGTGCAAAGCTATTAGGTCGACTGCTAAGGATTTGTTGACATAGGCTTCAGCTAGATTTAACTCGGATCAAAGGGACGCACCGGTCGATTACTTCGCGCAACATCATTAGGTGTGGGGTCATCCCACAAAAACGCTAAACGCAACTTACCTTAATCCTTCGGCACTTAATGAAGTTCCCAGCTCACCCTCAGAAATTAACCCATGTCGTCAATCGGTAAAGCCAACCGCAGTTGGCTCCGAAAGCGGCAGAAAAAGCCGGTCTAACTTTTAGGTTTTCCAACATTTTCCGTGCACTTAGCGTTAATGAATGCCGATAAAACCATTTGCATAATGCAGAGAAATGTTTGTTTTGGCGATAGGGCGCCAAAATTGGACTTTGGATGGAGGCTTTTAGAAGGATTACAGAGTAGAGGGATTGGAAGGATTATGAAGACGCTTCTAGTCGAGAACAAAAGTTGGAGATTTATTTGATTCGCTTTCACGACAGTTTGGCGGCGAAGGGTGTCGCCGGATAATCGCTAGGACTTTTTCTGTAACAACTGTGTGAGTGGATCCATAAAAAGTTCCGTCGAAACGAGGAAGGCTTCGCTTGTTTTACCTGCTAAAGATACTTTAGGATATTAACGGCTTTACTCGTTAGTTATCTTTCGATTTTGCATCGTCTTGTGTAATACTTGATATCGTACCAACGCATTACTTACAAAACGTGAATATTTCTACGACATATCGATAAATGTTCCAAGTAATGTCAAATTACTTTCTGCTAGATGTGCAAGATAGCTCTTTAAGACCCTCACTGTGTCATATCCGTAATGGACGATAACAAGATGACACCCAACGAGCATACGAAAACACAACAGGCAAACAATGTCACAAGATACTGACACATCGTATACATCTTTGTAAACAGATCAATGTAAAGATAGCAATGACGTTACTTCTATGTTAGAAACCGGTCCGTACGATATAATAAGCAAAAAATTCATTAAAAAAAATTATAAAAGAGGTTAATGTTACTTTAAGAAGTTGTAGTTTATTAGTAAATAGTAATCCTAAATACAAGATAAAAATAAAAAATCCGTTGTTATCAAAATGCTATGCTCTACCAAAAATTCATAAGCCAGGTAATAAGTATCGCCTCATATTCTCAAACGTAAACGCTCCAAATTACCAATTAGCAAAGTGGTTGGTTAATGAATTCAGTAAATTAACGTTAAATAATGACTGCTTGATCAAAAATTCCCTAGATTTAATAAATAGATTAAAAGATTTTGATATTAAACCTAATCACAGACTAATATCTCTCGATGTCGAATCATTGTTCAATAGCGTAGCAGTACCTCAAGCTTTAGAATTTTTGGAATAGGTAGAGCGGTCGTTGAAGAATACTTGAAGCTAACAAAACTGTGCATCGAACAAAACGCATTTATATTTAATCAAAAATTTGGATTGGCAATGGGAAACCCCCTTCCACCTTTCTTAGCTAACCTTGTCTTAAACTACCTTGAAAATAATCTCAAAAGTGCAAATGAATTTCCGATATTGTAGTATAGATATGTAGACGATATTTTTGCGATAATAGACAACTTTAATATTGATAACTATAACATAGAAATTAAATTCATTATATTAATCAATAAATTTCACTTTTGAACTAGAAAAGGATTCCCAATTGCCATTTCTAGATTTAAAAATATCAAGAAATGATGATAGAGTCACGTTTAATATTTACAGAAAACCGACAGGTAATTACATCAAAAACAATTCTTGTACGCTATTCAAGTACAAAATGTCCCTCTTTAATAGTTTGATACATAAATGATACTAAATGTTCCATTATCTACAGAAAATTACAGAAATGAACTATCATATATTTATAATTTAGCCAACTCAAACGGATACAAAAAAGAAATGATCACTAAGTTATTAAACACACGCAAAATATAAATTAAATTTGCCACCCATCTTAGCCCTGAAAAAGAAACCATATTCCATAGAAAATTTACATATTGTCCTTCAATAGAACATAAATTTCAAAATTTATTTTCCAAATTTAATATTAATCTTGCTTTTGGGAAGAACTACACATTAAGGAACTTATTAGGCAACACCCTTGATAAAGAAGACCCCTTAAACAAATGCGGAATTTATGAAATTAAATGCTGTAACTGCCAAAAGAAGTACATTGGCCAAACAAAACGTAATCCAAATATTAGATTCAAAGAACATATGTACAACGTAAACAATAGAAATACAGAAAAATCTGCACTAGCACTACATAATATTGAAACAGGTCACAAATTTAATATAGCCAACATGAAGAACATAAAAACGTCAATACGCGCCAACTTGAACCCCTTAAAGGCCATTTACATGAAACGCAATTCTAGCCATCTGTTAAATGTGGATTTCACACCCTTAAATAATCCACTTTTGCAATAGTAAAGTCAAAAATGTGATTTAAACAAATTCTCTTCCCACACCACGCAACTGTGTATCAATGTTTACCATATGTCAAAAGGTCTTTTAGTGTTTTAATTTAGTTATACTTGTTAAGCTACCGAAGAATGCCGCTTGGCGGTTGAAATGCTGGCATTTGGCTTTGCCAAAAATAAAAATTGGAAGTAGGATAAGTCTTTTATTATTATTAGTAAAGAGAACCCCCAGCGAAAATGAAAATTTTGGAAAAAGGCCGAAACGTAAAATACAAAAACAAAGGCTATTATTTTCAAAAAGGAACAAGAAAACCCGCCACAACCGAAAAATTAACATATGCTGAAGGGTTATCCAACAGGAACTACTGGAGCTGCAAATTCATCCGGATGGTTAGACGAACAACTATTTTTTGAATGTCTGAAACACTCTGAGAATCACGTAAAACCATCAGTTGAAGATCCAGTCATATTAATGCAATAATTTTTGTAAGAATAATGGAATTATTATGATCACATTTCATCACCATACAAGCCATAATATGCAACCGCTGGATAGAAAAGTTTTTTGACCAATGAAGACCTATTATAGTACTCTTGTAGCGTATGGATTATTATGCATCCTGGGCAACCAATTTCGATTTACGATATAGCTGAACTTGTAGATAAGGCATATCCAAAAGCATTTACCGCATCCAACATTCAGAAAGGCTTTGAAGTTAGTGGACTTTATCCCGTCAATGAAAATATCTTTGATGAACATGAATTCATATCAGCATACATAACTGATCGGCATTTACAAAAAGCTGCTAATTGTGAAGATCAGAGCAAGAGTGAACAGCAACAGAAGGAGTAAGCTAATACATCGGCTATTGAAATCGATGTCTTAACTCAATTTAGTTCTATCACTGTTCACGAGAAATTTTATTTCACCTGACAGGTTGAGAACTTATCCAAAAGCGCCTGCTCGTAAATTAAAAATAGGAAGGCCTGGAGGAAAGTCATAGATACTCACTGATACTCCGGAAAAAGAAGAAATAGCACCTCTAAAAAATGAAATAAACACGAAAAAATATCACGTAACAAAGACTAAGCGGTTAAGAAGCAATTAGTTGAAGATGTAATAAAGAAGGTTCCAAAGAAAATTACAAAGCTGGATATGCAGTTGAGTCCAGTGATGACGAGACATTTGAGGACATGGTAGACAGAGAGAAAGATTTATTACATGATAAAGAATTAGACTAAACAGATTAGACACGCAGACAATATCCGCTAGGACACTTACACATGATACACTAACGCTTCCGAGCATAACACCGCCACCATCACCACCGGCACTAGCACCCGCTATTTCAGGGCTGCTTTCCTTGAAGGAAGCCTTAAGCAAGGACAGCCATTTAAATTCATCAATGAAGTCCGTGAGGGGGGGGGAAGTTCAAGTCAACCTTGTAGCGTCTCAATCAAGAGATTGTAAATTTCGTTTGCAAGCCTGTACAAGGGCGTCAATAGTACGTAACTTTTCAGGCTGGTCATTATAATAATTATAGAGCACCCCGCACCATATTAAATTCGGTCAATTCCAATAGTTTTTCTCATACGGAGGTTCATTTAGTAATTGCCATACAAGCAATTACTGCAATCTGATATCTAATAGCTGAGTTAAGTCGACAAGCCAGAGATCTGTATATGAAACAAAGTTAAACTGTCACAGTGCTGTTTATGACGGTTATTTAAGCATGTCTTTGATTTGAAGGTACGTGATTTAATTTGGGGGTGTTTTTAAACTACCAGCAAATGATGTTGTGTAGCGAAACCTATTTATACTCGGTACTAGAGAATGTGGCTCTTTTATGTTTTTGTATTTTTAAAATCTKGTTGTTTTGTGCCGACACTTTATGGTAGTTTTCATTCGATTGTCAGATTAATGTGCTAGATGTGCTGAATTGAGGTGCTGGGAATATTTTCTACCAGAAAAATATTCCAAACCTGTTCAGGTACACTACACAATATATTCAACATACCATTCCACTCCGGCATAGTTCGTGTTTCAGTTTACGTTTCACGTTGTAACTGGCATTTAGAAATAAATCTAGTGTTGCGGTACCGTTTCTTCTTTCCACTGGCAAGAACCCTAAACCGCTTTGTAACAGTTGATTATAAATTTCGTACTTGTAAAGAGTCCGATTGCCCGTCTCATAATCTTCATTTTATGTTTTTTACTCGGCAAATGTAATGCACTTTGACAATTGTTTGTAAAAAGCATGCTTGGGGCACGATCGCGGATGGGGCAAAACCGTATGCTATCCGATTGTGTCCCGTTGTATTTTAAATCGTATTTAATATCCCAATTTCTTCAAAATTTTGAAATACGTAAGTATCAGAGGAAACACTAGACAGGAATGAAATGTGGAGAACATGCTCAAGGCAATAGAAGCGGAGCAGGAAAAAAGAACAGGCTTCAAAACATCACAAAACATTGTAAAGTTGGGAAAAAGTATTATTCCGAAGTCATAATGCCTGAACTTTTGGGGAAGTTTTTTACAAGAAACGAGGGTGCTGCTAAGCTAATTCACTTGTGTATTTGTCATGGTGTAGATGACGGAAGACCCATGATAAAATGCGATAGAAAAGATTGTGAAATACTTTGGTTTCATTTTGAATGTGTAGGTTCCTATGTAGCCTCGTCTATTGGCGATTTCTTGGCTTTATACTGTATTAATATTGACTAATAGGTGAAATATTACGAAGCAAACGCCAATATTTAATAGATATTATTTTTCTATATTATTAAATTATGAAGTTTAAAATTGCGCCAATATAAAAGTAATATGTACAATATATCCGTAATATTTGTAATCAATAGAAAACGTTAAATATTCTGCCAGTGCTTTACGAATATTGTATGTGCAATAATCCGCAAATAATTCAAGTTATTATTTTAATATATTCCATAAATATTAAAATATTAATTGAATATTGTTTTTAAAATTAATTAAAATATTGGCGAACAATATCATATTGATGTACCTGTAATTTGTAGAATAGAGCTGCAATATTTGTAATAAATAGGAGCACGCTACATTTTATGTCAATATTCTGACAACATTGTGTGTAAAATATTAATTAAAAATATAATGCCAAGATATTGTTCTGTATATTATTAATATTGCCTCATAATTTAGTTCTCAAACAAACAAATGTATTACAGCTTAATACATAAAGGTAATAACTGATTTTGAAGAAAACCATTAAACTTATATATTAATGCCTGTCGTATAGTCTGTAAATATAACAAATGATGGAGAAATGTTATTTTTGCTTACAAAAATGTTGCAATGCAATATTACCACCACACTATAGGTTTAATGCTTTTTACCATCATAGTACGCTAAAAACACCTCTTGCTCTCACAGTCTCGCATTTGCAGTTCTGGTTATCGCTAATTCAAATGTTAATTAAAAATGACTATAATATTTAGTAATTTGAGCAATTATATTCTCCACACCATTGTTCCAGAAATTTTACATCTGTTCGGTCAAAAAAGTCTATGTTCATCAAAAATAGTTTTAAAGGCAATAGATACTCCTACTAAAAGGCATAAAATGTATCAGCTAGGTTATCGACAGTGGCGGCTACTTGTAACGATGACATTTGAGGACATGGTAGACAGAGAGAAAGATTTATTACATGATAAAGAATTAGACTAAACAGATTAGACACGCAGACAATATCCGCTAGGACACTTACACATGATACACTAACGCTTCCGAGCATAACACCGCCACCATCACCACCGGCACTAGCACCCGCTATTTCAGAGCTGCTTTCCTTGAAGGAAGCCTTAGCAAGGACAGCCATTTAAATTCATCAATGAAGTCCGTGAGGGGAGGGGGGGAAGTTTCAAGTCAACCTTGTAGCGTCTCAATCAAGAGATTGTAAATTTCGGTTGCAAGCCTGTACAAGGGCGTCAATAGTACGTAACTTTTCAGGCTGGTCATTATAATAATTATAGAGCACCCCGCACCATATTAAATTCGGTCAGTTCCAATAGTTTTTTCTCATACGGAGGTTCATTTAGTAAATGCCATGCTAGCAATTACTGCAATCTGATATCTAATAGCTGAGTTAAGTCGGCAAGCCAGAGATCTGTATATGAAACAAAGTGAAACTGTCACAGTGCTGTTTATGACGGTTATTTAAGCATGTCTTTGATTTGAAGGTACGTGATTTAATTTGGGGGTGTTTTTAAACTACCAGAAAATGATGTTGTGTAGCGAAACCTATTTATACTCGGTACTAGAGAATGTGGCACTTTTATGTTTTTGTATTTTTAAAATCTACTTTTTGGTAGTTTTCATTCGATTGTCAGAATAATGTGCTAGATGTGTTGAATTGAGGTGCTGGGAATATTTTCTACCAGAAAAATATTCCAAACCTGTTCAGGTACACTACACAATATATTCAGCATACCCTTCCACTCCGGCTTAGTTCGTGTTTCAGTTTACGTTTCACGTTGTAACTGGCATTTAGAAATAAATCTAGTGTTGCGGTACCGTTTCTTCTTTCCACTGGCAAGAACCCTAAACCGTTTTGTAACAGTTGATTATAAATTTCGTCCTTGTATCTTAATGAGTCCGATTGCCCGTCTCAGAATCTTCATTTTATGTTTTTTACTCGGCAAATGTAATGCACTTTGACAATTGTTTGTAAAAAGCATGCTTGGGGCACGATCGCGGATGGGGCAAAACCGTATGCTATCCGATTGTGTCCCGTTGTATTTTAAATCGTATTTAATATCCCAGTTTCTTCAAAATTTTGAAATTCGTAAGTATCAGAGGAAAACACTAGACAGGAATGAAATGTGGAGAACATGCTCAAGGCAATAGAAGCGGAGCAGGTAAAAAGAATAGACTTCAAAACATCACAAAACATTGTAAAGTTGGGAAAAAGTATTATTCCGAAGTCATAGTGCCTGAACTTTTGGGAAAATTTGTTACAAGAAACGAGGGTGCTGCTAAGCTAATTCACTTGTGTATTTGTCATGATGTAGATGACGGAAGAGCCACAATTGTTGGTTTCATTTTGAATGTGTAGGTTCCCATGTAGCATCCTCTATTGGCGATTACTTGGCTTTATATTGTATTGTCAAACAGAGAATATTTTCCAAATTTATTTCTATTCAATTCAACTATAATTCTTAGTTCACTTCATGGTTAACGTCAGTATCAGCATTTTTATGTTCAATGCACTTCCCGTGAACGGCGGATTATGCGCTAGTTCAGCAGTTTACGCGTCGTACAATCTATGTGACGTATACGCTTATTCTAGTATAAATAGTGCAAATAATCAATCATAAAGCAGTCTAATACTTAGACTCGAAGACCCCCAGGCAGGAGCTGACCCTCGAGCAACAATGTAAGTTCCAAGAATGTTTGTTTGATTACTTTTGTCTTTATTAACGTTTTATTACTTACTTTATGTGTCTGTGTTTGTTTACAGATTTATTTTATTTGTTGTTAATAAATTATTATGTTAAAGCGACCTAAGTCGTATCACTCCTGCCCTTGTCCCGAGTTCTGTTTCAGGTACTAGTCTTCGGCAAGGCAAACAGCGCGCACCCTAAACCCCAGGGTGCGACATTGTGGTGGAGGCGCCATTTTGATCCTGAGTACCCAGAGCGACATTGTGGCGGAAGCCCTTTCGATCCCGAAGTACCCAATGCGACATTATATGGTGAAGGTCCATTAGCGTTCAACCCGTCAACCTAAAAACATACATTTCCTTAATTTCCAATTTTTACCTTGCTATGATAAAGAAAGGCATTGGAGGGTCAATCATTGCCAGTTGGAACTTAGAAAGGGACTTAGTTATGGTTACAAAGAAAGCCTAATGTCGATGGTGTCCGAGGGGTGAATTAATTCCGGTGTTACTGACGGTGGCTTGCCACTCGAGACATGTGGTGCCCGAGGAGTCAACTAATTCCATTAACATAATATGGCTTTCTGCGTTGCCTAAACAGAGACTCTGCAAGTTTTTCAGTCTGGTGCCAAAAATGCCGATCAATTTTATAGCAAAATTTCCCCGTTACTAACCATTTACAGGCACCATGACGACATGCAGCGCAAAGTACGCCATCAGAAAGCCACACAGGACACCGTAGAAGAGGAAAAAGTAAGTTTGCCCCCCTTCCCAAAGAACCCCTACCGCCCACCCTTACATACGTCTTAGGTCAATAATGCAATTTTTATACAGATTAGCTATCACGGAAGGAATATTCTGCACTTATTTATTAATTTTGTTAACAATTAATGTCCATTTGCTAGGTTTTATAGGAAGCAACGAAGGAGATTCAACCACGTCAGTATGGTAACTATTCAAGAAGCCCTTAAAAATGGTAAAAACCCCGTATTTCCAGATTTTGTTACCCCGCCAATTTTTAACCCAATTACAGATATCCCATCTATATTTATTAGACAATACGATCAAATTTCTACTTACAATGGTTGGAATAATAGTTTCAAAATTCGTTATTTAGGAAATTTTTTACAAGAATCTGCTAAGATTTGGTACTATAACTACATAGAAAATTCTAATAATAGCTGTAAGATTTGGCCACAAATTAAAGAAGATTTTATAAATGAATTTAGTAGTCGTCAAACAGTAAGAAAATTAAAGGAGAAATTAAATTCCAGGAAACAATCAGAAACGGAAGATATAAAGCAATACTTTTACGATTTAGTTGTTTTGGCACACGATGTAGATCCAAACATGTCATTTGAAAAATTTCGTGATCATTTTGAATATGGATTGCACCCATCGTTTTATGATTTATATTATTTGTTAAGCCACAAGGTAAATAACAAAGATACACTTAAAAGTTTAGTTTTACATTTAAGTGATGTAAGAGAAAGGGTATTATCAGTTCAGATCCCAAAAAAGCATTTTCTAAATTCAAAAGAAGATCTTAATTTAATTACTGACAAGCCTCAATTTTCAAAACAACGTTTAGAACATAATACACAAAATAAAGCGTCCAAACAATATAACAGTCCAAATAATTTCAAGAATTTTTACAAAAGGCAAAAAGGAAATAATAACTTAATAACCAAAGATAATTTTAAACTTATTACTGCTAAAAATTATATTTTAAGGTCTAACGTTGAAATTAAAGTAAAACTGCTAAATTTGTATTCCAAAGTAACATTAAATAATTCTGAAAATTTCGAACTTAGGGAAAACAAAAATCTTTTCTTGAGAAAAGGTATTATTTGTAAAGGCTTAGAAGTAATTGGAAATAATCTGTACATTAGGTTAATCCTGAGGAGTAATACAAGTCAATCTATTTTTAAAGGGACTGTTTTGAGTTATTTGTACAAAAAGCGGAAGGACATTGGCTTACATTCTTCAATTTTAACTGTAACCGAAGGGTTAGATAAAGTTAGTACTAAGGAACAGAGTCGCCAAAGGGATAACACAAAATTTCAAATTTCTGGGGTAAACGAAGCTAATCAATTTTGCAACAAAGAAAATTTATCTTTATATCGTGATAATATGTGCAGTAAATTTAATGTGAATGCCAAAGAAAACTATTCATTCAAAGGCATTCCTAAAAATAATTGTAAATATCGTAAAAGGGGTCAAAAGTGTCATTTAGGGCGTAGGAAATATGTATCTAGGCAAATAGGCAAGTGCAGTAAAACGGGAAGATACTTGGGTTCAGTAAAAGAAATGTACAGTAAGAAATGCATGAGTATCAGAAATACAGATAGAGAGCAAGATTTAAATAAATATAGGGGACATGTGTATAAAGTAAGAGATAGAGTATAGCTTATAAATAAAGGGCAGGTATCTACAAGGATATTTGAAAACGTTAGCGACGAAATAAGGTTTCGAATATATGGTTAATTGAAGAGAAAATTATTAGTAGTAAACGTTAAGAATTTGTACATAATCAGGTTAGGTCGCAGGATTAATACTTACCAGCTGATCAGTATCTTCCGGAAGACGTCAAGCCATGGCAAACGAACGTTATAGAAAACTAATCCTCGAGGTGTGCACATTCTAGAAAAGATGAACGCCTAGAAAGTGAATTCACAAGGATCCTAAATGAAAAAATGCGCTATAAAGATAAAAATTTTTTTAAAGAAAGGGATATTCAAAGGACGTATTGCTTGTCAGAAAAAGCTACTGCAGCTATAAGTGAAATTATTGAAAATCGGGAGACCTGGCAAATAATTTTTAATGCAGTATGGTCCTACGTGTTTTGTTTCACAAAGCACGTCCCATAAGTTCTCCTCGATCCTCGACGTCACTGTACTACAATTATTGTACAAAAATGCAAAATTTAGAAAAGCTGCAGCACCATTTACAGTAAATGCGCAAATAAAAGTGAGCAAAGCAAATGAGTGTGTGTGAAGTGAGAAAATTACAGAATGGGTTCTCTCTAAAATTATGCATGTACACTAACTTGGTCTTATTTATATGGGTACTAATCAACACAAATAACACTAACCAATGGTACTAACCACTAATCCTGCGATCACGAAATTAATGAGTTAACTGTATTTTTTTTTAAAAGTAGGTACCTACACAAAATTATTTAATAAGGTTTAATTTGCTTAAATTTAGAACACTTAAACAACGTCATTATTATAGACAAAAAAAAGATAATTATACTAGTAATTACAAGGTTTAGGATGTTTACACCATATATAATAGAATTATTTATATAGGAAAATAATTAAGAGAGGTTAAGATCAATAAGCAAATTAAAATTTTGTACAATATATTTAAGATAGGTAAAATGATTTAAATAGAATTTAGATGTATTTAAAAATAAGTAAACGTAGGTAAGATCTTAGGAATTTTATATAAATAGATAAACGGATTATTAGGTAGGCACAAACACTAAAGTACAAGTTAAATGTTAAAATCAAAATTCGTATATAAAAAGTATACTATAATAGAAATTTACTTACCATTTTTTGGTTTGTTTTTCATGGCATGGCCCGCACACACGCCCACACATCACACGAACAGTCACGATATACTGGCAGCAAGATGAAGTTGACCGCCAAAATTTTCGAAGTACTGGCTCCACGTTCGACTCCAAAGGCGAGTATGACGACATAGCGTATACCAACACCATAATCAATTCCAGAAAAGCAAAGCGAGACTGGACCGCCTACACAAGAATTCAAAAGTCACACCTTCCCATCCCTAATTTCCTCAAAAAATTACCACTATCCAAGAAGATTCCATAAGAAAACCGAAAAAATCGCCCACTAACCCACACAAAAGAGCTTCAGGGTGAAGTATTCACTCAACAAGCTGAAGAACCACCAGCAGCATCCAACCAGTACATTAATAAAGAAATACAACAGAGTTGGAAAAGAACACCAAATTTGCTGAATCTACAGGAATCTCAACCGGCCGTAATGAAGGTCATCCCAAGCAACAACCGCAATCGCCTACACATCGCAAGTGCAACTTGATACCAAAGACTGCAATTAGTGAAAACATGAACAGAGCCGTATCCAGTGCAAAGTGAACAGTGCCGTACTTAAAATTTGTGTGACCGCAAGTGTGTGTGAGAAAGACATTAATTACAACATTGTAGACTTTGAAATGGGCCAATCATGTATGTTAATTTTTTTTTCGCCAATCATTTTGTAGATCTGGTCAAAATTTAATTTCTCATTACAATTCTTGTTCAGCTTGCGATAGTTAACATTTTTAGTATTTTTTTAAACTCCAGTGAAAGCTGGAGGGCCAGCTTTTTCAAGAAGGGGGCAAATGTCAAACAGAGAATATTTTCCAAATTTATTTCTATTCAATTCAACTATAATTCTTAGTTCACTTCATGGTTAACGTCAGTATCAGCATTTTTATGTTCAATGCACTTCCCGTGAACGGCGGATTATGCGCTAGTTCAGCAGTTTACGCGTCGTACGATCTATGTGACGTATACGCTTATTCTAGTATAAATAGTGCAAATAATCAATCATAAAGCAGTCTAATACTTAGACTCGAAGACCCCCAGGCAGGAGCTGACCCTCGAGCAACAATGTAAGTTCCAAGAATGTTTGTTTGATTACTTTTGTCTTTATTAACGTTTTATTACTTACTTTATGTGTCTGTGTTTGTTTACAGATTTATTTTATTTGTTGTTAATAAATTATTATGTTAAAGCGACCTAAGTCGTATCACTCCTGCCCTTGTCCCGAGTTCTGTTTCAGGTACTAGTCTTCGGCAAGGCAAACAGCGCGCACCCTAAACCCCAGGGTGCGACAGTATTAATATTGATTAATAGGTGCATTACTACGAAGCAAACGCCAATACTTAATAGATATTATTTTTCTATATTATTAAATATTGCAAGTTTAATATTGCGCCAATATAAAAGTAATATGTACAATATATCCGTAATATTTGTAATCAATAGAAAACGTTAAATATTGTGCCAGTGCTTTGCGAATATTGTATGTGCAATAATCAGCAAATAATTCAAGTTAATATTTTAATATATTCCATAAATATTAATTGAATATTGTTTTTAAAATTAATTAAAATATTGACGAACAATATCATGTTGATGTACCTGTAATTTGTAGAATAGAGCTGCAATATTTGTAATAAATAGGAGCACGCTACATTTTATGTCAATATTCTGACAACATTGTGTGTAAAATATTAATTAAAAATATAATGCCAAGAGATTGTTCTGTATCTTATAAATATTATTAATATTGCCTCATAATTTAGTTCTCAAACAAACAAATGTATTACAGCTTAATACATATAGGTAATAACTGAWTTTAAAGAAAACCATTATAACTATKTATTAATGCTTGTCAATTATTGCACGCKCKACATTAATTAAATATTACTACGGAATGTTGTCGTATAGTCTGTAAATATAACAAATGATGGAAAAATTTTATTTTTGTTTACAAAAATGTTGGAATGTAATATTACCACCACACTATAGGTTTAATACATTTTACCATCATAGTACGCTAAAGGCACCTCTTGCTCTCACACTCTCGCATTTGAAGTTGTGGTTATCACTAATTCAAATGTTAATTAAAAATGATTATATAAATATTTAGTAATTTGAGCATTTCTATTCTCCACACCATTGTTCCAGAAATTTTACATCTGTTCGGTCAAAAAAGTCTATGTTCATCAAAAGGGCTTTAGAAACAGATTTAAAGGCAATTGAAACTCCTACTAAAAGGCATAAAAATGTAACAGCTAGGTTATCGATAGTGGCGGCCACTTGTAACGATGAATGTCGGGTTGCATCCCAACAAATCATCAACGACGTTCGAGATAACAATGCAGATAATGATAAGATCAGTGGCATTACTGATTCTACATATATTCAGCCAACAGGTATCTGGGGGTGATAATCACATTAAAATGAATTACGATATTGAAGTCAACACAAATTCAATCAATAACGTCCTCAGCAGTCCCAGTATTTCACAAAGCATAAAGGAATTGGCTATAATAAATAAACCACAAATAATTGAATAATCTTTTAGATATTCTAAAACCATACCATCTAGAAATATCTTTAGATAGTAGAACACTGTTGGAAGCAAATAAAGAGTTTATGGTAACTGAACAGTTATCTGATGGCAGTTTTGATGTTTACTTTTCACTTTGGATTTTTATTTTTGGGGTAGTCTAAAAGATAAAGTCTACGCGACTTCGGACCAAACAAGGGAGGAACTTATCATTTGTATCCAACAGGCCGACACTGAATGAAGAATGTCCCAACCAAATATCTAGATTCTAGAGCAACACCAGCATTAATGTAGGAAGTGTAGAGATTGAAGGATCTCACTTTGAACACATACTCTAAGCTTTGTTAATTGTTAATGTATTATTACTTATCAATTATTGTTTATTCAGGTTAAATTATTTGCGTTAGTAGTATTTTTTGTTATATATAACTTCATTTTTTTAATGTTTAGGGTGGATTTAAGATAATAAAATTAATTTAAAAAAACATATGTTATTTGTTTTAAGAGCTTACTTAGGATGGTATGGTTTTATAAATTTTCATTTAACCAACTTTAAAAAAATAACATGTTTTAGAACGGATACGCTTATTTATCTCGAAAACAGCTGGTTTATCGAAAAAAATTGATAAGTTTTCGTACAAGAAAACCTGTTTTATGTTAATCTCTTTTTGTAATGTATGGAAGTATGAATTGGAATAAAATTATTATTATTATTATTATTATTATTATTATTATTATTAAGTAAAAAAAACTAAATTGGACAATGTCAGGGCGTACTACGAAAAACTTTTGGGCGGACAAAAAAGCTTCTACCCCAAAAACGTATCAACCTGTAGATTTTAAAAATCTTTGAAATGTTTAAAATAATGAACTTCTAAGAATCTTTAAATATCTTTAAAATTGAGCGAGATATTTTAATTAATAGAAAAAATAAATAAAAGCTCCGCTACTGATCGAGATCGGTTTATATAAACTTTTTTGTTTAAAATGATTTAAGTTGTGCTTTAAAACTTGAATCACCCTGTATATGTATTATGTTGAATTCATATAATACTCGCTCAGTCTGGGTCAAACGCTCCGGTGGTGAATGTGAACTTACCTGAGTACCGCTCAGGACATTCGGGTTCGAGTCCCAATCGCAGCGAGTTACTTTTTCTTGGAACTTGGCCTGCTCTCCTGACAATTCTTCTACATTAGAGCTTACTAATAACGTCTTTCGTTATTGTATGTATTCTATATGCAATCAATCAAAAATGCAAAAAAAGTATAACAACAACGCCTTACTAGTGCCTAATATAAAGTGGTTATATCCCATAATCTTAATTTGTACGCCTTTCCAGGTATCTGACCTGTCTAGCTCGTTTTCCGATTTCCTCTCCGATTCCTGTGGTAATGTAACCGCTTCCACTCCTTGCGCAAGAAAACACAATGTCGATCCGTTTGTTAAAATGAGGTTTCTTCTAACAAAGGCAACCTTTAGGTACCAGATGAATATTTTTAAGGAATCATTGGAACCATAGTCGGAAAGAAATAATCTCCTGTCATTAAAGCAGCAGCTACTGATAGCTGTGCGTTACTATGCCACAGGTGCAATTCCAGCAGGTGGTCGGTGATGCCTCTGGCGGTGCACATAGGTCAACGGTGTGCGCAGGATTGTACAAAAAGTTGCACATGCGATAGCATCATAAAATCCCGTTTCATTAAGATAAGAAAGCCAGCTGGTAAAGGGAGAATTTTATGCAATTCGCCACTTTCCAGGTGTTATTGGTGCAATAGACTGCACACATATTCCAATAGTATCTACTGGTGGGCAAAATGCAGAGAATTTTAGAAACAGAAATGTTTTTTTTCAATCAATTTTTCATTATACTGTTGCAAGGTGACCAGGATCTGTTAATGGCAGCACCATTTTTAATCACGGGTTTTTATATGGGGAATATGACAGTGGACGATATAGGAGTGACAGGTGTACCCCTGCAAAAAATATCTGCTCACGCCACTAGCCAAACCTCACACGCCTGCAGAAAGGGCATATAATATTGCACAAGCGGCCACAAGAAACCCAATCGAACTGCTTTGGGGTATTAAAACGTCGATTTGCCATCTTAACATCACCGATGAGAACTGACCTTACGACTCTAACGCTGGTAATTATAGCGGCTTGTGCTGTACTCCACAATATTTGTGTTGAAGCTGGCGATGTCCTTTCTGAACCATTTGTTGATATAGATGCTCTGGAGGAAGAAATATTTGTAGCAGAGGATACTGATAACAATGATCAGACTGCAACGAGAATATTCATTGTTAATACCTTTTTTACACCTCACTAATGAATCTATGACTTTTACATTTAATAATATTTTATACATTTAGAAAGTAATTAATTGAAATCCATGAACAAAATAATTCAAACAAAAAATATTTATTATTTATTAGCATTTCGTATTGCTCCTTCTTTAACTTAAAATCATAAAAATTTGACAGTTTCTGGTAACGCAAGGACTGCAATTGCAATTTTGCACACTGTGGTTTTGTAGAGTTTTATTTTTTTAATTGGTCTTTTATAGGAGCAATTTTTGGTTATGATGTCAATGGGGCAGGATCGGAGGTGAGTGAAGGGATTGAAGTTCCTGGGATTAGTACTACATCTGTAATTATTTATATTAGTTTAGTAGTATGTTGTATTAAGTTATATTAATGCAGTTTCCATGATATTTTGCTTCATCATCATAATTATTTCGCAGGGATACACCTGCGAATCAATAATTGCCAATATCCCATCTTCAGTCTCATTTAACCAGTTATTTTTCTTTGATTCTAATTTAAAATACTTGTATTGTATTAGAATATAGTAGAATAAACTATATTACCTGAATTAATATGCGAAATTTGCAATTTTTTAATGTATATTTATCAGTTGCCTTCTCTTTACCTCCGACTATTTTGATTGTGTCACATATACAAAATCTCAAGTTCTATTTATTGCCAACTTCTTCAAATTGACAGTGTTAAACTAAAAAGAAATAATACAACTTAAAATTTATATACAGAATTTTTAAATTATATTTATATTTGATAAATCGCACATGGATTTTAAGCTTGTTCAACAACTCTATCCTTGACTATGTCGAAAAATTTTGTCAGTTTTGTCAATTTCACGGTTAGACACCTTTTAATTATTTATTCAGTTTTACCATACGGCATTCTGTAATAGTTTATTCTTTCACAAAGCTATATGTTTTCGTCGTTTTGTTTCCTTTAATATTTGGAGTTAACAGTAAGTGTTAAGAAGTTTAATTATAAAAAGTGCCTGTTATGTATTTAATTTTAGTGTCCTGACGAAGAGCCGATTTTGGTTCGAAATATAGACAAAGTTAAAAAATCCATTTCTTAATTCAGCCCAAATACCCTTGCCGTTTTCCCAAGAAAATATTTAATATACATCCGGCAATTATATGTCGTTTATACATCAAGCAATATATTTTTTAAGTAAGAATTTAGATGGCAATGCCATCTGTCAGCATTACACTGGCATGATGACAGAGCCACCTAGCTGCCATTATGGGATCTATCTGCAGTTGGTTGCGGTGCAGACAGCACAGCATAGACATGCACGTCCAAGAGCAGCCGCGATATGRGAGCCGGCCAACCAAGTGGCATGATCCTCACAGTCGCGGCAACTTAAGAAGGCAAATATGCATCTGGATGCGCTTGAACAACATACTAGGCGCAACAACTTACGATTCTTTGCAATCGCAGAGAAAACTAATGAAAATACAGACGACTTAATATTGTCTGTCCTCTCAGAATATCTTGACTCTAGTATTAATCTAGAGCACATTGAAAGATCGCACAGAATTGGAAAAAAAGGCAGAAAGCAATCGGCGAATCCGTTCTATAATAGTCCGCTTCTCGTCGTATCGCATTAGGGCGGAAGTTATAAAGAATAAGCATCTGTTCGAAGGTAGTGGAATCACAGTAAGAGAAGACCTCACAAAATATCGAACAATCCTGCGAAAACATAAATCAACAAGTTTGGACCCGGCAACGTCTGGATGCGCGATGGGAACATATTTTGCAAACAATATGGAGTGGTCGCTAGCATCAACTCCCCGGCTAAACCAGAAGACCTCGATACCGTCAGTGAATAGAACTGTAATCTATCTAACAGTATATGATTTGTTTTCTACAATGCGCTGTGCGAATATTCTTATTTTTTATTTCCCTAGTTGTAACACATTATCACTTACTCAGTTGTTTAATTTATAATTATTGGGAACGGGACGGCGTGGCATGTCACCCCATTTTTAGCTTAGTTGCGTATTTCTAGCTATTTATATACTGCTCTTCTTTCATAGCTACTGTTACTTCCTCTTAACTTTCTTTTCAACTATTTTTCTTTCTATCTTTCTCTTTAACTATGCCACTTCGTGTTAGGGAAAATTTAAAATTTATTCATATAAATATGAGATCTTTACTTTGTAACTTTCATTAATTTAGCTTATATGTTAATAAATGCAAATTTGATTTGATTGGTGTATCTGAAACGTGGTTGACGTATTCTGTGGATGACTCTGTACTGTATAGAAATGATCGAGATGGGCGGGGTGGTGGGGTGGCAATTTATGTCTGGCTGAAGCTACAATTACCAAAAAAAATCTATTGCAATTGGTGTGATGTACAGACAGCCTAGGCAATTTTTTTAATGGTGTTTGAGCGATGCCTCTGTGCTGTGAAATAATATGTGCAGGTGATTTTAACGTTGATTTTTTGAGGTATAACTAATTCTTTTGGATTAGAACAAATTGTTTGCTCACCAACAAGGGTAAGTGGTTCGTCTGATACGCCCTTAAATATATTTCTGTGTACATTCCTTCAGACCATTATCCTGTAGTTCTAACCTTTGCACAGTTCGTTGAACAGAGATGTACAGCCTCATCTAGTTAGAAGTTTTAAAAACATAAATGTGGATAAATTTAATGATGATCTTAAAAATTTGCCATTGAATGACTACTATTGAACAATATCCTACTAAGCATATTTGATAAAATGCTCCTCTACGAAAGGTGCACATTAAAAAAAGAAGCTTTGGTTGGCTAACTGATAATCTCAAATATTTAATTTCGCTAAAAAATAAAGCTCTGTCGACATTTAAAAGGACTAAAAACATATCACATTGGATCTATTACAAGGATGTAAGTAATTTACTAATCGAATTGACAAAAGCGAAAAGAAGGCTTTCATAAGCCCAAAATTTGGATGGGGTCAGGACGGATCTCAACTATTTGCTGAGCTGATACGATTAAATGTAAATGCTGCCAATAATAAACAAGAGCTGCCCCCTCACTTGGGTTATGCGGACAATCTTAACGACTTCTTCATAAGTTCGGCACGGACATCGCTCTCACCTGATCTTGATAAATTGCATGAGCTATCAAGTACTATTTTGCCTGAAATGCCCGGTTTCAGTTTTAGATTAGTAGACGTTGAATTTGTCCATAACACATTATTAGCTATAAAATCTAAAGCTACGGGAGTTGATCAGGTTAGTGTATTACTGTTAGTTTACTGTTGTCCTCTAATAATTCCTTTTTTAACACATATAGTAAATTATGCATTACAGAAAGCATCGTTTCCTGAATCATAAAAAACTGCTATAGTAATACCTATTCCGAAGATCAAAAACCCAAAGGAATTTGAAGACAGGTCAGTATACTACCTGTTTTGTCAAGGATATAGGAGAGAGCTATGTTCTCTCAGATGGTTGATTATGTCGAAGCTAATCACATTTTGCAGTCAAATCAATCTGGTTTTCGTGCACATCATGGTTGTGCCACTGCCTTGCTCTCTGTGACGGATGATGTGTTTTCGGCGTCAGATAGAGGTATGCTCACTTCACTCACGCTCCTTGATTTCTCCAAGGCTTTCGATAGAATTAATCACAGGTTACTCTTGGCAGTGCTGCATAGTATTGGGTTTTATAAAGCCGCACTTGATTTGGTGGATTCCTACATAACACAAAGAAAGCAGATTGTTAAAGTCAGTTCCACTTTCTCTAGGTCTCTACCAATAATTAGTGGCGTTCCGCAGGGCTCAGTGTTGGGGCCATTACTGTATTCTATTTATGTATTAACCTTTAGTAAGTGTTTTCACAAATGTAATTCCCATTTTTATGCAGATGATGCACAGATATACTTTAGTTTTCCAGAATCCGAAGCTCTCAACGCAAATATAACCATTAATGATAAACTGCAAGTGTTAGTTACCCTTTCAGAAAAATTTTGCTCAACTATCAATCCTGCTAAATCACAGACAATGTTGTTCGGTGGCACTGGCAGCCGCAAACAATGCATTGACGTATTAAAAATTAAAGTAAAGGATTCTGTACTAACGACAACTTCTAGCACTCGTAGCTTAGGTCTATTGGTGGATACAGATGTGCGTTTCAACGATCAGGTAAATAAAATTATAAGGTCAGCCTTCTCCAATCTTAAGTTAATATATAGTAATCGTGCTATTTTAGATTATAGAATCAGAAAAATGTTGTGTGGTATTGTCTCACCTTAATCATTGTTGTGTAGTATTCGGACCCTGATTGACGCGTTCTAACATACTTCGTTTGCAGCGTGTGCGAAATGCTTGTCTGCGTTTAATTTTTCATGTACGTAAATATAGCTCAATCAAGGAAAAATTTAGTGTTCAGATGGCGCCTGTTGAACGGTTGTTTGTGTATCGCAGTGCTTGTTTGTTTCACAAAATACTGCATTACAAAACACTTGCTCTTACCTTTTTAAGAAAATAAGCTTTGGAACTGACGTTCATTTCATTTGCTCACTGTTCCGCAACATCGCACCACCCAGTTCCGTCGTTCACATTCCTATAACGTCAGCAAAATAATAAATAGCATTCTTTTCCGCATTCCGCTGCGGCCTCCGGCATCATTCAAGGCAAAATTTAAAAAATACATGCTCAATAGCTAA
The DNA here is from genome assembly GCA_025024175.1 of Rhyzopertha dominica. Taxonomy (NCBI): domain Eukaryota; kingdom Metazoa; phylum Arthropoda; class Insecta; order Coleoptera; family Bostrichidae; genus Rhyzopertha; species Rhyzopertha dominica. Next base: position 8,381,947 of record QCXZ01000075.1, read on the forward strand.
TACCCAAGTACACTGCACAAGTACATCTTTTTTCTAATTTATCTTGTATTTATCTTTATTTATCTTTTTTTCTCTTTTTCTTCTTCTTACTCGTCTCTTGCCTTCTTACCTTCTTCTTATTTATTAGATAAGCATAACTATTTGTTTAATTATCTTTCTGATTAGGCACAGGTTGAGTGGAAGATCAGGTAGCACTCGTATGAGTGCTCTTTGAACTCCACCTTTTGGTCTTTAGCTAAGTTCTCTCACTCTGTTTTAATTTGGATATAATCTGTAGCTAAAGGGCAATAAAAATGTTGATTATTATTATTATTATTATTATTATTATTATTATTATTATTATTATTATTATTATTATAGTATAATAAAATTATCATATCTATCCCATTTTCCCACATGAATGCAATACAGGTGTCAGGAGAAAATTACGAAAAAGTGCAATAACAAAAAAATGAAGAAGCGAGTTCCAGCTACTATTCAGGTGAATTAGTGCCTTAGGTAAGCCCAGCTTACTCCAGCCTCGCCTCCCGGCTTGTTGATGGACTGTACCTGATATCCTCTCGTGGGATAACAGGTCCTGTCGGAGACAGCACCATTCCTGGCACACGACACCGGACCGTTGGATTATACCGGCACCCCCAAATGGTCGACTAACTTGAGGGTCATCGTTCTAATTCCGGACTGAGGGAACTCCGAGGCCGACTAACCGGAGATCTTCACGTCGTTACATCCTTCCTTCCGACAAAAGCTCTGTTGAGTGCACTGTCTCCGTTTGGTGGACATTAGCTCCGCCGAGTGTACCGACACCCTCCAAAGGCTGACTTGGAGGTCGTCGTCGTACTCAGGGGCTAGGAGGTCTCCCGTGGACGACTAACCGGCTAGCCGCCGTTTGATTACCGCATCGATTATATAATAATCGGGGCACTGATTCACACTGGCATGTGTTATTGCTGCTCTTGGCTTGGCTTTGCATTGCTAACCACTAACCACGTAGGAGCTTTCACCCGCCTAATCACGTTTCTACTTTCAGAGGGAGCGCGTTGCCCGTCTGTTCCCCAGGTCTCCACCATGCCTTCCAGGAATAATTGACTTTGTTTAATTTGTTGTAATTATAGTTTTCTTTGCTTATGTAGCAGGCTCAATATAAGTATTATTTCAGCCCTGTTGTTTCACTTACCTAACCCAATTGACAACAAACTCAGTTTTTTTCTCCATTGTGTTGCTTCAGGTATTAGAATACAGAAGTCCAGTCAAAACCATATCTGAAACACTGTGCTTTAATATTTGACTTCATGGAAATCCGGCAGCAAGTTATGTAGGGCAACAGAAGCTCAAAGTTTGTTGACGCAAAGATTAAGTATATATTAAAAAATACTGCTGAAAAATAACAAATGCTTTTCAAAACACAGATGCATGTTTAACAAATGCACTAAAAGCTATCTAATTTCTTCTCTGCAATCCTGCAACTTCTGCTTTTACGGAATGCTCCGTCATGAATGTGAAATGGCGAGATGAAAGAAGGAGAGCCCATATTAATTTAACTAAAGATCAATTATTAATTTATTTTAATATGGATCTGAATTGTCCAAATGCTTATAATTACTTTAAAAATAGTAGAATACTGATGGCCAAAGCGACGAATAGTAACAAATACTCATGGAAAATTAAATAATGAAATAAATAAAATATAAATTATAATCAAATAATCAAAAATAAATGTATACTGTAATGCTTCTTTTTTGTGGAACTCTTTCTAGTATATGGTTTTGTAGACTTCGTGGAATTAGGTTCCAAAATGATGACTCATTTGTTTATTTAACTACGTTTCGGCCCAATTTTGAGATAATAAACACAAGAGGCATGCAAATGAAGGCGAGATAACGAAGAACACAGCCCACATGAACAGTTAAGGCATAAAAATAAAAACAACTTACCTGAAGAAGGCCCAACAAGAAGGGCCGAAACGTAGTTAAACAAACAAATGAGTCATCATTTTGGAACCTAATCCCATGAAATCTACAAAACCATATAAATGTATACTGTTTTTCTTTTCTGAAATTCCCTAAAGTACTACATTTTTGCAACTTAAAACGATACTGTTTTCTCAAAAAAAAGGTGGCAACCCCACCTAATCAGTAAAGAACCATAWCATTAAGTATGAAATTTTTGCTCTTATCCATTCGTGAAACCTATTCTGGATAAAGTGAAATCATTTTATCTCAATAGTTAATGTTGACTGCAGCAATACAACAGTTTAAATTGAGGCAATTCAAATTTAATGCAATATAATACGCACAGCAATCTCTAGAAAGACACTGATCAGGAATTCCCTACCAGCGCCAGAAGTTTACCCCACCGAGTTGGCACAAGCCGTCATTTGTATATTTCCCTCGTGCTAACGAAATTGTCGGAATTAATAAGCGTCGTATTTTAATTTTCGTTTTTCCGCTCTTCCATTTCGTTCCGACGTGTTACAAATACCTCCTCACGGAGTCCAATGAAAACAGGAAATTAAAGCTATTTTACTGCAAATGTCACATTTTAACTGAGACGTTCGCGAGTTTCAGGCAGAAAAGCACAATATTAACCTTTTTATTTGGATAAGCCGTCCTGTTTAGTCATTTAATTGAATTGTTCATGCAACAGTTCAGCAATCCAGTTCGACGGCTTCAATACCATACGGTTACTAAAATTGTTAGTTTAATTATATCTCAAAATAAACTCTCCATACGAAATTGCCATATAGACATACGAGGTCTCACGGGAGACAATCATTTCGGCTGAAGAAGAACTTATTTCTCAAGCTGTCACTACACACGCAAATTGGGGTTTCCCCTTGAATGAAAGATTTGCAAATTCTAGTTAAGGGATTTCTGTACCAATAATAATACTAAATATTGAACGTATTGTACGACTTGTTCTGATAACCGTAGCTGATAATAAAACAGTTGTTAAAAACGCTTTTTACGTTTTTTAATGCCAGAAGCTGATTTTATCAATCATAGCAAGACTTACCATACTTTTGTAAGTAAATATTATATTTGAAAAGAAATAGCAATGTAACTAATATACTTCTTTTTTCCAAGATATACACAGTGTCGTGGAAAAACACATACATATGTTAACTTTTTTGTAGTGGAATTTTCAACTTTCAGCCGCACAATGTTTACCCATAGTATGGTATTTTTATACTACCACTACGCATAGTACTTTATCCATAAATCTTTTCTCTCAGTATACGGTTCCAGCTAGTGATGGGCGCTATCGAATAAACAGTTACAGACTATTCGATAGTTGTAGAACTATTGATAATTCGATAGTACTGAAATTATCTATTCATTAAAAATTCATTCGTTAGACCTAGCCGCGTCGACATTTTGCAAACGAATGAAATGAACGGTATAGCGCTGTACGCTGCAGCAGACAGCTTACAATTCGTTCGATTCGATAGTCGGGTGTAAAAGCGAATGTCTTCTGAGGTTTTCTTTTAGCTATCGTTCGATAATGTTTTTGCTGTCTTTTACTACTGTTGCAGTCGCACTCGCGTATGGTACATTATTTTCTTTCATATATCCAAAACAAAGTAAATGGAGAATAAGACGGCAGCTGAATAGACAGTTTTAATAAACTGAAAACAAATTAAACAAATGAACACAACAATAAAATAAAAATGATGCATACATGGTATGTGACTATAAAATAGGTACAAAAGGAAAATTTGATGGAAATATTGCACCATTGTAGTACAACAAATATCAGTCATACACACATCATATGCTCTTGCAATGGTGTAGTTATAAGAACAAAAATTATAATGGACACATTATCTGTCTAGAAACAAAAAAATGCTCTATTCTTAAAATCTAAAAATTTACTCAAAAGCAATGCAGAACTAAAAATCTCATACATTTGCATCAAAAAATAAACGTCATCTGATGATACAAATATGCATTGTTTGTCAAAAGCAACGACGCCGGCACTTGCACCTGCTCACTAGCTAGCCGTCGCCCGTCCACTTGCATGCATTTTGCGACCAACTATCGAATGCATTTTTAATGAATGAAACATTCGATAGTTATAACTATTCGATAGTAAACATCATTCGATAGCGCCCATAACTAGTTCCAGCCATCCCATTTCTTCATTTAAGAGTACAACCAACAGCAGTGCATCATCGACAAAAATTTTTGTTTTGGGCAAGAATTATATAGAGGGGCGAGATTTTCAATGACCGTATTATGTAATTAAATAAATAATCTGTCCTGGTCAGTTCGCTCTCACCCTGCGACTAGTTTCGCCCTGTTGGGGCTCATCAGGCAGGGGTAGAGAGCAAACTGACCATGGCAGACCGTCGCCTATAACCGCGGCGGGCGGACTGGTATAAAAGAGAATAGGAGGGCAGATGCCCTCAGTGCCATCTATGCGGAACTCTGCAAGCTAGGCGGTCTATAACTATGATAGACACCGGCCTAGTGCAGGTTCCTAGCGATGACTCCGGACTCTCTATCCCTGCCTGATGAGCCCCAACAGGGCGAAACTAGTCGCAGGGTGAGAGCGAACTGACCATGGCAGATTATTTATTTAATCAATGCTATACGGGGAGCATCTCCGGAGTCATCGCTAGGAACCTGCACTAGGCCGGTGTCTATCATAGTTATAGACCGCCTAGCTTGCAGAGTTCCGCATAGATGGCACTGATGGCATCTGCCCTCCTATTCTCCTTTATACCAGTCCGCCCGCCGCGGTTATAGGCGATGGTCTGCCATGATCAGTTTGCTCTCTACCCCTGCCTGATGAGCCCCAACAGGGCGAAACTATTCGCAGGATGAGAGCGAACTGACCAGGGCAGATTATTTATTTAATCAATGCTATACGGGGAGCATCTCCGGAGTCATCGCTAGGAACCTGCACTAGGCCGGTGTCTATCAGATTTATAGACTGCATAGATGGCACTGAGGGCATGTGCCCTCCTATACTCCTTTATACCATATTATGTGTTTATTACTACAGATTGCTTGGTTGCAGCAACGTCGTTGAAGTTGAAGTAAGGAGCATAAGTTTTAGAGGTACGGCCATCCTAGAGGATGGATGAGTTCCACACAATACACAAAATGGGAGTTGTGCGTCAGGAAGAACGAAAAGCGGCAATATTATCATATCTTACTCCCATTGTCCCCCGCAAGGTTAATTTTGTGAAAAACTTCTCATTAGCGATAAAACTGATAACGACTGTTTAAGTGTTGGTAGTAATTAAAATTTAATAATGCATACTAACTTAGTTATAAAAATAAAAATCAAACACGGCATACGCTTAATTAATGTACATACTACCACTATCGCATAAGCTTTAACCTTTAGGAAAGCTTATATCACCCTATCAGAGTGACCCTCAACGGTGAGAGTAAGGTTCTAACTTGCATTCGTCATGCCAAAACGTTGAAGAACACGGAAAAGTTTACAACTATTTCGTTATCTTTTGATCTCGCTTCCAAGCAGGTTGAACTTCATCGTCGTGTCAAACAGCAACTAAACTATGAGTGAAAGCAACCTCAAGATTCGATATTTCAACAATATTCCCAAAATAGTTAAGTTAAACTAGTATCTGCACCCAATCACAGATCGTCAGTTAACTGTTTAAATCAGAACGTCCGTGACTTGCGAACCAAGGTTACTGACTTTTACAATAACGTTTCTTTCACTGATTATGACATTATTGCCTTGACTGAGATGTGGCTGGGTGTTGTTGTTTACAGCAGCGAACTATTTACTAATAACTTCATAGTTATACGTCGTGACAGGAGATGAAGTGAAATTTTGTCTAGAGGTGATGGTGTGCTTTTGGCAATAAGTAATGAATTTGCGTGCAGTGAGATTGACTTATCTAATGTCACTAATTCTGTACCAGTTATAGATTTAGTTGGAGTTAGGATTAGCAACAAAAATTTTACTTTATACGTTTTTGTTGTTTATATTCCCCCGTGGATCACATATACGGATTTTGAGCTATTTTTTAATCGGCTGGGTGACATTCCTGATATGCATAATGATAATGTAATTTTTCTTGGTGATTTTAATACGCCTAATTTTAGTACAAACACTGTTAGTAGAAGTACCACTGTCCTAACAAACTTTATATCATTGTGTAATTTTAACCAACATAATAATGTCCCCAATATGTATAATAAAGTTCTCGATCTAGTTTTCTCTAATACCGCTCACTGTATTCTAGAAAGTGCACTTGCTCCACTTGTTATACAAGATTTGCATCATCCAGCTTTGGACATATGTATAAATTCCTTATCAACGTCAAATCTTCCCAAATTTTGTACAAACAAAACAACAGACTACAACTTTAAAAAAGGCTAATTTTCCGCTTCTTTACGATACTTTTCTTACAACAGATTGGACGTCATTATTTGATATTACAGACATCAATTCAGCATGTATCAAATATTAAGATATACTCGATGGTGTGTTTGAATTGTGTGTTCCTAAGCGATCTTCTTATCATCGTCGTCAATACCCGCCATGGTTTGATTCTGTAATTATCAAATGTATTCGTTTCAAACACAATATGTTTAGAAAATATAAGAAGCATAAAACAAGCTATTATCTCAATCTATTCAGACAGTATCGTAGTAGAAGCAAATCTTTAATTTATGCAGCATACAAAAATTACCTATACATACTGAAAACGCTATCAATAACAATCCGCGCAAATTTTGGTCATTATTCAAAGGAAGAAAGGGAACACGAGAATTCCTGGCGTCATGCGCTTTAACGGTAGTGAGATTTCAAATCCACAAGACATTGTCTATTCTTTTGGCGCCTTTTTTAATAGTATTTTTCGTCAAACTTAAAAACAAAAATCTATCCAACGTCTGTCTCCTTGAATCACTTTACTGAAAATGAAATTTTAAATGCACTAAAGAACTCTAAAAATTCAATAATTGCTGGTGTAGATGGAATACCTAGTTTGCTGTTAAAAGACTCTGCCTCAATTTTTACAACTACTCTGTATTATATTTTCAACCTTATACTTCAAACATCAAAATTTCCAGAAAACTGGAGGTCAACCTACGTATGTCCTTTATTAAAAAAAAGGTAACATTAATAATATTGAAAACTATCGGCCAATCTCACTCATCTGTAACTTTGCCAAAGTCTTCGAATCTTTAATGCATAAGAACATCGTCAAATGTATTAATAATTTTATATCACCATTTCAGCATGGCTTTATGCCCAAGAGGTCCAGTGTGACCAACTTGGCCTACTTCAATCAATTTGTTTCTGAAGTAATTGACTCTCAAAGTCAAGTTAACGTCATATGTACTGATTTTCGAAAGGCGTTTGATCGAATTGATCATTACATTCTCCTAGCTAAATTGGAAGGGTTTGGTTACTCTCCCGCACTTATTCAACTGATTAAATCATGTCTTATTGGGAGAGAAAATAGGGTTCGCTATGCTAACTTTGCCTCTAACCCATTTTGGCCAAACTCTGGTGTTCCTCAAGGATCCAATTTAGGTTCCCTTTTGTTTCTTCTATTTATCAACGACCTACCAGACTCATTAAATTGTTATAAATTATTGTTTGCAGACAACCTTAAATTATCCACTAACCTTTCTTCTTCAGACAACCGTTTGATCCTTCAAAACTACTTAAATTCTTTAACAACGTGGTGTGATCTGAATAGATTAGGTTTTAATATTCCAAAATGCAATGTGTTTTCGTTCACTCGTAAACATAATATACTTTATCAATATCAAATCAATAATGAAGTCCTAAATAGAATCAATAAGCTTGAGGATCTCGGGGTCGTGTTTGATCAAAATTTAGGTTTAACGACCGTATCTTAGATATAATTGCAAAATCATACAATTCTTATGGTTTCATTTATAGAAATTGTAAGGAATTCACTAATTTACGCACTTTACAATTATTATATTGTTCTCTTATTCGTACTAGGCTAGAATACTCGGCGTTAATATGGTTTCCTATTTATAGATGTTATATAGATCAACTCAAATATGTACAAAAAAATTTCTTAAATTTTTTTCATTTTTAACCGATGGTTATTATCTGCCGAGAGGCAGTGATCACCAAATTCTTTTAAGCAGGTTTAACTTTGCTTCACTGGAATCTCGCCGTACTTGTATTATTGTGGCATTTCTTTATAATCTAGTTAACCATAATTTAGATTGTAGTTGGTTGCTTGAGAAGATTAACTATGCTTTGCCCCGTGTCAGTTCTCGTCAGAACCTAACCTTTTCCTGTTTCACTGGTCGATCGAATGTGTTTCTAAGATCGCCAATAGTGCTTATGTGCCGCCATTTTAACTTTATATTTAGTTCTTGCGATATACACTATAACACTAAATCCTTTATTTTAAACCAAATTGTTGAATGTGTTAATTCTTAGTATGTTTTCAGTTACCCTGTATATATTATGCTTATTTTGCTGTGTTAAGGTATTATTAATATTCCAATATGTATTTATTTAGTTTATTTTGTCGTCATAACAATGTGTTACACTTCATGTTATTTTTCTAACTGTAATTTTCCTGTTATTGGGTGCTAAACCTGTAGGAAAATAAATATTATTATTAATAATATTATTATTATTATTATTATAAATGTGTAACTGTCAAAAGTCACTATTGTTTTTATTTTATTTATTTTAACTAAGATAATTTTCGTAACTTGCAAATTATAGTTGTAGTTGATTTTCATTGTGATTGTGATAATATAAAATCTGCAAAAACATCAATATTTCCAAAACACTAAAATGTTACATACGCCCTTTTAACTTAACACGGCAATACAACATTACATAATGCTATTTATTTCACATTTATTACAAAATAAAAACGTTTCAAACAGCACGTTAATATTTTAGTTTCGACATTTTGTGACATTTTTCGTTTTCGCCTTCATATGGTTAATTGTTTATCAGTATTTGAAGTAGAATTACTTGACAAATACAATAAAACAGCAAGATTATACATTTTTGCCGAAATGGGAAACCTGAGGTACAAAGCTGTGGAGCTACTTGGCCTATAAATACCATCTAATCGGGATATAATATGCAAATAAACCCGATTTGCTTAGTAATGGGTGAATTTTCTTACGCCGCTTGCAATAACGCCGAGCAAATCCGCCGCATTTTGTTTTTATCAGCAGCCGATTGGGCTTTACGGCACATTCTGCAAGCAAAAGCGTCCATTACGCCATTTGAATGAGCGACTGCTTTACATTCCTAAGTTAAGAGTTGAGCTCCCCCCGGTGGAGTTTTTGTCTCAGCTGTACGATAAGAAACGCACGAATGGGCCATTCTGCAAAAGAACACTGTAATCCTTAGAGACGATGAAATAAAACGATGCTGTAAACGTTCAACGCTCGAGAATCAGTTTAGGTTGTATATTATTAGAGGCATAAACCTGGTGTGTAAATGAGAAGGTGCAGTCTAACGTAGAAGCGTACAGATTATTTATTATATTAATCACAGATAGTTCAATTCTGGATACGATGGCTCTGAAGGGCCAAGCAAAAATAAAAATTAAATACAATTTATATTTTATACATGGAAGTGAAAAGTTGTTAACTGGCAATTGCCAGATATTAATAGACAATTGCCATTAAATTCTGATACATGCTGGCCCACAAATTTTATTATCCTGGATGAGGGACAATTACTGGCAGGAATTAGCCAGACTTTTAGTTCACAGTTTTGTGAGGTGTTTCCGTTGCAAACCAGTAAATGAAATCTCAAAAATGGGGAATTTACCTGCTTATCGTGTAACGCAAGCTGTTTTTTTGAGAATGTAGGTTTGATTGTGCCGGACCTCCTTTAATAAAGTTGAAACCAGGTCGCGGTGTCAAAACTACAAAATGTTGTACCATTATTTTTGTTTGTTTTGCAACGAAAGCCGTGCACATTGAACTAGTCGCCGACTTAAGCACAGGTTCATTCCTTTTAGCACTTAAAGGTTTCATTGCTCTTAGAGGCAAACCAAAAAAGATCTATTCTGACAATGATAGTAATTTTGTTGGGGCTTGGAATGATCTGCGTAAAATTATTGACCATTTGAAACCTTTCAGTGATAAAATTTTGAACTTTTTGTCCACTGACGGAGTTGTGTGGTCTTTTATACCGCCAAATTCTCCCCATTTCGGAGGTCTTTGAGAAGCAGGGGTAAAGCGGATGAAATTTCATTTAAGAAAAGTATTGGATAATTCACTTTTAACATTCGATCAGTTATATACCATTTTAAACCAAATCTAATCTGTACTGAATTCACGACCACTGACTCCACTTTCGACAGACCCGAATGACCTGCAACCTCTTACACCATCACGTTTCTTAATCGGCCGTAAGAGTACAAGTTTACCCGAAGAAAACTTCATGCATGTTGCAAGCAATCAAAATCTGTTTAGCAACGAGTGCAGAAACTACGCCAAAGGTTCTGGAAGTGTTGGCACCCGAAAATTATGGTTTCATTCAGCTCCAAATATCGAAAGAGGTACCATGGTGGTGCTAATGATTATTCAATAAAGCCCTATTATTATTATTATTATTATTATTATTATTAATATTGGATAATGAACCGCCACTTCATTAGCCTTTAGGACGAGTTACTGAGACCAACCCCGGACCTGATGGCATCGTGCGTGTAATGAAAAAGCAGAGAGGCGAAAACACACGGCCAGTGACAAAGGTGTATCCCTTTCCTAACAATGATGGGAAGTTTGGAGACCAGTAAAGTCAGCGTGCGTTTATAGCTTGCTGACTTGTTTTTGAAGGCTGATTCCTTCAAGGCCGGGGCTATGTTCGATCACTGCACCCATGGAAAATAATTGTGATTGTCAACGTAATAAACTGTCAAGTTACTTCTTATTTTATTGTTCATGTTATATGTTTTGAAATTAAGCATCTTCGAATGAAATCACACACCTGAAAATACTTAACTAATTGGGCGGTTACATAACACGTTTGGGGAAGAGTACACCTAGATTTTTTTCATATGCAAAATTGTTTTAATTGTTTTTGACAGTCTTTCTAAATGTATTAATGTTCATGTCATGAAGAATACAGTTTTCTCAGGTAAAACTCGAACTAGGAATCCTTCTTATCATTTCCAGTCAAATGGTTCAGCAGAACGAGGGGTACAGATTGTGAAGAAAGCACTTTTCAAGTAATCACGTGACAAACAAGCAAACCTTATCACTAAGCGAAACAATCAACCATTTTTTGTTTGCATACCGTAATATCTGAATTCATGTTTAAGCTTAAGCTACGTAGTACTCGTTGAGGTTTATTGAAACCTCAATTTGGTAAAATACTAAAATTAAAGGTGGAACACCATTGTTTGCTATGGAAGAAAAGGTATATGTAAAGATTAAAGACAATTGATATTCATTGACATTCATGCATGTGAAAAACATTTGTAGTTGTAACCTTAGAACTTTCAGTAAATAACTGTACAGTCAGCCTGTCTTAATTCAACTAATTTTGTGTTAACTTTTGGAGAAATACTGTTGACCACATAATCTGTTACTCCCTCTTCAGGCGCTGCGGTTGATCCAAATTCCAGATCGCACAGTAGTCTCAGTTATTCCAAAAACTATCTTTGCTCTCCCGTAGTCTCATGGATCGTTACCCTGTACACCAACGGCAACAGAGGAAGGTGCTTGTCACAACCGGATTGATGTCGCTACACAACTTTTGAAAGAAACTCTTTTTGTTCTGTTGAACCGCACGACTTTTTCCGATTGCCGATTGTTTTTTTTTAATACTTAGCAAACGTTCCTGTAACMGAAATACCCCAGACTCGAAATGTCTTCCTTGATCTGAATGTAGATCTAATGGTACTCCAAATCTGGAGACTTGGTTATCGACAAGATCTCGTGCCGCCGTCGAGGGTTCCTGGTTCGGTACTGGATGGGTTTTTTTTGGGTCATTTTTTTTTGAAGTAATCCATCGCAGCAAGGATGATGTATAATGATTGCTGGTTGTTTATAATTATGTGGACTGCATTGGTTTGTATTGCATTTTCTCCAAATATCAAAATCTTAACAAAGCTTATATATCTCTTAGACAATGGTTTTTTTTTGGTTAATATTTATGTAAATGCTGTTAATTGGAATTGTAATCACCTTGTAGTAGTCGTTGAACATACTGGGGCGCCTGTAACGTGCTCGTGTTACCCATTGGTAACTTACACAACCGTCACCGATCACCTTGTTATGTTTCCGTCACTATGGTCTCCACCGATGCAACACGTATGTACAGGGTTTCCCATTTTATTAATTATTAATGCTAGAGGGTTGTGGTTTCGACATTAGTGCATTACTTTTTTGTTCTGAGTTCAGCTGTACCGTTGCGATTCTTGTATCGTCTTTTGTTTTAAAGCCATAGCCAACTTTTGGAAAATGTAACATGTCTCCAGCTCTCAATTTCTCGCTTGGGTATGTAGATACAAAAAAAACTGTAAAGGCATTTTTATAGATATTTTTATTTTGAATGCGGTGGCGTACCCCGTAATTTTTTAGGAAGTCACATTTTTGAAATATAACACAAACTTGCATTTTTTAAATAGAAACCATACTTGGCTTTGCTATAGTTGAAAAGGCCTATTTTTTCTGATTAAAAAAATGTATACATTGTTAAGTTTAATTTTATTAATTTTGGAATTATTCAAAGTTTTTTAAATAATTTAATCATATTTTACGTTTACATACAGGAGGCTATGCGATAGGAAAATACACGATAGAATTCATATTATTACGTAAAAATTTTAATCCTTTAATAATAATATATGCATATTTGCATACACACATAAGAAATCTAGGAGGACATGTAACTAATCAAAATGATTGTTTATATGGAGATAAGTATCTATGCATTGTTTATCATCAACTATTTAGATCCATTTCGACGAAAAACGTAAAAACTCAATAAATTATTACCAAAAATTGGACTAATATCAAAATTAGTAAAGATAAACCTAACAATATATACATTTTCTTAATCAGAAAAAATAGTTCTTTTCAACCATAGCAAAGCCAATTACGGTTTCCATTTAAAAAATGCAAGTTTGTGTTATATCTCAAAAATGTGACCCCCTAAAAAAATTCTGAGTACGCCACTGAATTCAGAATAAAAATATCTCTACAGTTTTTTTGTGTCTACAAAGCCAATCGAGATATTGAGAACTGAAGAAATGTTACATTTTTCAAAAGTTGGCTATGGCTTTAAAACAAAAGACGATACAAAAATGGCAATGGTACAGCTCAACTCACAACAAAAAAGTAATACAGTAATGTCGAAACCGCAACGCTCTAGCATTAATAGTTACCGAGATACCCTACAATTACAACGAAAATGGGACACCCTGTACATACTTGTTATTTGCTTTTCCTTTTTGTTCTTTTTCTTATTTCTTGGATGGCGGTGACTGCTATCAAAGTTATATATAATAGTTTACCTGTGAAACCAAAAATAATTATTGGAACCCATTATGTGCCGGCAATAGGCCAATTGAAAACAAATTAAAAAATATATATATCCAAATAAATAACTGTTTTCCTGGCGCTTAGGTAAAAGGGTGTGAATTATACTGGGTATTTCCAAGATGTTTTCGATTTGATAATGTAGGAATCGGGTCAAGTAGTAAATTTATAAAAGAAGTTCTGTTTAGACTGTTGGGTGTTTTCGTTCGTATATTTTTAATCTTCACAATGACAGTAGACAGTAGTCAAATAGAATTTCTCAAGACTGTAACTTTTCTTAGGGTTTAACACCATAATTTGCTTTGTCAAAACAAAATACTTGATTTATTCAATTTTTTGTTTATACATCTTTGAGATGGTGATAGTTTGGTCCGATAGTGAACACATCAGTAGCGACGGTGAACAGCTTTCTACAGGAAATAATACAAAACATTGTACTTAATCGTCAGAGCTTGTTTGCTGGTGAAGTTGGTGCATTAAAGAAACTTCTGGGATGACTAAAGCACCTTATGAAATGATCCCAGAAATTCCCGATTTAAGGAAAACATTGTTTTAAGCATTAAGACTGCACCAGAAAGTTCGCAGCGTTTTGAGAATCAACTTTTACCAGAAAAACAACTAAAAGAGGCGGGTTTTGATACAATCAAATATTTCAGAATGGTTAGATTCATCACAGTCACATCATCAAAAAAGGATCGACAGACTGTATTAAATTTCACATGCAGGATGTGGTAGTTGCTGGATAAATGAATTCTTGCTACTTTCTGCGAAAGATACCTATTAAAGAAAAGGTGAATTACCACGAAAATAAGTCAAAGAACACATTTGAACAGAAAAAAATCTAAACAGTTCATCTAAGCATGAAAACTGTTGCATGCAAAAACCTCTTTGTTGAAGAAACGCCTACAAAAAGTTGTTCGTCCTTCCTCCTATCACTGCAATGTTAATCCGATCGAGTTGAGATGGGGCCAACTAAAACCACGTCTGCGATGGAACAACATCTCCGAAATTTAGTAGTGCTACAATTGAATTTACTAAGGAGGAAGTTGATAAAATATTAGGCGTCAGTTGAAAAAAATGTATAGATCACTTTATCCATGAAGAAGATGTGTTGATAGATTCATGATCAGTTTCAGGTTTTATATTTATTTGCAGGAGAAATTATTATTAAATATAAGGAGGTTATTATGAATTTCAGTTAATTTATGTCTTAATAAACTGCCAATAAATCAAAATTAATGAGTGCAGTGAAATATAAAATTATTAATGTAAATGAGCAAATCTTGAAACTCTTTGTAAATTTGTACTCTTCGATTTTGGCTTGAAAATGGGAGGACAAGAAGCAATTTTTTAGTAATAACCGGTTGGCTGCGGTACCTCTGTCTCACACATATACAAGCAGACGACGTTATTGTCTTAACACTATTGAGTAAGGTAAGTATAGGTATATCTACCTTATCTGCGATTATTATCCATATTATCTTTAACCAAACGATAGTAAATAAGCTCATCCCCTTTGCTATGAATCAGTTTTATGCTTCAAGTATCTAAAGCTCTATAAAATGAGTAGTCGTACATCTTTAGCCCAAAGTGACAGGTCGAATAAGAATTTGAATATGTTGAGTAATGTGTCAGGTATATCTCCTACTATTTAAAATAAATTATTTATTTAAATATTAGCCTTACCCTATACCATGTAATGGATTGATCGTAGGGGTAGATTCGGCACATTAAATTATACTGAAACTGCATTATGTTTCAGTTTTTTCCATCCAACCTGCCAATTATTTTGATACTGTGACTCTTAGATAATATTAACTTTAAACTATAAAATGGTAAATATCTATTACACTTCACATAAACACGCTACTCAAAAATGTTTTTTAGGATGAGGCAAGATAAATTCGAGATAACGATAGAAAGGGAGCAAAGAACCACCTATTTTTACAAAACAGTACCATTCAAAAGCTACTGAATATTTAGAGGTAAATGAATACTTTTCTGGAAGATAAAAGATTTCATTACACCTTAACGTGTTTTCAAACAAATATACTTGATATTTTTTTGCAAAAATAATTGATAATTTCGAGGTCTACCGTTCACTTTTACGAATTTTACTGTTTTGTTAATAATAAAGTTCTGTATCTATTTCGAATGCTTCTTTTCTATCTATCTCCAGCGACTGTGGTGGGTCGAATATGGCGGCTACAAATCCCTGCTTGTATAGAGTTCTAGTTTATTCTGTAACAAGGAATCGTTCACAATTATTCAATTTTAAACTCCGACAGGCTTGTTAATTGTTATTATTAATATCCTTGTGGGTATGTAGAAATATCTAATTCATCTAACTTTATGACTCGTTCACTTCAAACCATTAATAGCACAGGATTATTAACTTTATGGGTAAGCAAGTTTGCAAAAGGTAAGTTGACCGTTTCAACAATAGTTGGCCCAGGTATAAATATAATCAATAAATCTTCTAAGAAGGTCGCAATCGCTATCATTACTTCTACGACAGCGTGGTAATAACTGGGGTGAATTTTCTAGGAAGGGTGACGCCTTATAGATTACTTAAGCGCAGACATTTCTAGACGAACATTGGTCGGAATAAATTCAAGATGACAAGAACTTTTTGGGGAATGATGTTAGTGTTCGGGTGCGGGTCATGCGTGATTATCCCGGACGAAGAGCTTTCCCAAGATATTCAGAGTTGCATATGTGTTCCGTACTGGCAGTGCAAGGATGATCACAGCGGCTTAGTCGAAGATGGTGTGGATTTAATGGACATCAGGTAAGTGCGTTACATAATAAGATTACAAAGTCTTGTAAATAAATAAGAATTTAGATAGGAACTTTTGGATATTTTTTATCACGAGAAATTGAAATCTATAGACGTCCTAGAAACCACTAGCTACAATAATCGGAATTCACTGAAAACTGTAAAACTTTTTTGTACGTTCAGATAAGGTGCAAATAGGTCAGAGGTATGCGGTACTTGAGTATACAAGTACACGAGGTGTGTATTATTCATTATTTTCAAATTCTAACCTATATTTAAATACATAAAGCGTTTAAAATACTTTTAAAGTAGCTACTTACATCTTAATCTCATCATTAAAAATAAAGTATTGTAATAATTTAAATGTAATATTCAGGATGTTCCTGAATGTATGGACAAAATTTTTTATTGTTACTGTACCCAAAAATAATATGAAAGCTCCTAGAAAAAAATTCGTGCTTCTTAAGCACTAAAAATGGGCACATTGGAAATTATTTTACTACACCTTGTTTGTGCGGCACAGATTTTGCTATTAAAAAAAGGATGTCGATGAGCTCATATCTCAAAAAAATGGAATATAATTTTGGCAAATATATTGCGCCATATTCTTGGTTAATATGAAATTGACGTATCAAAGCTTTTTTCTGTAAGCTGGCCATTATTACTCCTTTAATTAGTTGTCTCCAACCTATTTTTCGCCGTATTTAATAACATATAGTGATTTTTCGAAAGAGTTGGATAGGGTTGGTCATACCTTGCTAAAAGCAAAGTTCTCAGCAATAGGGTTTAAGGGCAGAGTAGTGTGTAGGTTGGGTAGCTTCCTCAAGAGGAGAACACAATATGCAAAGGTCAATCAATATTTCTAGGGCTATAGATGTGACCTCTGGTGTGCCACAGGGCTCTCGTTGTGGTCCGATTCTGTTTAACCTCTCCGTGAATGATGTGCACACTGTAGTGTAGTACTGTAAGTTCTTAATATTTGCGGATGAATATAAAACTTTTATGGCATGCAGTTCTGTGTAGCCCTCAGGATGACCTCAAAGGTTTTTTTTGAAGCGACTAGGACAAATGGGTTGGTTTTGAACACGGATAAATGTTATGTGATTACGTTCTCAAGACTTTTATCTAGTATATTATTTGAGAATTCTGCTAATGGTGCATTGGCTGGTAGAGTTGAAGTCATTAGGGACCTTGGTGTGTTTATTTTGATGGTATGTTGACTTACAAGAGGCATTTAACGCAAATATAGAAACTTTGGCTTCTTTATTAGGAATTCAGCTGATTTCTCGATATGATCTTTTAGTATGGCGTTAAAAAAGCAAATAAATTGTACAATTAATAGAAAATGCAGTTTGGTTCGGTTTTTGTCAGTAATAAACCTTTCCAAGTACTTAACTAAATGCGACAAAAAAACTGTTGCGAATAAATACAGTAGGCCATGGAAACAAAACATCTACGTTTACTTTAAAATGCATGTCTATGCTGTGCTGTCTACACCTCAACTAACTGCAGATAGATCTATTTCGCTGTCATTACAGCTCATCAGTGCAGTTTAGGTCTAGTGTAGACAGCACGGCATAGAACTGATTTTGCTGATATACCAAAGCAATGGTATGATGTAAGTAAGAATTTAGGATAGCAATGCCATCTGTCAGCATTACACTGACATGATGACAAAGGCACCAAGCTGCCATAACGGGTACTACTTCCTAAAGGAAGTGACCTGTAGCCTGACAAATTGGCATGCAACTGCATACTTCAATTTGACGGCAGGCCCCCACGGCACTTTTTGCTAGCGGGCAAGAACCGACATACATTAAAATGCATGTCTATGCTGTGCTTTTTTACGTTTCTGTTTGTCATCAATTTAAAACAGTTTAGTGCCTGCTCTGAACTTAATTTAGTTTTTAAAATCAAGTTGTCGAATGCTGAAATTTACGATATGCTCGCAATTTATTTTCGTTGTTTTGAAAACACATGTCTTACTGAATGCCTCACATGATGGAACACCTCTTGAGAGACGGGAAATTAAACTTTGCCAGACGTCTTCGACAAAGCTTCTCCCATCAGAAAGCGACTAGCAAGGAGTGAAAATAATATCATAAAGTACTTGTTTATGTAAACACAAATCTACAGTTAACACCAGATAAATTGCGTTGCATCTTGGTTTAACCAAAGACACTGTTCACCGCATATTAGTTGACAAGTTGCATCCGTATCACATTTCTTTACATCAAGCGCTTTCTGAATTGGACTACGATTCAAGAAGGAATTACTGTCACTGGCCAAGGCAGATGTGCGATATTTAAATCTTTTAATCAATGTCCAGAATGTGTTGCTGGAAAAGGTTTCTTTAGAAACCAGAAGTAATATGTGGTTCAAGCACTCCCGCAGATTTTGTGAAAAATGCGCGGAAGTATTTAGAAATGACTTACCCAAACCGTTGGAATTTTTGGCAAGTCTAAATTTAATCTTTGTACTGTACAACTTGTACTTTTACAATTGGTCAATAATAAATAGACTTTCTGTTCTAGATTGCCAAAATACTTATATAAATATGATAACCAATATTGTTGTAAAAAACTTAAATCTTCAAGTTACACATTTGCTCTGCTTATAATATTATGCCATATTAGTATAGATACAGAAAAAACATCCCCTTAAACATCTTCAGTAGTTTCCATCAAAGATACAACGTACCTTACAACTTCTTTATTTAAACTAACTTTCATATTATTTACAAATACTACACTTTAAACCTTATTTACAATTTATTGTATTCATATCATACTGTTGATGTTTTGCAGTGATTCTCTTCAGCTGAAGCCGTTGAAACTTATAGTTCGTCAGTAGGTTAACCAATATTTCCTCAGACTCGCCGATCTAGGGTTTTTTAGTCGAACAGAAAATTGCTTCGTTGTTCTTTTGTTAGCAGGCTCTTTGCTGCAGGTATACTTTATAAATAAGCCACTATTACTGGCGTTACTTTTTACAGTAATAATTTATTATTGCAGACACATAGTTTTCTATTTGAGACAGTTTCTGTGACAAAATAACTAAGCAAATAAATGTCTGTTCGACTAAAAGAAAAAATAAAACAAAAGGACGTGGTGTTCATACAAAAAGCTCTGGATCCGAAAGTCTGAGAAGATCATGAAATATCTTGGCCAACCTACTCACGCATTTTAAAATACACTTTATTTATTATTGCAATAGAATCCTAATTATCCCAATTTAAGCTATACAGATATCCAATCGAGATATCTGGATCTGGTCTGATCTTATTAATATCCGAACTATTAGAGTTCAGTTTTAGTCCTATGATAAGAAGTTCAAAATGTGTGACTTGAAGAAGTTTTTTTCCAACCATTTTGCCACGCACCTATGATGTATTAGAAACATCATTGTAATTGACTAAAGATTAAATGAATTAAGGTTGCAAATTGTTGAATTTAAAACCTAATTTTTACCTGACTGAATTCTGATTGTTTACAATGTATGTTTTTAAAACAGACAGTTTTACTTACTACTTGACTTTGCCACTTGGGAAAGAAAACTTGATGTTATAAAGTAGGTAAGTATTTTGGCACTCTAGAACGGAAAGTATTTATTATTGACTAATTATAAATGATTAATGAGTGAACTTGAAAGGAGTTGTAGTAGTACAGTACAGACACGTCAAACGTTCAGGTTCAGGTTCAAAACAACTGCCAAAACACAGTTGCATATTTTACCAGCGCATGCGCCTTTGTTAGAACGTACTTTGAGATCTAGCCGCTCCTATCAAAGCCTTCCAACCAGTAGGGAAGAATAAACGTTTTACACAGGCAATTAACAACATTTCTACGCCAGAAATTGAATGTGCTGCCGTGTTGAGTACTGGCAGAATTGAAAAATGTATTGTCAATGAGGGAAGGCATTTTGAACATTTACCAGATTAATTTATTTATACCTAATGTTTTTTATTGTTGTACTGTTATTGGTTGGTGTTGAAAATAATGCTCGATTTTGGTTAAGTTAATTCAGTTTGCGACTGAAAATAATTGCAGTTACTTTAGTTGTTAGAAGTTTCTGATGTTTTTAGAAATAACTCTGCTAAAAGTAAAGATAAAAGTGGTTTTTTTTGTTTTGAAGCATACAAAATGCTTTTTAGGAAATCTTAATAAACTTGCACCATTCTATTTAAAAGTTTCGAGTAATTTGCAAAAATTGAAAACAAGTGAGAATTTTGCCATCTAGCGGGTAAGTTAATTATGAGTTAAAATTAATATTTTTGCAATATTTTTTTTAAGTTGACATTGTTCTACACAATAAAACAAACCCGACTAAAATGCGATTGTTCAAAATTAATATTTTTGCAATAATTTTTTTAAGTTGACATTGTTCTACACAATAAAACAAACCCGACTAAAATGCGATTATTCAAACTGAAATAGTAGTAATTTGTTTGCATCATCAAAAATTGTGACATTTTCTGCAAAAAGATGAATTATATTATTGACAATGCCCAAAGCGCCATCTGGCGGCAGTGTTAGAAGTTTGAAAATATAATTAAAGACTTTTGGGTACCCCATTTACCTACCTTATAATTTTTTCCAACTTCCAAGACAAAGCAATGTGCAGATGCAACTGCGTGCGCTTTTTACTGCAGCACCCTGTATATACAATTATTGCTTGACGCCTTGGTCATGGATTTTTAATAATACATAAACATGAATAAGTCATGCGAAAAACGTGGTTCGAGATAGATATTCTTTACTTTATTAAAATGCATGTCTATGCTGTGCTGTCTACACCTCAACCAACTGCAGATAGTACTATTTCGCTGTCATTACAGCTCATCAGTGCAATTTAGGTCTAGTGTAGACAACACGGCATAGAACTGGTTTTGCTTATATACCAAAGCAATGGTATGATGAAAGTAAGAATTTAGGATGGCAATGCCATCTGTCAGCATTACACTGACATGATGACAAATTGAAGTATGCAATTGCGTGCCAATTTGTCAGGCTAGAGGTCACTTCCTTTAGGAAGTAGTACCCGTTATGGCAGCTAGATGGCTTTTTCATCATGTCATTGTAATGCTGACAGATGGCATTGCCATCCTAAATTTTTACTTTCTTTATTTTATATTCAGGTACGTAAATAATAGAGATATGCATTTTTTTAGGATTCACAAACCATCCTTGGGACAAAACCCCCGATGCACAGGTGAATATGACGTGTGTTGTCAATTTCATTGTGGTCAGAGGAAAGTTCCAGTAAATCTTGATTATGATTACGATCCCAATGGAAATATACCTAGGATTATGGGCAATGACGAAGCTGAATTTGGCGAATTTCCTTGGATGTTAGGCATACTAAAGGACAAGGTATGCAAATTTAAGGAAGTATTGATAAGTACTTGTTTATGTGTATTTATTAATTCAAAATGATAATTGGGTATTATCACTTTTTTTTAAATTACGTAAAATGAATCTTGAAGTGAATATATATCGTAAGCCATGTTAGAAAAAACAAAAAAAATATTTGTAGGTAGAGGATTTCAGGTCTGAAATTTAAATCTTAGTAGTCACCGCCAAAACGCTTCTATCCAAGGTTATTCAACTCGTGACGTCAAGTGTCATGTAAACATTACCGAGGAGCGTGCTGTTTGATGGTGTAGTATCATTATTGTATTGGAAAAGGTTTTGTGAGGTGTTTATTGAAAGGACGGTATAAGAGGTCGCACCAAAAAGTTATTTGTGTAGTTTTACGAGCATCTATTATGTATGGAAAACGAAACAAGTGTTGTTTTGTACATGGTTATAAAAGTACTTCAGTCAGTACAGCTAACAAAATTTTTGTAACCGTTCCTCGAGATTATCAACGTATGAACAAGTTGTTTAAGGCCCCTTGACGTGATACGCCGAAATCGCAACGTTTGTTTTTCTGCTGTGAAGATCACCTTGATTCTTACTGTAAGTTTTATTATTCTTTTTGGGGTTATAAGTATTTACCATTCAGTTTCCATTTTGTTATAGCTTGAAGAGGATATGAAAAATTATATGCATTTTAAATTGATAGAGGGAAATGTTATAATAAAGAACGACGTTGTTCCTCATATATTCGACTGTTAGCCAGACCGGAAACGAGGCACAAGAGCCCCGAAAATAAATGGCAATTTATATTTATTCTGACCTCTAAAATAAATGTCAAGTTTAGGGTACATTTTTGATTCTTACATTTTTATGTTTACAAATAGTATGTTTCCAACAACCCACTGTGATCAAATTATCAGTGCTACGTTAAATTGATAAAAAGTTCACTTATGCTGTTGTTTTTACGTTCATCTCCACCGCGTTGAACCGCTTGTCGCTGTACACAAATTCCATAACAATAAACTTGCCTTCAGAAGTCATAACTCATAAGTAATTCACTTTTCCTTGGCGTATTTTAATTCGCTTGTCGCATGATGCGCTGACCCCAGATGTAAACAAGCGGCCATTTACAAGACCCCTGACGTCACGGCCAATATGTTCGCGTTTTGGCGGTCCCTTTAAATACTCATACATTTTTAATATTAAAAATACACCTTAGGATCCATTTTTTCGAATTTATAAGCTGTCACAGCTGTTTTGTGGATTAGATGCTACCTATTAATATGCAATTTAATAAAATATAAATACATGGCAAATACCCAATTATGTGCTACACAAACGTGCCTAAATGTATAAAAATAAATTGTGAATAAATAAACAAGACATATAAAATACAATAGACTAACCATAATTGGTGGTATAGTATGCTTTTTAACCATGATATAATTTCGGTACATTTAACCTGATCTTATGTTATACAGTATGTCATTTCATTTCATGTTGTATTTTTAGGGCCATTTTCAGAGAATTTTATAACCATACAGCTATCAGCTGTATTCTTTTATACAAAACTACATCCCTATTTGGGCTTGGCAAAAACAATTTTGAAATACATTAAAGAACTCTTTTATTTGGCATTCGTTTGATAATTACCTAGTTTTGAAAACAGTCAGACCTGATAGCGCAGTGAATAAGGTGTTTTGTTTTAAAAATCCTGCTCCTTCAACATGCTAAATATGTTCGCACTTTCCAAATTTGATATAATCTTGTAGCATACTCAGTGATATAATATATAAACAGAAGGCATTTAGATGTAGTATCAACAAACACAGTTACTTCATTCCTATTTAGTATCTTTGCACTGTATTTTCAATAGGTCTTCAGATGCGGTGCGTCGTTAATACATCCTCAGGTGGCATTAACTGCTGCTCATTGTGTCATTGACAACGGTCCATATAAAGTGAGAGCAGGAGAATGGAACTGGAGAATTGCAAACGAGAATTTGCCTCATCAGGACAGGATGACAGAGAAGGTATGTATAACAAATCTAACTCTCGTACTGTTAAATCTTGTTACTTAATCGTACATGTAGTCTATCTTGGGCCGTTTTGATGTTCTCTGTTAGATTGGGAAAAATATGACGTTCGGAATGCCGAAGAAAATCTCCGAGGTAAACTGACAATACAGCGTGMCCCATTTTCGTTGTAATTTTGTACCGTCGGTTGTTTTAAAGCTACAACCAACMTTTAAATAACCTTTCATTTGTTCAATTTTTCGTATTTTGCTTAGGAATGTAGGTGCAAAAAATCTGCATACATTTTCTTCAATCCAGTGGCGCTCTCAGATTTTTTATGGGGTCACATTTTGAGATATAACACAAATCTGCATCTAGTTAAGGAGATATGTAATATTGTTGGATTTATTTTCAATATTTTTGGTATTATCCATTTTTTCAATAGTTTAATCAGATTTTATGCTTACATCCAGGAGGCTATATAACAAGAAAACACACAAAATTAGTAAAAATAAACCTAACAATGTGTAATTTTCTTAATCAGAAAAAACAGTAGTAAAACCAGTTATGGTTTCTATTAAAAAAAAAGAAATTTGTTATATCTCAAAAATGTGGCCCCTTAAAAAATTCTGAATGCGCCACTGGATTTAAAGCAAAAATATCTATAAAAATTGTCTCCAAATTTATTGTATCTACATGCCCAAGACAGATATTGAGATCTGCAGAAATGATATTCAAAAGTTCACTGTACCTTTAAAGCCACAACTCTCTAGTATTAATAGCTACCGTGATACCCTTCAATTACAACGAACATGGGACACCCTATTTAGGGCAGTTTGAAATACTAATCGCTTCAAGTTGTCTCATCAGTGATTGTAATAATATAAAGTTTCCAATCTAGACTAATTTTCATTAGAGTTTGTATCTGAAAATTTTTATGTATTGTCGCAATTATGTGCTATGCCATTAATGGAATATCAAGTAAAAGGTTATTGAAGCAAAGTGGTTGTTGAAAAGGAAAGGGCCTAAGATATAATTACCCAAATGCTGGCCCAAATGTTAATGGTGATTTAAATTTCGAAAATAATGAAAAATTTCAGTTTCATGATGATGAAAATTGTGCACATTAACAAATCTATTATAATAAAATGTTATTTTGATAAAAAATAACGCTTATTAAAAAAGAACCCATTGGTAAGATATATCCTACATCCTGAAATAAATAATCAGCCAGCAGTTCCTAATGAAATGAATACAACAAAGCCTTACTGGAATACGTATTTGAAAACAGTATTGTTTCTCAAAAATGTATCACTATAAAGGCAAGAAACTTATAAACATGAAAATTAGTTTCAAGAAACAAATAAGTCCTTTTTAAATTTTTAAATTGTGACTTTTTAAATTGTACTGCAAATAAAGTTTTCATCATCATCGAGTAGTTATTTTTACCAAATTTTTTTGCTTTGAAACGCTTGACAATATTTGCGTGGAAAACGCGTTCCTAGATCATGATGCATTGTTTGTAGTGAAAAATTTTATGCCAGGTCATAATTCATTCGAACTTCCACTACAACAATCTACAAAACGACGTGGCACTGCTCATCTTGGATTCGCCGTTTGCCCTGGCTGAGAATGTTGGCATCATCTGTCTGCCGCCTAGTGGAATTAGCTACGAGGGCTCGAGGTGCACAGCTAGTGGGTGGGGCAAAAATACTTACTTTCAGGTGAGTGATACTTCATACTACCTGGTCATTCATTCAAATCTAGAAATCGTAAAATTACAAAGACAGTTAAATTACAAAAAAGCACTAAAATTTAAATTAAGAAAGAAACAAGAGGCATATTCTTGTTGTTAATTTTCCTGCCCTATAAGATAGTGTTTACAAATTATCAGTACAAAATTTTGTTTCGAAGAAAACATCGACTTTATTTTGTATTTGATTCAGATCACTTCTACTGTGAATTTAACAATGAGCTGCCAGATATGATTATAAAATCATTCCAATTATCAGTTTCTCACTACATATAATTCAGTCAAATAGTAATTTGACTGGACAGTTCCGGTTAACACGATTTTATTTATTCAACCTATCAATAAGGGTGTGGTTATGATTATAGAACCCAGTTTCATATTTCAATACCAAAAATCTCTGAGACATATTTGTCAAAAATTAAACAATAAACAACTTTATTAATGAAGTTTTCACTTAACATTCATAATAAACGAGTTATAAACTATAAAAGAAAATATAGCGTCCAAAATATGTTTTGATGAACAAGATCATATTAAACTGTAGATTGTCTTTTTTTGAGTTGTTGACACAAATTAATCTTGGTCAACTTTATATATCTATAATATACAGGGTATTTTTGCAATTTAGTCGATTCCTATTAACACTCGTATCTCGATTATTTTAGTTATCGAAAAACTGTTTTGAATACTTAAGCTGTTATCTTCAGTAGCACAAAAAGGTGTTACTAAAATTTTCCTAGATACAATATACAAGTTCATTTTTTTTAATAGAACACCCCCTATATATTTTTACATTGTCATATTTTTTATTTTAACAATATCCTAAATTAACTTTTTATATTTCAATAAATTTTTGTGTATTTCTTTCGATCGTGTTAAATAAAGTCAAATAATTGACTATAACCTAAACAAGATCTTTCAATGTATATTACTTTAAATCTTCTTTAATCCACCCTTTTTAAACGTTATTTTAGAACAACAAACAAAAACACATGTAGACGTGTTGAAGGCCATACACAATTTTTTTCTTTAAAACATTTTGCAACAAGCGTAATACAACTATGTGGAATATTTCAGTTTTTATATGGAAACTTCCAAACAACCACTGGAAAAGTCCATTTAGTAGATGGATATTTTCAAATAGTCACTAACAATATAGTGTTTTAAAACTTAGTGGAAATTCAATCCATTTACTCTCTGGAATAAATGCTGGAAAGTTCTATTCAGTAGGTGGAAATTTTTGGGAACTTCCAAATGATAAATGGAAATTTGCACTTGCTAAATGGATATGACCAATTATTATTTGGAAATTCCAAAATAATTAAAGATTTCCAGATATTAACTGAAATTTTCATTTAGTTATAAAACACTTGCTGAAAATGTTTGAAAAAGAAACATTATGCTCAATAATTTCCAAAAAATAACTGTAAGTTTCCTGATTGAAACTGGAATTTTTCACTTCCTAAATGGAAATGTCCAGTTATTATTTGGAAATTTCGAGTTACTATCTGGATATTTTCAGTTATTAAATGGAAATTTCTAGTGAGTTGGATAATAACTGGAAACTTGTGGATAGTAAATGAAAATCTTAGGTAATATATGGACATTTTCATTTAGTAGTTAAGCAGGAAATTTCTATTTACTATCAGGAAATTTCCAATTATTATTATTTGGAAATTTCCATTTACTGTCTGGATATTTCCAGTTACCATTTGGAAATTTAAACTTACTAAATGGAAATTTTCAGTTATTAACGGGAAGCTCCCAGAATTTAACTGTAAATTTCCAAATAGTACTTAGGAACCTCCGTTTAGTTATAAACGCTTGCTAAAAATGTTTAAAAGCCCTTCAAATCTTCTGTAAATACATGCACATAAGTGCAGTGGGAAAAGCATCTAGAACCATTTGTGTTATCAAATTTCCCAAAAATTGTCAGCTACACAAACATGCATTTTTCTTTTTAGCAACATTAAGAATCCATAGCGAAACTATGTTAACGTTGTATAGTAATACTATTTTTACCCATCTTGAAGCGATATACAAAACATTCAATGCTGTACAAATATATGACCTATGGTACACTTTCAGGTAGGTAAAGCCGAGAGAAATTTAGTGACAAAACATACAAAGCATTCCATCAAAAAAAGTTAAAATTAATGAAATAAAACTTGCGCTTGTGTCTTGTCTAGTGACGGCTCCTGAAGAAGGGTTTTAGGATATCGCCCTCTCAATGAAAATTCAATTCAATCAGCATGTTTAATGTATATATATGTACTATGTTGCTATAGCATTTACTTTTCTTACTGGAACTAGCTTTATTTCTTGCATGCTTAAGTAAGTAATGCTATGTCTTATTGTCATGGTTACTGCACCATTCCACTCCACAGACATCTTACACTTTTTACCTAAAAATATAAAATGCCTGTGTCCCACTCGAACTAATATTTGCTTAGTTACGGGGCCTTTTGAATTCTCTCCACAGTCAGTGTTGCGACATTATACATTTGTAGCACTCTTTGTAGGTTACAGCGTTATCTTTCATGATGGTATGCAAGACAACGCTGCTACCTACTGAATTTGCCACAGTGTATGAGAATATAATAAATAAATCAACAAAAAAGAGAAAATACTGAATATTGAAAATGTATTGACTCCAGTAATAATTTGCTACAAATAAACCGTGTCGTTTATAACCATTACATCATCCACATGAAAACATGCCATTAATAATACATTTTTTAAATAAATGGTTGCTATTATCATTACATATATAAGTATTTAGCAAAATTTCAGTTAAATATTACTAAATGAAACAAAATTTAGCCCAAACCTGGTCACTAACGGATACATAAGGAGATAAATATCTACAAACCAAGAGTTTGGTAGATAGAATCGCAGAATTTAATTACACAGAAATAAATATCTGTTGAATAACGGATTGTTTCTGTCTTTTTGACTGCTGCGTTCCTCCATTTAGATAGAAAGAGAAAACAAATTAAAATTATGTACAAAATATACATATATTTTAACTGTAGGATAAGTTTATGTAACATTAAAATTAGGAAACAGATAAATTCAAACTATATATTTTAGGAAACGAAATAAATGGTTTGTATGAACTCGTATTTCAAGTAAGGTAAAATTGTGAACAAATAAATTGGGCAACATGTTTTAAGAGACAAAATATTAAGAATCGGTATTCTTGCAATACACAAATTCAACAAAGAGAAATTAAATCGGTATTCATATTTTAGTATTGAATAAGAATTCCATTTTACTTAACAGAAATTGTCGCATTTACATTATATAGTGAATACAAACTTGACAATTTTTTGATGACACAGGGCTGTGTGATGTAGACAGATTTCTTTTGTAGGGTACTTACCAGACCACACTAAAAAAAATTGATCTCCCGATTGTGTCAAGGAATAGTTGTCTGCATTCCCTTCGCAGTGCAAGTCTCGGACCCTTCTTCAATTTGCACCGAAGTTTTATTTGTGCCGGAGGCGGAAGAAACAAGGACACATGTAAAGGAGACGGAGGCAGCCCTCTATTCTGTCCCATCGAAGGGCAACCTAACCGCTACGAACAAGTGGGTATAGTGTCGTGGGGTTTGGTCTGTGGCAAATATGACACTCCTGGTATATACGCTAGTGTTGCTGTGTTTAGTGAGTGGATTGACGAGACGATGATCAGACATAATTTTGACACAAACATTTACAGATATTAATTTAAAATGTTGTATTAGTCAATAATGGGTGCTATTGTTCACGTATACGCTACTGTTGATTCTAGTTTCATTACAAGTCTGCCCATAATTTATTTTTTTTTCCAATGAACGTGTTTTAAAGTACATGAATATTTGCATGTAATTTTTATGTAGCGGCAGGTTGTTAAATAACATACAATTTTATGAAAATGAGATACAAATAATATTTGTGCAGCTTGAGACTCCAACCAATGTGGGTAATAAATTTTGTTTACAGGATTTGCTTTAAACTAATAACCAAAATGGCTGCTCTGTATCATGTATATAAAATGTTTATAAAATAAGCTTTTATAAAAGATAAAAAAATAAAAAATTTCTAACTTTGTAAATTTAAGAATTAATTAATACCAGAACTTGCAGTTGTGTTAATAATAATATATTTTTTCAAGAATTTGTCGGTAATCAGTATTTTATAATGATAAGTTAGGTTACAAGAGAATTTGCACAATGTCTTAGATGGTTAGTTTACAGGGTCCGCCACCTAAAACTCCCCAGGCTCGTATTTTCGCTCTTTTTTTGGGTACAAACAAAAAAATCTTCGTTTTCGCCACAAACACTATAACTTTAATACTTTTGGTTCTTACCATAATTTAAAGTTTAGAAATTCAGGTACCAATAACTTTCAAAATTCAAACAAACTGTTTGTAAATTTTCAATTGTTTAATTTTCATAGTAGAATCTTAAATTTATCAAATGCTAGTGTTGCAGTTAAACAGTCAAAATTTCTAAATCAAGATTTAAATTCATTCCACACAAGAAAACTGATACTCCTATTAAAGACATTGATTTACAGGCAATAGACTGTAAAGCAATTTTAGATAATTTAAACCTAGAAATTAAAAGGCTTTGGATTCAAAATATAATTTTATTATTACAGAAACCTATTAAAAGCATTTCCTCACCATCCAAAAAGATTGTTTATCTTTTGACACAATCATTTACTTAAAATTATAGATTCTAAGAGAATAAATGATTTAGTGTTTTCCAAAGAAGGCAAAGGTAATTGTTTAGTTATTTTAAATAAGAACGATTATTTAAATAAAGTTTTTAACTTCTTGAAGAGTGGAAAACTGTTGAGACTGAAAATACTATTATCTTTTACAAATTAAAAGAACTTTTAGACAAAGTTAAACCAACATTAAAATTATTTAACTATACTAAGTCAAAATTATTGTCTATGATGACATTTACATCACTTCCTAAAATACACAAAGACAACAGACCTGTCAGACCTGTTAGTTACCTAAATTCTCCGCGTTATAATTTAGCATCCTTGGTGAAGTTCTGAATTTCGAAAACTCTTTTGCTATTAAACATTCTATCGACCTGACCAAAACTCTTTCGATACAATAATTTATTTCTTTCAATAACTTATCTGTGTTACACAAAAATCATATAGTGACTTTAACAGAATGTCTTAAATCAAAATATTTTCTGTTTTGATAATAAATATGTCATACAAAATTCAGGTTTAGCATTGGGTTCGTCTCTTAGCCCACTTTCAACAGAACTTTTTATGATAATTTAGAACAGCATATTTTCAAGAACGGTTCCTTTTCTTCCCACATTAAATTTTGGTATTGTTATGTAGATAATGTTTTTTGCCTTTTTACAGGAAATCACAATGACTTTGACAATAACTTTCTTACATTTATAAATTCTCTTCACGATTTTATAAATTCCAGTTTTGAAATAGAAATGGATAATCAAATTCCACTTTTAGATTTATTGATTATATGAAATCAGTGGTTACTTTACACCAATCAAATTATCCTTCCAACCTCTAGCTTAACCAACGACTTGGTCAATTTTTGCAAGGATTGAAATATACAGGCAAAAACCAGATATAACCAAAGGCTCTGATTAGTTAAAATTATTCTGTGTAACTATTCTTACAAGTAAGCATTTCTTATCAAATATAATATTTTTTCTTGCCACCAACAACTATATGAAAACTTCTGAAGAAACCACCGTTTAGTTCAACTAAATTGGCACTTTTGGGAATCTACACACATACATATTTGTTTATTGTAACAAGCTACTTCTTTGAAAATTAGGTATGCATGTTAAAACACAGAAATTTAAAAAAAATAGTTGAACAAATGGCTCCATTTAAAGTAAGACTAATTTATTTGCACTGAATAGAATGATTCTGTTTTAAACAATTTTTTTTTCAAATAAATGCATTTATTAATTTCAAGCAATCCCTTTTCTATGCAAATCATTTAACTAATTTAAAAATATTTTATTAAGTGATACGAATGTGATATTTTTGTTGAATCAAAATGAATTTGCAGTGCAATCATAATCGCAAAGTACAAAAAAACATTTATTTCAAAACAAGATATACAATCATTTTTCAATTAATAGGTAGTATCAAAAACAATATAAGCTTCCACAAATATTTTTTCTATATTTAGATACAAATGTGATAACCAGAAACCTCACTGTAAAAATTCGCTCCATAGAACTTAGTAAATCACTCGCAGATAAGCTACACAAAATATAGATCTCAGACTCAGAGGGTGAATTGTTCTTTTGTTATGTATTGTTGTTTCCAGATGCTAACAACGATACAATCTCCGCAAAAACTATCCATGCAAATACCAATAGAATGTTTGTAATAATCACTTACTTCTTCTAATATAGGACTACATGGATGTCGATGTTTAATAGACGTTTGTTGATTGTTTAAACATGTAAGATCAAAAGAGTAACCTTTTTGCCGAGTTTCCACATTGAAATACACTACTTTTTTACCATCATGATACCTAACATTCAACACAAATAAGAAGTTGTTGTAAAGTAAAACATAAATGCTGTCACTTATATTCTCTAAGGATATTTGTAGTTCATTGTTAAAAACTTGATGATTCTGTTGGCAGTGTTGTAGTAAAGCACTTTCAAAACCTTTCCAATGACAAGAATTTAATTTGAAAGGACAATTTATGATCAATGAATTACTGCAATTATGCTCCTTTAACTGATAAGGTTTGCCCCAATATGAGCATCCAAATATTTCGTTAATGCAGGAATAAATAACATTATCTTCAAGGGGAATAGAAGGATTCCGTGCAAAGCAAAGGGCTTTACTGCATATCATGCATATATCATCGCTTTCACTGCCACACTTTTTACAAAATAAGTGATCCGATTTGCATTGATAAAGCACATAAAGTAGTTTTTGTGCACATCCTAGGCATCTTGAGTAATTTACGTGCTTGTTATCGTTTGGCAACCCTAATTCAACTGATACTGTTTCCACCTTTTGAAAGATATGCTTAAAAATGCTTATATCTAGCACACAATGCAATGGATCTGTATTCTCACCAGGATAACAAAGCACTTTACCAGACATAGAAAGATTTCTTATACTGCTACCTTCAGACTTTAAATGAATAGTGTAAGCTTCAGTTTGTGATGTCATCTCTGTGTCAACACCAAAAACGGCAAATTTAAATCCATTTACTTTATCGAAAGAATGATTAATAACATAACATCCACCTTTTCCAGTGTAGAGCTTAATATCTTCTGTGTAATCCACTTTAATACCAAATGTAAGTTCTTGAATGATGTTTGATTTATGAGCAGACAAAAAATGATTAATTAGTTGATTTTTATCAACCAGTTTTTCACATTGGTCAATTATTTGCATTGGGCAAATAATAGGTTTGAAAAGACAAATATCTTCGTGGGATTTTATATCATTGCCAAAGGTTAAACGCTGCTTGCATCCGTACACATCATATTTGCATGGAAACCGCTGACCTTTAAGTACTTCACCAAGAGCATCTGGTTCAATGCCGGGGTTCTCTACCAAACATCTACCACATTTGTATCCAGTGTCTAATCGAACTATTGGGCCCACCGATAAGTAGTGTCCACAGGAACCGCAGTTTAAGTTAGACAACAGTTCAACGGACATAGCTGCCATTTGTGCTGTATATACTACACAAGACGGGACCCCAGGGCTAACACAAATCTGCAACAAACCATTTAAAGGTATTAAATGGAAATAGTTTCATTGCTTATGGAAGAAGTTTTGTGCAATGCCGTTTTGGTTTTAATTCTGAAATGTTATAATACATCACATAATACTGTTCTTTAGACTACCACGGCTGGCATTAAATTTATTCAAATTTTCTTCTTCTGACCACCAAATAGTACTATCCTGTAAAACACAGTATGTCTTGATAGTTTCAAAAGATACCACTTCAATGACATACAAATCTGACTATACTTTTCATACTTGAATATTACACTGCTTATACATGCAAAGTGCGAATTGACACCACACAATCAATTGTTTCTTTAAACAGCAAACCTGCATTTTGTTAACTATTTTTAAAGTAGGTACATATGAAGTTATATATAACCTGTTTGAACTCTAAAGGCAACTCGTGAAGTCCGTTTAATACAAAACACAATTAACACCAATAAAATACTTCACGTTTTTTTAAATAAAATTATACACCGAACGTACATTTCAGTCCTACACGGACCATCTTTAGCGGTGGCAATGGTCCTGGTAACTTTAACTTTTGAACCAAAAAAGATAATGAATTAATCCCAAAATAGTTTCGGTAGATTAGAGGCGAGTACGAATGATGTAGTTTTGGAGCTTACACCACTCACTCCCTCTGTCCCATCAACCTCAATATTTTTTAAATGGCAACCTCCTACTTGAGACACTTGTTAGAATAACAATGAAAAATGCTATCCAACCATGTAACAGGTTGAAAGAGGATTTTTGTTTGCTTATATTAGTTCAGCTTCTATGCAAAAAACACAACGGGGAAAGTTTTAGCAAATATAGTTGGCCTTTTTTAAATTGGAATTTAGCAATGAATAATAAGAAGAATAAAAACGTGACTCTCGAGTGGTAACTGCATAGGGAGGAGAATACAAAAGATGATATACAATTCTGACAACCCTGGATATTTTCTAAACATTCCTTTGAAATTCGAATCAGGAAATTTACAGCACTTGTTCCCATTTGTCAGCATTATATCACTAATTAACCTTTCCCAGAACCTAATGACGATTCAAAAACAATTTTGAGAGTAGGTAGGTCGCCATTGAACCACAAAATACTTTGTGGACTATAATGAACTACTAACAGGTATTTATTAAATGCCAGATACATGAAAACACTGCAAAGCTAAACATCAGATATCAATAAATAATCTATCATAACTCCTTTATAATTAATATTTTTTAAAAAGGCATCAAAAAGAATAGACCGCAGAAATCGACATTACTGCATTACATTTTTGTATCGTCTTTTGATTTAAAGCTATAGCCAACTTTTGAAAAATATAACATTTTTTTCAGTTCTCTCGACTGGCTATGTAGATAGATACAAAAAAACTATAGAGACATGTTTTAAGCTGGAGACTATGACAGTCGTAGTTTCTTAAATACCAAGTAATTCAGGGTATGTGGACCTGTAAGCTACACGTAAAGAGTACTCTTTTTTCTTAAGCTGAGCTTTCGAATTTTATTTAAATTCTTCTTCGGAGCATAGAAATTTGAGGATAGGTGTAAGTGATAAATATGCGCAACTTGTGACAAGTCATTTATAGTAGAAAAAACTTATGTTTGCTAAAAAAACACCGTTGCGCATATTTATCACTTACACCTATCCTCAAATTTCTATGCTCCGAAGAAGAATTTAAATAAATTCGAAAGCTCAGCTTAAGAAAAAAGAGTACTCTTTACGTGTAGGTTACAGATCGACATACGCTGAATGACTTGGTATTTAAGAGGCATTTTTTATATATATTTTTATTCTGAATCCAGTGCGTACCCAGAATTTTATAAGGAGGTCACATTTTTCAGATTTAACACAAACTTGCACATATACATTATTAGGTTTATTTTTACTAATTTTGGTATTATTCCAATTTTTGTGGTAGTTTAATGAGATTTTGTTTTTCGTCAAAATGGATGTAAATGATTGACGTTGAAAAATGTGTAGGCACTTATCTCGAAATAAACAATAATTTTCATTACTTATGTGGTCTCCTAGATTACTTACCGATAAAAAAATTGCATGGGCGCTCTAATTGGAGTCTTATGTATATATCAAATAGCACATCTTATTTTATTATTAATGGTTTAAAATTTTTACTTAATAATATAGATAATATTGTGTTTTCTTATTCCTTAGCCTCATGGATGTAAACATAAAATACGATTAAATTACAAAAAAAAAATTTAATAATACCAAATTTAGTAAATATAAACCTTACAATGTATGCAATTTTTTATCAGAAAAATTAGTCTTTTCAACCAATAACAAAGCTAACTATGGTTTCAATTTAAAAAAATGCAATGTGACCCCTAAAAAAATTCTGAATACGCAACCTAGCAAGTTCTTTGCGGCTTATATTATATATGTTTTAAATTACTGATTAAGGGTCCTTATCAATATTTTGATTTTTCACCCATTAAGAACTATATATACAGGAAGATTTTAACAAGACTCCAAAATGGCAGGCAAATGAGACATTATAATAAAATTGTCAACCTTTGGTTTAGAGAGTAATGAACTGTGTTAAATGTTTATATTATGGATATAAATACATATATGTAAGTATAATTTTTAGGGATTATTTTTTGCAGAATTTAAGATAATTAAGCATACTTAAAATCAGGAAATCTTTTAGTTCTAAAAAATTCTGTTGGCAGTTACACAATTAATGCAATTTATAAGTTTATTTATGTACTGATAATTAGGGTTATACTTATTAAGATTAACTTTTTATTAGGGATGTGCAATACAATCCAATATTTCTGGGTACCGGTAGTTTGTCCATCTCATCGATATTTTGTGCCGGTATTTTAGCAAACGGTACAATACGATACCGTCATTTTTTAGCCAGTATTGAATTGTTTTGAGGGTTTTTGTACCAATGCACTCTTGTATAATAAAGTTAACAAAAGGTAAATAAGGAAATGTGTAATGTGTCAAATCCTTTCTTTACCACTGTCAGCTAGCCTCTAGCAGTGAGTAACCGAATTTTTATGTTACTACGAGTGATTTTATACAGCGATCTGTAACATTATATATTGAAGAAAACTGTAAAACAATAATATTAATTTGGCGTCAATTCAAAACCGGTTGCTTAAAACTTTGCTAGGATCAGGAAATTTGGTAAATTCTCAAAAAAAGGGGTCTTTTGAAGTTATAAAAGGTGGCGTGGTAGTGATTTTATCACATTTGCTAGCACCGCACTGTGGGTATTTTATATTATGTACCAGTACTTCGTGTACCGGTACTTACTTTTATAGACGGTATTGCACTGTACCGATACTTGTATAACCGGTACGATAAAGTACACAGTACCGGTATTTTGTAATGTACCGAACATCCCTACTTTTTATATTAGATGAAATTTGATTTAGAGATTAATTTTTTGATTTTTTATGATTCTGTGGTTTTATCAGATACCCTGTTTTTGGAAATGTAAATTTATTATTAGTAGTTCTTGAAAGTAAATAGGATAGGTGGGATTTTAGTCTTTTCAGAGAAACCTGCATTAAAAATGATAATTCACGATTTTAGTATAAATAAAATATCATATAGGGAGGTAACACTTACCCAATATATAGTGCAAAACTGGCCTTAAAAATTCCTCAATATACACTACGTGCAAAAAAGCAACAAGTTGTGGTCAGATCTACAAGACAATTTATTATGAATATGAATGCATTTGACTAAATATATTACAGAAAATTGCAAATGGGTACCTACCTGAGACACGGATGGGCAACACCTAATCACTCAATTTAACAGTACCTTAAACTACTGATATCAAGCTCTTCGGTCTGTCTGCAGCTTCCACCACCGAACAACTTATTTATTAAATTAAACTCATGTAAAATCCCGAGTTTCTAACTTCGACGTTCACATGTATACAGTGTTGCCGATAACTAGCTGAATATTGAAAGGCGTAGATTGATATTATTCTGTTTCAAAATACTGTCATTGCAAGTATCACCAAAGATATGATATGATGTGCGGAATCATGTCGAAGTTTAAGTTCAAATGTTGACGCAATACTAATTTGTAAAGTCTTTTTGTTCGTTCAAGTTGCGTCTTAAACGTTTACTGTTGATTGATTAAATAAATAACCCTTTTTCTGCCCGTCTCTTCAGTGGCATCGCCAGGGGTGGGCCAGGGTGGGCACAGAAATAATGGAATAATGGAAATTTCTAGAACAATCTAGAAAAATCACTTAGGGTAAATTGATTATCAAAATTATATTTTCAATACATTTTTTAGTTTCTAATCCTTAGGAAAAATTATATTTTTATATCATTTTCGGTTTCCAAATAAAATTTTTCTAGAACACTTATGAAAAATTACCAGCAAGGTACTTTCGGTCGAGCTTTGGGTTCACAAAGTTAAAGAGGGGTAATTCTATGTTTTCAAACTAACAGTTTTCAAATCAAGATGACATCAAAAGAAAATAAAACTCAAGGACCTTGTATGGTACTATTGGTACTCGTGAGGAACTATACAGTCCTTAATAACTGGAATTTTCTTTTTTTTTTGGAGAATAGTTTTTCCAGGAAAAACTCCTGTACACATTAACTTAAAAGGACAACTTTTATTTAAAGTACAAATCTTTATGCAAATCGCTAGGACTGTTCTTGAGATAGCAAAGCACATATTTCTATACAAGAATTGCTCGTTTATAAGATATAATCATAGCCTTTTTATCAATGTTACGGGTTCAGAATACAGAACACCCAAGTTCAATCGACAGAATAACCCTTGATAGAGTGTTGTTTAAGATGGCGTTGATACTAGTCGATTTTACGCGAATAAAAATTCATAACTCAGGTAGTAAAATTCATAGACGTCTTATATGAGGAGCTCCAAATCAAAACGCACTTTTCGACCAAAACTCAGTTTTTGAGTTATAGATGGCACTCGATACTTGAACATGATTGTAAGCAGATGGTATTTGTGTTTGAACTGAAAACGCTGTATTTCCCCTTTAAAAGTACACTCGTTGTAGGACGTTCGAATCAAAACGAAGTCTTTGGAATAATTAATTTGCTTCAAAATGCAATATTTTACTTAAAAAAAGATGGAATCTAATGTATTGGTATCTGTAAGCAGTACGGGAAGCAGAAAGAGGATTAAAGGGGAAGCTAAAAGGTAAAAACAAATGGCTTTGAGGTAAAAGTAGTTATAATACAATTCACGATACCACATTACGCCCAGTCGTTTTATCATTTTAAGTGATTCTGGTGAGCACCGCAGTTGCTCTTGCTACCTCTCCAATATAGTGGATCATTCCATTACACTGACGCATTAAAAGCTCTTTTTTTTTCCAAATGAATACTAGTATTGTGACTATTGTGAGTCCTCTCCAGTGCCACTTCGGATTTTAGAGTGCCCACCCATATTTGGAAGTCTTTGTCGCTTTCTTCTGGAAGCGGCTGTCTGTCTAATGTCTAGCATCTCGATGCTTCTTTATTTTATTCCTTTTATGTACATCTTAGGTTACTTGAAGATCCTAATGGAAAACTCGGTTCTCAGTTATTGTTCGTAACTGTTTTCCTCTATGTAAAAAAGGTGCAAATTCATACTTCTAGCAACACTGTTCAAGTGTAACCTTTAGCTCTAGCAGTGTTACCAATTTGTCAATACAGGGGTAGGCCATACTAGAGATGGGAAAAACAGTTCGTTTCGAAGTATTAGTTTAACCAAATACGTTATTAGACAGTCGCATTATATACGATATGCTGTAATGACGGAGCTCGGTCCAGCAAGCGTATATAGGATGCAGTATTAAGTGGATGGGATAAACTTTTATGGTATTAGTTTAACCAAATACAGTAATAGACGGTCGCCCTAGCATTACCATAAGCTGTAGTGACGAAGCTGGTTCCAGCAAGCGTATATAGGATGCCGTATTAAGTGGCAAGAATATACTTTTATGGTATTAGTTTTACCCTTGTGTATACATATGTATACATATGTATATGTATACATATGTATATGTATACACAAGGGTTTTTACCAAATACGTTATTAGACGGTCGCCTTATATACGATAAGCTGTAATGACGAAGCTGGTTCAGCAAGCGTATATAGTATGGTATTAGTTTAACCAAATACAGTAATAGACAGTCGCATTATATACGATATGCTGTAATGACGGAGCTCGGTCCAGCAAACGTATATAGTATGCCGTATTAAGTGGAAAGAATAAACTTTTATGGTATTATTTTAACCAAATACAGTAATAGACGGTCGCCCTAGCATACCATAAGATGTAGTGACAAAGCTGGGTCCAGCAAGCGCATATAGGATGTCGTATTAAGTGGAAAGAATCAACTTTTATGGTATTAGTTTAACCTTAACCAAATACGTTATTAGACGGTCGCCATATATGCGATAAGCTGTAATGACGAAGCTGGTTCAGCAAGCATATATAGGATGCCGTATTAAGGGGATAGGATAAACTTTTATGGTATTAGTTTAACCAAATACTGTAATAGACGGTCGCCCTAGCATTACCATAAGCTGTAGTGACGAAACMGGGTCCAGGAAGCGTATATAGGATGCCGTATTAAGTGGAAAGAATAAACTTTTATGGTATTAGTTTAACCTTCACCAACTAAGTTATTAGACGGTCGCCATATATGCGATAAGCTGTAACGACGAAGCTGGTTCAGCAAGCATATATAGGATGCCGTATTAAGGGGATAGGATYAACTTTTATGGTATTAGTTCAACSAAATACAGTAATAGACGGTCGCCCTAGCATTACCATAAACTGTAGCGACGAGATGGGTCCAGCAAGCGTATATAGGATGCCATATTAAGTGGAAAGAATAAAATTTTATGGTATTAGTTTAACCTTAACCAAATACGTTATTAGACGGTCGCCTTATATACGATAAGCTGTAATGACGAAGCTGGGTCCAGCAAGAGCATATAGTATGCCGTATTAAGTGGAAAAAATAATCTTTATTGTTATTAGTTTAACCTTAACCAAATACGTTATTATACGGTCGCCTTATTTACGATAAGCTGGAATTTCGCAAGCAATTTCGAGAATATTTATTTATTTATTTATGTTAATAAACGATACGCGAAATATTAAAACGCTTCATAATACTTAATAAAAAGAATTGCTTATTCTGTCAATCGTACAGGAATAAACGGTAAATGTGGCAATGCTGCAGTGTGTCATTTGTCAGTGGGAAACAGAGGTTTCCGCTCCCGCCTTTTATTTTTACTAACTACCTGTTGAAACTGGTGTTTTGGTTTTTTGGTTTAAATCATTGGTTTAAAGATATCTTACAGTTTTACATCCGTGCTGTATTTTCTTAGATTTTTGGAGATTCATGTGTAAAATTCTCTTATACAAACAACGTATTAATGAAATAAGTAAGTATTATATACAATTCGAAATGTCTTTGTGGAGAAAAAATTCTGTCTATGTTACAGAACTCGTTGAAGTTATCCTTGGTCAAATTACCAAAATGTAAATTTGTTTATGTCGCATACTGGTGCGCAAAAGGCTGGTTAAATTTAATACTTAACAGTATGAGCTTAAAAAAAAGGACGGATTATTTTGATACCACAGGCTTGCAATACTATCCTTTGAGAGTGCCAAAGAAACCACCAGAATTTGTTAGCCCGAGTGAGAATTTGCTATTCCAAGACCCCGAAGTAAGTACTGTGTTATACTTACTTGAGTTACAACAGTTAAT
This sequence comes from Rhyzopertha dominica, assembly GCA_025024175.1. Lineage (NCBI taxonomy): Eukaryota > Metazoa > Arthropoda > Insecta > Coleoptera > Bostrichidae > Rhyzopertha > Rhyzopertha dominica. The sequence continues at coordinate 8,422,878 of QCXZ01000075.1, forward strand.
TCCATATACAGAGATTTTTTTTCATTTTATGCATATACCTAAATCGTACAATTAAGTATCGGGTATTACAGACTAGTAGAGGTAACAAGTAGGCTCTTTCTAGAAAGCAAAGTTTTTAGAATTGATTTATTCCTTCTTCATGACCTAGTAATACAGCAAAAGTTTGTAGGCAATAACAAAGGTGATTAGGTCCTAAGGTTTTATATATAATTCTACAATTAATGTTGATATTTTAATGGGTTAACAGGAATAAGAAGAAATGAAAAAGTATTGCCAGCCTTGACCGAGATTTCAACTCGGGACCTTTTGAACACTGATTTATGTATTACATTCATAACACTTAATTGTTCTTTGAACAATGTATTGGATGTTGGCTCGGTTCCCGCATACTCTTTCACTAGCCTTGAGGTATGTGCAATCTGTGCACTGCTACTGTACATGTGGTGCTACAGAATTGCCGTTCCAAAACATGTGAGCAGTAAAGTATTGCTACTGGCAGAATTAACAAAAAAACAAATCGATTGCAAATAGTCAAACATGGTGATTTAAATAATAGAAGAGTAAAGCCGATGATTACTAAATTGGCAGCCACACACCAGATTCATCTTTCTCATTAAGATGACTGTGAATGTTTCAACTTTTTTTGTATTACGTTTCTATTCCGAGTTCAATAAATAGTTTCATAATTTCAAACTTCAATGTTTCTTTATCATATTTTACGGAAATGGTAGAAACATTAATACATATATCTTTGTATTTAATTGCTATTAAAATAAAAATAACAATGTTATTTTCAGAGGTGCAGTTAGTAAAAAAAAGTCATTAAAAGGGGGGCAGTCCAAATAAGTTTGGGAACCACTGTTTTAAAATGATAGTATCCAAGAACTTTCAAATGTTAGACTGAATAAAAATATTGTTTAAGCATAGTATTTAATTTAAATCTTCCACATAAAATTTAAATGAAATATTTTTCAACGAATTTTTCTTCACTTACTTTTCCTGTACATTAAACTATATAATGCATATTTTAATATGACAATATGTGAGGTGGTTCAAATGTTAAAATAAAAAAAAATAAATTGTTAAGCGTACTTTAATTTAAACCATCTATTAGGACATAAGTAACATTTAAACAAAATACTGTTCAACAAATTTCTCTGTTAACTACTTTTCTTGTACATTAAACTAAAAATGCATATTTTAAAATGACAATATATGAGGTCATTCAAATGTTACGAGTGAAAAGAAAAAACTGTTAGGCATACTTTAATTTAAATCTTCTATTTGGACATAAGTAACATTTAAACGAAATATTTTTCAATAATATTCTCTGTTAACTTACGTTTCTTGTATATTAAACTATGTAATGCATATTTTAACAATAAGGTGGGAAATGAAAACATATGTGGCTGAATCACCTGACTGATTCTTCATCCGTGATCTAGACTGTAGATCATAGGTACGATATACTCAATTTACTGTCTAAAAGAAGATTCTGTCTGTTAAGATTAAATGAATTTATACACAGACTAATAGAGGTATAGGAATGAATGTGGTATCCTTGAAGATGTAGGTAATAGACTGTTGCTGAAGATTAATGAAATAAATAGTTCGCATTGAAAAGTGGTAGATGGCGCATCGAAGTCAGTTGTTGAGTGATGACAGAGAAATAGCAATAGTATATTGGGACGTCATAGTGCGTTTTACAGTGACATTATACGATTCATATTTATATTTGCAATTTCATCAAATGCAATCAATCAAATCGGAAAAAATATTTGATTAGGCTTTGAATGCATATTGGCAGTCAGGTAAGTACTAATTTATGAGGATTTGTTTACCCCGGCATGTAGCTTATTAATTATTCTTGAGATAAAGCGCTTCATAGTATGTATGATAATCCCATAGAATGAAATGGTTTATATAGTTAAATAATAACTGAATATTTATAAATTTTATTCATAAATAAAACATCTACTAAATTATATTTAGTTTTATATGAATAATAAGATTTTATAACGAAATAGTTTAAATACATTTTAATAAAGTTTACTATCATTTTATGCCCAAGTACAATCAATTAAAAATCAAACGTATCCAGAATGCTTGTATAAGATACGTGTGTAGGGTTCCATTCAGAGAGCACATCACTCCATATTTAATTCGTTTAAATGAACCAAAAATTAATCTCAGAGTGGAATACCCTCTTGTCTAATAGATATTCTTGTGAGACGCGCTCAAATTCATGATGTCAATGTTAGATATAATTCTTTTACCGTGCCTCAACAACGCACATCAAAATTTGAGGGTAGTTATGGTTACATAGCTCCTACATTATTGAATAAAATTCTTGATATCGTAGAGCTGCCACTGGCGGCGTTCAGTCGTCGTGTTGGGCATCGTTTTTTCAGTAATTTGCAATTGGATTGATTTGTATGTTAGTTTTTTATATAACACGTTTCATGTATATTTATTTGTAAATGGGGGAGTGGTAGAATGACTGACGTCAAATCTCCTACCTTTTGTGTACATTATTTTGCACAATAAATAACTTTATTATTATTATTATTATTATTATTATTATTATAACATTTTTATTTACCATCAATTTATCATAACTATTAAAATTACAATGTATATAAAATATTTCATTTTTATATTATTAATATAAATTAACTATATATAACCTTTGATTATTTATATTCTACATTCAAACAGGTCGTTTATTTATGAATGACATTTATAAATATCATTTATTTATTAGTAAATATTTAAAGCTCGCTAATAATTATAATATTTATAATGAATAATCAGCTATATAAATAATTGTACAATGTGCTGGATTCTACAGATCAGCCGGCGTTAACATACATACGACTAAGTGTTTCTCACTCTTGACGCTTTACTCAACGCTTAATTTTATATAATGTTACCGAAGACAAAATTTGTTGAAAATTTTATATTTTAGAATTTTTTTAATATCTTAACTCAAAATGTAATTTGGAACAAATGAAACAAGCTATTTACAAAAACCAGGATTTTGTGACATTTGGACTTGTGCACATGAGATTTTACAAGACCTGAGCCAACTTATAAAAATAAACATTTATAGAAGGTTTCAGCCCATTATCTCTCATCTACTGATACCCGGGCAATAAACCATTTGTGTTTATTAAATAGACTTTGTCATCAGAGTTAAATTTATTTAATTTCCAGCTGTGTTGCCTACATAAAATTCTGATGGAAGCAACAAAACGTGCCAAGCAGTTTGTTTACAAGAAAAGGACAGGTTGTGAAATCATGAAGGTTCTGTATTCACTTATACCCATGGAATATTTTGGTATAGTCAAGCATCAAAAGCTGTTTTTTCGCATCGTACTGCGGATATTAACCACATCAGCTGATGAACACATATATTTAAAGCACTTGGAACTCAACTGGGATCACAAGAAGGTTCCGTGGTTAAAAAATTCCAATAGGGAAGCTACAGTACACTATCAGATTATTAATGATGTAAGTAAATTTCTTTCTAATGCAATAATACTTTTAATTTAATTAACATCTATGATGTAAGTAAGAATTTAGGATGGCTATGCCGTCTGTCAGCATTACACTGACATGATGACAAAGCCACCTAGCTGCCTTAACGGGTACTACTTCATACTGCAACTGCAACTGCATATTTCAATTTGACAGCAGGTGTAGACAGCACAGCATATACATGCATTTTAATGTATGTTGGTTCTTGCCGTTAGCAAAAAGTGCCGTGGGGACCTGCTGTCAAATTGAAGTATGCAGTTGCATGCCAATTTGTCAGGCTACAGGTCACTTCCTTTAGGAAGTAGTACCCGTTAAGGCAGCTAGGTGGCTTTGTCATCATGTCAGTGTAATGCTGACAGATGGCATTGCCATCCTAAATTCTTACTTTCATCATACCATTGCTTTGGTATATAAGCAAAACCAGTTCTATGCCGTGCTGTCTACACTAGACCTAAACTGCACTGATGAGCTGTAATGACAGCGAAATAGTACTATCTGTAGTTGGTTGAGGTGTAGACAGCACAGCATAGACATGCATTTTAATGTATGTTGGTTCTTGCCGTTAGCAAAAAGTGCCGTGGGGGCCTGCTGTTAAATTGAAGTATGCAGTTGCATGCCAATTTGTCAGGCTACAGGTCACTTCCTTTAGGAAGTAGTACCCGTTAAGGCAGCTAGGTGGCTTTGTCATCATGTCAGTGTAATGCTGACAGATGGCATTGCCATCCTAAATTCTTACTTTCATCATACCATTGCTTTGGTATATAAGCAAAACCAGTTCTAGGCCGTGTTGTCTACACTAGGCCTAAACTGCACTGATGAGCTGTAATGACAGCGAAATAGTACTATCTGCAGTTGGTTGAGGTGTAGACAGCACAGCATAGACATGCATTTTAATGTATGTTGGTTCTTGCCGTTAGCAAAGAGTGCCGTGGGGGCCTGCTGTCAAATTGAAGTATGCAGTTGCAGAGTTGCATGCCAATTTGTCAGGCTACAGGTCACTTCCTTTAGGAAGTAGTACCTGTTAAGGCTGCTAGGTGGCTTTGTCATCATGTCAGTCTAATGCTGACGGATGGCTTTGCCATCCTAAATTCTTACTTTCACCTTTACTGTTATTATATAATCTATAAAAATCAGAGATTACCCAATTTAAAGATTGGCCACGCTTTTCAAAACACCATTTGTAGTTAGGTAATTGTTAATTAATGTTGGGATATTGGTCCGGGAAATGGATGTAATGCGTTGGATAAACTAACTCTATTGTTATTATTAACCTTTTCATTATATAAAACTTGATATTTAACAGGCAAATCGGTGGCTACTGGATTTTGTAGTAAAACGAGTGATTTCAAAGGTGTTTGTATCCAAGAAGCTCGCCAAGCAACGAGGAGTTCTAATGATCCACAAGCATATTTGGATGTCTTTGCACGACAGGGTATCTCATAAGACTTTTTGAAGTGCAACACATTTATGGAAATCCTTTGTAGGCACTTCGGCGTTTGACGCATACAAATAAACTGGTATTTAACAAGAAAACCATGAAGGTACAAAGTGCGTTAGAGAATACCCCATCTGGAGGCTTTCTCAACATAGTACCCACACAAGGCCGGAAGTTACGATATATTGTTACAAATATGAAAGAGCCGTAAGTATTTATATTGTAAATACATGTTATGTGTATTTTGTTAGTATGCAAATAAAGTTATTATTATTATTATTATTATTATTATTATTATTATTATTATTATTATTATTACATTTACTTTGTTCTTTCGAAGTTTAGTAGGAGGATATAGGAATTTGTTTTTCTGTAGAACTTTTATAACATAAAATTTTCATGGTATATCTTTAGAAAATATTTGTTACTTTACTTTTACTTCCACATCCAAGGGATAGGAAGTATTGCATTACAAAATTTGTTAAAAAAAATTTGCTCAATCCCTTTAAAATGGTCAAAAATATACAAGAACAAAATTAGAGCAAAAAAATTTTTGTGTGTCTGTTATATTTTTAAAACAGAAGATGATATAGAAATGGGGATGGTACAATTTATCTCACAATAAAAAAGTAATATAGTAATGTGCAAACTGCAACTGTCTAGTATTAATAGTTTATAAAAGTGAATATACAACTCTACTTCACAAGAATTCAAGAAGGATCAGTAGAAGAATCAGGATAAAAACATGATCTGCGGTTAAGACTACCAATATACATGAATCTTAAAAAAAACTGATAAATATTTTACAGCCTATTTAAGATAGGCCTAAGCTTTCTTGGAACTGTTTATCATTTAAGTTAAAACAACCAACACAAATGTTCTACTGTCTTTATTAATAAATCATTTAATATGGCTTCCTTAAATTAGTTTTTATTTTAGACGTAAATATTACCAAGATATGTCAAAACGGATAAGAATCGCTTCCAAAAATATGTGCGAGGTGACCAAGACCGGCATGCCCTATTCAGACTGGTGTAAATATGTAGTTTGCATTGGTGAAAGTAAGCTGTACGGAATAAAAGTGGACCTTAAAGATGCATTTGGAAGTGTGAAGATTGGTGAGTCTTTCAATATCATCTTCAAGAAGTTTACTACAGTCTCAATATATTTCAGCAAAGTTAGAGCGCATTATGCTTCAACATTCAAAGCAGTATTTGAAATTGGTATGTAGAAACCTTTGAAACACACAAAGTGTGAATTGATGTTTTCAAATTTACCATTTCAGCTACCTCGTGAGAAAAACTGCATTCTGCGTAAGATTAAAAATCAGTTTGTTTATTTCAAGTGCAAAAAGACAGGTAAGTTTTACTTCCACAGCCAAAAAATGGGAAGTACTGTATCACGAAACAAATTTAAAAAAATTTTTATTTGCTCAATCGCTTTAAAATGGTCGAAAATGCAAAAAAACAAAATTGGAATAAAAAAATTCATGTCTGTGTTTTTGTGTGTGGACGCGATAACTTTCAAAAGACAACATATGACCTTGAAATTTGGCATATGTATAAATATCAACTACCCAAAGCGACCTATTGTTTTTGGGGTAAGTAGGTTATCGGGAAGGGAGTGAAATTGAGGGGTAATTACCCTTTTTGCATTTATTTATTTGTTTTCGTTTTAGTATGTGATTAGTAGTATAATTGTGAGTATTATTCATCCCTATAAATTTTCCTGCAGCTAACTGTTTAAAAGATATTAGCAAAAAAGCATTACATAAAAGAAACAATTTTTCCTAAATATCTCAGAAAATATACAAGTCTATGCTGTGCTGTCTACACCTCAACCAACTGCAGATAGATCTATTTCACTGTCATTACAGCTCAAAACCGTTTCTTTTATGTAATGCTTTTTTGCTAATATCTTCTAAACAGTTAGCTGCACGAAAATTTATAGGGATGAATAATACTCACAATTATACTACTAATCACATACTAAAAGGAAAACAAATAAATATTTGCAAAAAGTCTATGCTGTGCTGTGTCTATCTGCAGTTGGTTGAGGTGTAGACAGCACAGCATAGACTTGTATTTTAATGTATGTCGGTTCTTGCCCGCTAGCAAAAAGTGCCGTGGGGGTCTGCTGTCAAATTGAAGTATGCAGTTGCATGACAATTTGTCAGGCTACAGGTCACTTCCTTTAGGAAGTAGTACTCGTTAAGGCAGCTAGGTGGCTTTGTCTTCATGTCAGTGTAATGCTCACAGATGGCATTGCCATCCTAAATTCTTACTTATCTTAGAAAATACTTAATACATTCAAAAAGTGAAAATACCATAAGATAGGAAATAAATTTCTCACAAAAGTGTTATAAAAATTTTCCCAAAATTTTGACATTTTTGAAATACACATTTCCAAAAAAAGTATTTTGGACCCCATCCACACGATTTTTTTAAAATTTTAGTATTATATAGAAAATCAAATTTGTCATCGGAAAACACTTGCAATTTTTAAGTTAATAATTTTTGAGTTATTTGGTAAAAACCGATTTTAAAAATTTATGTATTTTTGCTAATATCACGAGAACCGTCATTTTGACAATTGGATGTGGAAGTATTGATTCAATTTGCAGTGGTTTTTGTCTTGTATAATACTAAAATATTCCACATACAGGGTGTCCAAACAAAAATTCAACAGTTTCTGACTTTGTTATTATTCATTTTACATAAAAGAGATTTTATTACAGATTTCAGTTCTGCATCTCCAAAAAATATTTTCACATATACAGCTTTACTTTTTTAATGGAAAACTTTGTACATAATTATGTTTTTGAATTGCTTAATGAATTTAAAGATGACTTGTTAACAGGATATATGATATACCATGTGCCACCGACACAGCTGTGTTTTTTGTATTTACCATTTGTTTTTGTAGACGGGATTCTAGTAACAAAAAAGCTTAAAATTTAAATTGAACTTGATAATTTATTACTAAAATTTAGTGAATTTAAATTTCTAGTGAGGCATTGTATTTGCTTAACATCATGTGATTAGCTAGCAAAGAATTTGTTGTAAGATTTTATTTTTTATACTTTTCAGATTATTTTAAATGCGCCTTACCTATAAAAAACATCTGTTCATTTGTTCAACATATACTGAATTGCAATAATTGCATTAAAAATTATAAATGTCTGAAATTCTAAACAGAAAAGTTTCTTTATTATAGACAAGACACGAAAATACTGCCTACAGTAGTAAAGGCAATATTTGATCCATGAGGAGAAAAGAATTTAGATAAACTGACTTAAAAACTGACCAGCAAACGAAAGAAGGTACCAAATTTTTACTTTTTTTAATCAAAATTATTGGTAGGTAGCCAAATAAAATTGAAATTTTGTTCAATGTTTAAAGTAGAGCTTATTTTTAATTTGGAAAAATCATATTAAGAGCAATTTGCAGAATTAGCCCAGCTTTTCCACAAGTGTTTAATGAAAAAGGTATTTGAAAAAGGCTGTTAAAAAGCGAATCTAGATTGTACATTTTATGTGTTTAAATGTATAAGAAAAATAAGAAATAATATTGTCTGTACATATAAATTTTCCAAAGAAATCTAAAAAGAAGATTAGTTTTTGTTATCCAAGGGCCACATTTGGTATCGATAGATGCGCTGCAGAAAAAGTAATTTTTATTACACACAACATTAAAATATGTAAGATTTAGGACTTAGGTCCACTTTAGAACTTAGACAAAAAATATAGGTAAAACATGGTTTTTAAAGGTGTTTATTTAAAACAAATGTTTTTTAATGAGATTTTAGGCATTTTTTGGTTTTAAAAACTATTTTCAAAGCATGAGTCCGTTATTCTAGTCATACTTATTCATTTGTTGTATTTCATGGGAAAAAACATCTGCTCACTTACACAGGTACTTCCAAACAATCACATCATAATTACTTATTTTCTTTACTTTATAAACACCTTGCATGCTAATTCAGTTATGAAACAAACTAATAATCAGATTTTCCTTTTACATTACTTAATTTTATGTTGGCAGTGTTCTTATATTTCTTTCAAAATTTTCTACGTAACTTTTTATGTACAGAGAATATTATTTCTTAATTTTCTTTACCCCTTTATTCACCTAAAACGGTTATTTTCATTAACTTTTTAATACTTTTTGTATTATTATGTAATAGAAAAACTCTGCTTTAGATATTTGACAAAATTTAAAATTTCTGCTTACGTCTCAGCCTATCTCAATTATTTTCTTCTCTTGAATTAAAGATCTTTTTTAKTTATTGATAAGGAGCGTTTAAAACAATAAAAATATAGATGCTACAACCAATTATTCTTAGTTAGCTAAGCACTTATTGTTAAATTATTATAGTTTAAGTTCATTAAATTTTTGCAATAATTAATCAAAATTAAGTTCTTTAGAACTTTTAGAATATTATATATATATATATATATATATATTATATATTATGTTTGTGTTATTGGTATGTAGGTTGCTTTTTGGTTTGAAGTTAAGTTTGTTTCTCTCTATTTGACAAAGTCAAATCTAGCTGTACAATTTAATTATTAACTTAACATTCTGCACGATATTTGAATTTCAGACAAATTTCTAGTCAGGGAGTGGAAACGTGGCCTACTGCAGGGTAATCCACTGTCTCCTAGTTTATGTTTGCTGTACCTGTAAGTAATTTCAACACTATGTTCACAAAACTAAGAACTTGTTGTACAGGAGCTTCCTAGACAACTTGTACCTGAAGGAGTTTAAGCAAGAGCATTGCTTTCTTCATCGTACAGTTGATGACTACTTCTTCACATCACCGAAGAAGGATGATGTTAAAAGGTTTGTGCAATTTGAAAAATATTTGTTTTTGAAATCAATTTCTATTTTGTAGCTAACTGGAGTTGTGTAGTCATTTAAAACTGATGGTCGTTTTTAGAATAAACAGTAAATTTTACTATTGTATCGCGAAAAATTTTTATTTGCTCATTTGCTTTAAAACGGTCGTCAAAATTTTAGCAAAAAAAATTCTTGTCTGTGTCTGTGGTTTTGTTTGTGGACATGATAACTTTCGAAGGATTTAATATATGAGCTTAAAATTTGGCAAACGTATAGATCACAACTACCCAAAGCGACCTATTGTTTTTGAGGTAAGTAGGGTATCAAGCAGGGGGCGAAATAGGGGAGGGGTAGCTACCCTTTTTGCAAATTTTTATTTTTTGTTTTTTTTTGTTTTAGTATGTGATTAGTAGTATAACAGCGAGTTTTATTCGCCCTTATAAATTTTCGGTGCAGCAAATTGTTTAGAAGATATTAGCAAAAAAACGTCACTTAGAGAAAACGGTTTTTCCTAAATATATCTGAATATATTTAATATATTCAAAAAATGAAAATACCATCAGATAGGAAATAAAATTTCTCACAAAAAGTGTCTTAGAAAATTTATCCAAAATTTTGACATTTTCGAAATATTTCCAAAAAACGTATTTTGGTCCCTGTTTGTATGATTTTTTTAAAATTTTGATGTTATATAGGAAATCAAATTTCTGATCGGAAAAAACACTCTTGTAATTTTTTTGTTAAGTTAATACTTTTCGAGTTAAACAGATTTTAAAAATTTACATATTTTTGCTAATATAACGATATCTTAGATAAAATGTGTAGAGAGAAAAAATGCTCAAACCCTGATTACTAATTGTATAGTATAAGAAATAAAAATGTAAATGTCATTTTGACAATTTGATGTGGAAGTATTGATTCAATTTGCAGCGGTTTTTTGTTTTGCATCATAAACAAGTAAAATTTATAATATGTATATAATATATGTAAAATCCTTGTGTATACATATTATAGTGTGCTCACCTTATGGGATTTATCGCGGACACCTATTTTGCTAATTTATCTCTGTATGGTGGCGGTACGTAGCGGTAAACATCGAAACTGCTACATGGTATTAAATGCGGTAAATCGGAGCTTTGAATTTCGTTAAAGGGGAATATCAGACTGTACCCCTTCCATCAAACGTCTGCATTACACGAACAGGACCATGGAGCGCGGGTGAGGGAACGCGGGGATCAAATAACTTCTAATAGCGTGATTGATATACGATATACGTGCACCTGCACGAGCCATCAAAAAATGAGCATTTTCGACTTTCGCGATTCCGCACATCATGGCATGTAAATTGCAAAGTTCCGATACGCAATGGCTATAATAAAATCTGTATGTTAAAAAACTTTTTCATACAAAGATCGCTGGCAATTTATTAACAAATTTTGTTAATTTGGCTATTTAGGTAGGAGCGTTTACATTTGCGACTATAGGTACCGACTTTGATATTTATTTCGTAGTTTATGAATTTTTGGTAAAGCATAGCTTTTTAATATTAAGGGATTTTTTTAACTCTAATTTGTATTGAACGTATTGAAGATTACTATCTATCTGTATATTAACAATCCTATTAGGCAACATTTTGGATAAAGAAGACGTGTTAAACTAATATGGAATTTATGAAATTAAATGCTCCCCATATGAAGAAAGTACACAGGCCAAACACAATATAGGTGCCTAAGGATTAATAAGCCGGGTCCACATTAGTAAAAATTTGTGTTGTGCAGTGTGCGCCGTAAAAATGTATTTTAATAATGTAGTGCATACGTGTGCGGCGCATAAAAATCAACGTAAAAATATCTGTCGCGCACGATGCACGCTATCCGTCGGTTGGTGGTTTTTTTGACTAACATGATGTTTGCGCTAAAACATAAACGGTATGTAGACGCTTCCAAAATGAAAACAAGATTTGCTGCAAAACACATATACTAAGCACAATGGATATTTTCTTGCTGTTGGCATCAGGGCATCAGGTCTTCATGTCAGATATTTGAATTCTCTGAATTACTGTTAGTGTAACTGGTCCAAAGAAGATGTGCGACGTTCATTGTCCTGTATAATTTGATATCAAAACAAAATAACCAGAAAAACAAAAAAAAGATTAAGACTTCTAGAACAAACCACTGTATCACAGAAAAGCAAGCAATTGAGATGACAGTATTTCCTGAAGTCTAAAATCAGCTGCAAATCTGAAGGTGTTGCTTTTTTGACGCACGGGCCGAGCGCACACGAACGGCACACAACACAAATTGTTAATAATGTGAACCCCGCTTTAGATTCAAAGGCCATAATATGCATCACGTAAACGATGGAGACAGAGAAAAGTCCCCACTAGAACTGCATAATAATATGGAAGCAGCAGATCCCGGATTTATCATAACCAACGTCAAAAATATAAAACTGTTAACACGTGTCCAACTTGATCCTCATAGAGGCTATTTATCTATATGAAACGCATTTTAAACCATCTGCTAAATACAGATCTTACACCTCGAAATAACCCACTTAACACAAGAGAATAGCCGAATATGTAATATAAACAAATGTTTCCCTATATGTTTGACTGGCTTTTAGTGTTTTGATTAGTTATAGTTGTTAAGCCACTGAAGAGTTCAGCGGAGAGGTTGAAATGCTGGTATTTACCTATGTATTATTGGTTTTGCGAAAATTTAATTTGGAAATAGAATTTAAAGACGTATTTGATTATAAAACATTAACAACAGATCCATTTATTCTTACTATTTGTCTCTTTACCTAATTATCTTCAAGTTTTTGAACGTAAGTTCCTATTGTTCCTATTAAAGTTATCACAGCACATCTCTTATTATGTTACATTAGGTGTCCGAAACCGTATCTCATTTACTACATAGTCGTTGAAATAACAAACATTGTAGCCTGACCTACCCTCACACGACCTATCTTCGGGAGTCTCGTTTGTCAAGGCTTGCAAGACTGTTTTATTGCTTGTTCGATTGTTTTTCGAAGTATTATCGCACGGACCGTCTGGTTATAATAAAACATATGTCTGAGATTTGAACTGCTGCGGGACAGTAAACGTAATATTGAATGATCTGATTTCTTTTGCCTGTAGACAAAGTACTTATAAATAGGTAGTCGATAAATCGTACGAGGAATAACAACCCAAGCATTTATAAAAAACCGAGTTCATCTTTTAATGGGATATCCTGCGATAGGCGTAGGCGTTACTCTTAGAAAGCTATGTTGGCAGTTTGTATTTTGCATATAAGTACACGAACATTTACCGAGATTACACGTTCATTATACGAACTAAAAAATGATTTGTAAGACAGTAGGGCTGCATAAGACATAAGATTTTGCTTTTAATACGTATTATAATACAAATTTATATGGATATACTATTTATGATTGGAACTCGTATTCTGCATTCGAATAACTATAGCATCACTTGTCAACATCGGCAAAGGAACGGTTTTAAAGTAGGGGACATGAGGGGTACTCAAAATGCCGGTAACGTCAATTACTTCTATTTTATAAATTCGTTACAGCGCCATCAAACGTCTGCCCCCAGAAACACTCGCATTTCGCCCCCAAAATCTGTCCGTTTTTTCGCAATGTAGGTGAGCACACTATAATATGTATACACAAGGGTAAAATGAAATCAGTTACAAACACGTTTCAGTGACGAAACATGCAGTATGAACATAAACATAATAACATTCCAAAGTGGTACATACATTTTCAAATTAAGAAAAGGCAGTGTACTCAAAATGCTTGCAAGAGATACGCTAAGCATTTTCCGAAATACTACAACCATACCAGACAATTTTAACAGAATATTCAGAAATTTTTTTAACTTTAAAAGCTTCGAACAAAACCTACCAAGTTAACAATGCCTACAAAAAATAATATAATAAAATAATAAAATTTTGCAAAATGTCCAAATACATCCGTGGACATACAAAATGGTTTACATGTAAGTCTTCTGAGTAAAATCAGTACAGCTAGTTGCCGTGTAGTGGTGCAAGTAGAGCTATTACATTATATCACCGTAAGTTCTGCAACCTTTATAACACTCCTCGACGTTTCAAGTTTCAGATATATTATTCATGTGCTTGCTACTGTTACTGTTTACTGCGCTTGGTTGGCCAAGTTGCAGTTTCATTTATTTGTTGGCTCGCAATGACGAAGTTTAGGAAAGTTTAACAATTATCACGACTGACAAGCAGACAGGAAAAATATAACTTTTTTTTTTAGTGAAAATAAGTTTGTGTTTAGCTTCATATTTACTTAATTATCCATGAGCACTTTGGAATCATTCTAAAGTAAAATTTGCCTGTATTATTTAATATCATTAGCTGACTTTGAGAAAACAAATTATTTTTGCAAAAAAAATGAGCAGACGTTGCAATATTACAGTGTGCAAAATGAAATTATTACAAACAAGTATGTAGGCAATTTAAATATTAGTGAAAATATCAAGCAGTGGTGAGGATATTTGAAATGTGATCCAAATTAAATATAACAGAAACATTGATATATAATTCAATACAAGTAAAAGAATCTTTTTATTATTAGTATTAGTTTGGAGAGTTTTCTCAGAATCATTTAACTTTAAATAAATTTACACATTGAAGCGTCTTTGCAATGACGTAACAAACAACTTCTGGTTTGTGAAATGTGTAAATTTTTCATTAATAATAGTGTGCCTAAATAAGTCATAACCAACTGCAAAGATTCACCAATGTATTTACATAGTTATTAACAAGAAAACCAATTTTTTTTTTAAATTTCAGAGGGCTGTAACTTATAAGAGTGTAAAATTAGATAGGTAATAAAAATCTAGGTTGCAGCATAATACTGTATTCTTTTACATTGATGTTTAGCACTGTCATCCTTATACAGTGCAATTTATAAAATTTGATACGTTTAGACGGTTTAATTGATTTAATATAAACATAACCCCCCCCCTTTAATATTTTTAAATAATATGCATAAAATAAATACATAAATATACCACATTTCCTTTATTATATTTTTTTTGTAAAAGGATGCTTAACATAGTTGTTTAACAACCTGAAGTTTTTGCATTCAAAATAAAACTGCATTCTTAATGATAAGCATTTGGAACCCTAGCAAACTAGCAAGTTGAAGACTGCACTTTTTCCGTGGATATCTGTTAGCTGTCCTTAGTTTACAATGGGATTGGGTGATTTTAAACAATATCAACATTCAAGTAGTCTTGCAATAAGATTCGAGCCCAGTAAGAAGCTTAAGTGGTAACATAACCCAACTGTTATTACCTGGTTGTTCTGCGAAACTCGTTGCGGCTAAGAACAATAATTGGGGTGTCATTCCTTTTTCTTTGTGAACGACTACTTTCCTATAGTTTCTACTGCGATAGGCTTCAATTCATTCAGCAAAGTTGGTTGAAAAGAATCTGATTGAGGCAATTTTTCCAATCCTGGCTCAGTTATTTATAGTTGTAAGACACTGCATGGATATATACCTAATAGATAAATTTTACTTTTTTCAGATTTTATGACATAATGAAGAAGCGACTTAGATTGAATATAAGCAAAACAAAAACCAACCTTCATGGACAATGCTCAGTGATTCCATACGATGGTTATCTTTTTTGCATGGAAACAAAAGAGGTTCGACCACTATATCACTTTCCAGAAAAATTCTATTTAGGCAACAAATTCAAATTCTGGAATGCTGCATTTTCCATCGATTACGATCAACCTAAAAAGTAAGTTATTTTCCAGTACTTTCCAATTCTAAGCTAAAAAGCAATAACCATTTTTTAATTCATAATGCACTGTCTTATAAAAGAAGTAATCTACTACAATTCTTATTAATATAAAATTTCTTTTGGCAGTAAGTATGATAAAATTTATGGAAATTTTGACCTACAAAACAGCAACAGTAATTTGTTCTTGAAAAATAAGTATTAAAAGGCAATTCACCTTAAGTAAACTTGGCCCTAGTAGAATTAATCCATCACCACTTTCACAGCATTTGTTTGTCAGTATTATGTTGAAATTATGGACTGAAAGGTATAAAATCAATAATTTGCAAAATATTGTAACTAATTGTAAACTAGGTATTTCCCATTTCTGAAGAATACTTCGAATTTCAATTTCAAATAGTACGTGTACAGGGTGAGCAAATAAGAGAGGTGGTCGGTCATATCTCATAAACCAGTAGCCCTAGAGCTTTGAGGTAAAAAATTTCTTAAGTAAAGTGGCCAAGAGAAATTGCTGGAAAATATTTTTGAGTTTATAAAGTGACCGCTAGAGGGAGCTGTGGTACCTCCAAATTACAAAATTAATGTTTGTGTCATTTTTAGCCTAATTAATGTTTGTGGTATTCAACATATTAAGATTGTTTGGACTGAAATCTACCATTTTTGTTTAGAACATTTTTTTTGTTAAATGTCAAATAAAGGAGTGGGGGCTGGGAGAATATTAATATAGAAAATCGCGAGTATCTCAGGTTTGGCTTGACCGATTTCAACCGACGAGGTGTTATTTTCAAGAGCTTATGTGCCTTTATAAGAAGCAATTTTAAGTGTCTGTACATAGTTTTTGTATTAACCGCAAGAGGGCGTTTTCTAAAATTAGTACCTAAATATCGATTTTTCTCGAATTTTTTAAATGGTACGGTTTTCACCATTTTAGTCTATATTCAACTGTTCATTTAATAAAGTAAACAGCCTTATAACTTTGCATTTGAAAATTTTGAGAAAAATTGATATTTAGGTAGTAACTTCAAAGAACGCCCTCTTGCGGTCAACGCACAAACTATGTTCAGACACTTAAAATTGCTTTTTATAAAGGCACATAAGCTCTTGAAAATGAGACCTCGTTGGTTAAAATCGGTCAAGCCAAACCTGAAATATAAGCGATTTTCTATATTAATATTCACACGCCCCCCACTCCTTTATTTGACATTTAACAAAAAAATGTTCTAAACAAAAATGGTAGATTTTGGTCTAAACAATCTTAAAATGTTTAATACCCCAGCCATTTATTAGGCTAAAAATGACACAAACCTTAATTTTGTAATTTGGAGGTACCACAGCACTCACTTTACAAACTCGAAAATGTTTTTCAGCAATTTCTCTTGGCTACTTAAGAAATTTTTTACCTCAAAGCTCTAGGGCTACTGGTTTATGAGATATGACCGGCCACCTATCTTATTTGCTCACCCTGTACATTGTTGACATTTTTAGCAGTGTTTTGTGAGATTAAATTTTTAGGTTCAATATTTTTCCTTCTCCTGCGTGTTTGCAAATTGAATTATAATTTTTACAGATTTTTGATGAAGGCCATGATGTACAAGTACAGCAACAATAGATTTTCGAAAATGTTCCTTAATACTAAATTTAACCCAGAACAAGTAGTCCTACAGAATTTCTATGATTCGATGGTGTATGTTGCCTGTAAGTTCGATGGAGTGGTTTCAGCAAGGTACATTGGCGAAATAGATCAGAAAATAGTACTTCAAGTTCTGCGTGATACGGTAGCGGATTATAGTTTCAGGGTATATAAGACTCTTTTAAGAAATGAAGGTATTAAATAATTATATTTTTGCTACTAGCTTGCATGTTTTAAACTTTTGTTTTCATAGTGTATTACATGTTGTATTAGCTTGGAAAATGTGGATTCCACAGCCTATACATATGTTTCGGAATGTTAGTCATCTAGGTAGGCTATGGAAACTACAGCAACCAAGTATAGGGAGCGTGCATGCGCCCGCGTTCAGGGACCTCTGGTGGACTGAACAGACAAATGTGGGGTATAAATATAAATTAAATCGTATGTAAAGTGACACGGCAATAACGGGTGTTTATGCGAAATGAACGAAATAATAATCAAATATGGTTTTGGAGGTATTAAAGTAACTACTTATAATAATATAATATTTATTTAATAATAATCCACATTGTTCATTGGGATAAAGTTGCATGTCTTCATATTGAACTCTCTTCGTTATTAGGAAATCGTTGATAAACTAAAAATGTTGATTTTTGTTTTAAGTTTTTTATTCAAAAATATTTAAGCTACACATTTCTAATCAAAAATTGTGAAGGCACCTATCCACACTGAACTAAAAATGGCATCCATTGCCATAGTACACATTCAAATTGAAAATTGTTACCTTTTTTTCTTGTTTATTTAATATTTAAACTACAATGGTTGTTGAATAGAAAAATAAATAATAATAAAATTTTTACAGGAAAGTATTGCACTGGGAGCCTGACATATAAGTTACTTTGGACAATTGGAATGAATGCTTTTTTAACAGTCTTGAAAAGAAAAAGGGAGATGTATGGCAAAATTTTGAAAAAACTATCCCGAAAGAATTATATTCCCATCGACAGAGATACCTACCCTGCTCCTCATCAGGAATATTTTGTTAAGTTGCCAGTGGCATTCAAAACTATTAGTAAGGCTATAACTTTCTTTTTTTTTAATTTGGTTGCTTTTTGTTATCTGCAAGTTACAACATTTTGAAAGTGAGAATTTAATACAAATCTAGCACAGTGGTGATAATAATTTTATAAGTTGAGATTTTTTTACTAGTTTTATGTGATTGTTTTGTCATCTTATTTACAGTTAAACACACAATGAAAATGTGAAACGAGGACATGTTATAAGAGTATTTAGTACTTATAAACTTTCGATATAATCTGAATAAGGTACAAGATGGATAGGTTAGGTGCTTTCTTTAAATTAAGTACAGTTTTACAAGTTTCATTTATGTTTTAAATGTTTTTGAACTTACTTTGAGTTTTGTTAAATTCATTGTTTAGCATTTGTAACTTTTTACAGATTAAACGCCACCTTAACTTTATCAAAAACCACCCTTATTGAAACATCATCTATCAGCAACCCATAAAAACTTGAATTCACTCCTAGAAATTTGAGTTATCTGTAGCCACCACATTGACCTCTCTCTCACTTATTGAGCTACTGTAATCATTTGGATGAATTATATGAGTAATAGGCTCTATCTATGGTAGTATACAATATTCATTTTCTTTTTGCAGAATATCATTTCCATAATTCCTTCCACGGTAGTAGATAGAGAGGTATACACACGATGCCGTGTGGAGCGGACCGATTCCGTAGCCAGTCACGCTAGAGAGAGATAGAGTATAGTGGGAATCAGTCCGCTTTGCATAAGGCTACTTTACAGCGCACGCTGTGTTGATAATATCAATTTGATTCCCAAAATTACCTAAGCGAATAGCGATGGGTCATTTATCTTTCAAAAAGTGTGGAAATGATAAGATTCTGTTGTTACTTGTGCAACAATTTTACAACAGATTTGCGTCAGATGATGAAAATCCGCTGCAAATTGAATCAGTACCTCCAGATCAAGTTGTCAAAATGAAATGTACGCTTTTATTTCTTATATTATACCATCAGTAATGAGGTTTTTAGCATTTTTTTCTCTAGACATTTTTTTCTACCACAAACGGTTCTCGTGATAGCAAAAATTCATAAATTTGTAAAATCGTTTTTTTTCTAAATAATTCGAAAATTATTAACTAAACAAAACAATTGCAAGAGTACTTTTCGATCAGAAATATAATTTTCTAAATAAACCAAATTTAAAAAAAAATATGTACAAGGTCCAAAATTCATTTTTTGGAAATATTTCGAAAATGTCAAAATTTTGGAAACATTTTTTAAACACTTTTTGTGAGAAATTTCATTTCCTATCGGATGGTATTTTCATATGTGAATATATTAAGTACTTTCTGAGATATTTGGGAAAAACCGTTTTTTTTTAAATGACCGTTTTTTTCTTCTAAACAGTTTGCTGCACCGAAAATTTATAGGAACTAATAATACTCGCAATTATACTATTAATCACATACTAAAAGGCAAAAAATAAATGTTCGCAAAAAGGGTAGTTACCCCACAATTTTAGGGAAGGGGGCCCTATACCCTACTCACCCCAAAAACAACATGTTGTTTTGGGTAGTTGAGATTTATATGTATGCCAAATTTCAAGTTCATAAGTTGTCTTTCGAAAGTTATCGCATCCACACATAGACAGACATACAAACACGAAACTTTGTTTTGGATGTTTTGGAGCATTTTAAAGCGATTGAGCAAATAAAAAAATTTTAACATTTCTGTCGCGATACAATACTTCCCATCTGTTGGATGTGGAAGTAAAATTAAGTACAGAAATACGACTACTCTATATATTTCTTATATTATGAGGATAACACTTATTTCACACTAAACTTCAGAAGTATATAAAAAAAAGTGGTGCTTCTGCAGTCAAAGTTTATTAAAAATACACTTAAAAAGAGATCTAAAAATTAAAAAAAACTGTAAGTTTGATTCCTTCTTCTTTATTGCACTTGATTTATCAGTATCGCTGTCATTGTGCTTATAGTACTATTTAATATTATAATATAACAATAAACAAAATTTTGAAAGTATCTCTGCTTCGTGTTCTTTACTAGGAAACGAAATAGAATATGCATTTGAAAACAATTCATCCACTACATTGTTAAAAACAACATTGTAAATATGTTTGGTTAAAATATTTTTTTAAACTGTGCAATGATCTAATTTGGATGACTTAGCCATCTTCTGGATTTTAAAATAGTAAGCCTAGATGAAGGACCATTTTTCGATGATTTAAATTTTTTTTTACATATAAAGCTCTATCGGAAGAATTACTGTTACAGTTCGGCACCACACAATACTTTCACATTTTTGTTATTTAAAAAAACTGCACACAAATACCACACCGAATGTATGGTTATGCATGCCACTGGTGAGTGCTTTTACTACTATATTGCATGTCTTACTAGACCTCTCTCTTCCATATTGATTACGAATCAGGGCCACAGTTGCATACGGTTACCATACGGTCGTTCGTATACCTCTATCTACTACCGTGATTCCTTCTAATGTCTGTGTTAATCATATAGTAAACCTATACCTCATTAGTAGTTTAAAGCATCTATATACTGTGCTTTTACGGAGTGATACAGTATGAAATGAAAGAATTCATTATTTTGTAAACTAGCAATTTTAGGGAGAAAACCTGAAACTGTTGACTTTTGTTTTTAAACTGGAATTTTGTAAGGATACAATGATGATACGTGATGAAGAATTTTTGCTTGATTTTTTCGCATAATTTATAATATAATAGTGACTGTTACATAACATTATCTTTTGATATGCTTCTTGTATTTACTTTGTGGCTGTCACATTCTAACTTAAATTATGATTTTTGAAGCAGAAGGGGTAGGCGCAAAAATCCCATTAGGCAGGAAGACCCAAGGCTGTAACAATTTCACAATTTTTTTACACTTACAACCAGGATGAAGTAACACGTTTGGAGTTACATACATCCCTAAAGTATGGTTGACAGACTATTTCAGCAGTATAATATTAATGTAATAGAAAATGTGTTTTTCCACAGAAAAATTGTTTCATTTAAGAGATAAAGTAACAATCACCACTGGTATCTGCTTACTTAAACATTTTTTTTTGTTGATTAATATAAATAACTTAGAACTCATTGTGTTACAGCATTAAAAAGGCAGTTGCCGACTACAATGAGAGGGAAAGTGGAAAAGGTTGGTGTCTACATTAATCAGTATTTCTCTTAGATTATTTTTTTAATTTACAGGTGTCATCTTTTAAAATTGATTGGTAAGTATTTAAAAAAACTGTTTTATGTCAGAGAATTTCTGTATATTTCTTATTCTTTAGACTCTCAAGGCATAGACATTGTTAGTTTGTTAAATTACTTAATTAGATAGCTTCAGCATAGTCATTCTTAAAGAGCATTCAATGTATACTGAATCAAATGTGGAATTTCTTTTCTTTCCACTTAATACTGTTCTATATCCAGTTGGTGTAGCCTGTGGCGTACCCTTGGGAGTGTTACAGGTTACAAACACCCTCCAAGACCCATGACTGTGATGGTTTTTAAAGCAAAGACAAGAAAACAAAAATTATATTTTAGTAATGTATAACAGAATGTGCGATATCATCCTAATGTTCCTAAATAGATGGGTGGTGGAACCATTAACATAAGTTAGCTTTTTTATTTTAATTTTTCAGTTTCATGAAAGATAACGAAGAAATTAAATGACAAAAATCGATACATTTAATAGATTTTTTCAAATGAGCTGATTACATTGCAGTAACAATCGCTTTCGGCTCATTTTGTAATGTTTGGATGCGTGAGACAAAATGTCACCTTATGAAACTAATTTTTAATATACTATTTTAACATGTATCACCTAAGAAATAATTCAATAACGAATCAGCAATTATAAAACAATAAGCGATTACCAATAATACATGGAGGACAAAAATTGAAGGAAGGTTGTTTAATAAAACATGTGTATTACAATATAAAAATAATGATTATTAATTTATATTTACATTAATAATCTGTATGAAAATGTTGGTAAGTATTAAAAAGTAGCAACTAGCAAAATGGTAGTAGAGGTGAACAAAACTAATTTAGCAACTCTTCTTACCCATTTCATAAAGTGGATAAAACTGAAATTAATGAATTAAAATGTAAGTATAAATGTAAGTGAGAATATAAAAAGTTTTATGGATCAGTTTCAAGATCATCTCTTAAATCTAAGCAACAAAAATGATGAAAGGTATGTTTAAAACAAATTATATAAAAATGTTTTAAAGACAAAACTTAAGGTCCATTAAAACTCCAAATAAGGAACAGATTTTTTTATTTTATAACAACTTAAATAAGTAGAATATAATAAAATTAATTTACCATTGGAAATATTACAATGAAACTTGTTTCAATTTGACAGCAGGCCCCACGGCACTTTTTGCTAGCGGGCAAATGACAGCGACATAGATCTATCTGCAGTTGGTTGAGGTGTAGACAGCACAGCATAGACATGCATTTTTATGTATGTCGGTTCTTGCCCGCTAGCAAAAAGTGCCGTGGGGACCTGCTGTCAAATTTAAGTATGCAGTTGCATGCCAATTTGTCAGGCTACAGGTCACCTCCTTTAGGAAGTAGTACCCGTTAAGGCAGCTAGGTGGCTTTGTCATCATGTCAGTGTAATGCTGACAGATGGCATTGCCATCCTAAATTCTTACCTAAAATACCAATGGTTTTTTTACTTTTTGTGGTTTGCACTAAATTTATTATCTGTTTCAGAAAGTGTTGGGATAAAAGTTTGAGGAAAACGCTACATTATATTTGTTTATTTTTTTTTACCATATTTTATGTATGTATTTTGTATGTATGTATACTTTCTATTTTATTTTTGTCATATATATTTTTTAAGAAATATATTTTTGTATGTCACTTAACTTGGATTACTTCTACACCTGTGATGCCTTGTCTGTTTACAAGAAAATCTGTATCTGCAGAGGCAGAATTTAATTTATTATAGCTTCTTATTTGTCCTGTTGCACGTTTTTAATCAATTTTATCGGGATTGCAGGACAAGTTTCGCGGATTTATTTCGTCAGCTTTTTCAAGACAGAGAGCAATGATAGCATCTTTTTATGTATGTATGTATGTACGTATGTAAGTGTTTTGTAAATAGGTGCTATCATTTCTCTCTGTCTTGAAAAAGCTGACAAAATAAATCAGCGAAACCTGCCAACAAAAAAGAAATGTGACTCGTCCTTTTTGATCCCGATAAAATTGATTAAAAAAGAATTTAATTTGTTGATTTTTATTTGAAACACTGATCCTGAAGTGTCTGTAAGTGTTTTATATTGGTCAAAGTGGTAGGAAGCTAAATAACAAAATTGCGGAACATATAAATTTAAAAATAATTGAGCATTATCTGAACATGCTTTTGAGTTTAATCAAAATAAATAAATCATTTGATTTCGTTGGTGCTGGGGTCCTAGTAAATGAAAAGTCGATAAAAAAAGACTTTCACGAAATGGTCCAAATTATTTATAATTCTAATTCTTTAAATAAAAGAACTGATATAGTGAATTTAAGTAGTATTTACACATATATTTTCTCACTGGATATTAATAGATAAAAGTCTTAGTAGTTTTTAAATACTTGGCATAGATTTTGATTGTGAATGTCATGTTTTAAAATTACTATATGTTCAATAATTTTGACACCAAAGAAGTTAATCTGATATTGCGTGTCAAAATAAACACCATGTGAATTGATTCATTGAAATATCAGTTGACATGAATCGATTCGATTTTGTAAATCCTACTAAAAACAGTAATCTTTACTGAAACTGATTTATTGATGGAAAACAGAAACAAATAAAGCGGTTTTTCCAAGGTAAGAAATAATATTTTTGCACAATGCAGTTGTAGGTATAAGCTTACTGCTTATGCTCATCAGCTCTATATGAGCTTACTGACAGTGCTAAGATGTAAGGTTGTAAGTATTTATGCGATTGTTCAGTATTGAATCATTAAATACGAGGTAAGAATTACAGATTCTTATAACAAATTGTTAAATTCTGTAACATATGTGACCCAGCTGCACAAAGCGTGGTTAACCAGACCCCTTGGTTAACACGGTTATCTAGCCAGTTGTTATGGAAACGTTTTTTTAAGCATTCCTTATTGGTGTTGCCCTTGACAATGGCTAACCGCCCGTTAACTAAGAGGACTGGTTAACCACGCTTTGTGCAACAGAGCCGTTTAGCTAGGTGATTTGATTATGAATGTATTGGAAAAATTAAATCCTAATAAGGCAGCAAGGCCTGACAGCTTGCCTCCAAAATGCTATAGGTGTAATAACTCTCAATCCCTAGCTCTACCTCTAAAATTCATATTTGATAAGTCAATAGAATCTGGTAGGTTTCCCTCACTTTGGAAGCTTGTTCATGTGGTACCGTAGTATTTAAGTCGAGCAATAGATCCAATGTGATAAACTATCGACCCATCTCAATTTTATCTAATCCTGCAAAACTATTTGAAACTCTTGTATACACGCAAATTTTTCCCCATTTTAAGAATATAATTATACCACAGTAACATATGGTTTCTTTAGTAATCGCTCTACAATAACCAATTTGCTTTGTTTATTTTGTGCTATGAGTAAGGGCATGGAAGTTCATGCAGTGTATGAGCAAGGCCTTTGACAGGGTCAACCATAGGTTACTAATACCTTTGAATATAGAATGTACATTCTATATTCAAAGCTAATACATAAATTTGCGCAGTGTGGTGTGAGCAGGTCTCTTTTGGACCTGCTTGGTTGCTATCTAACAAACAGAAAAAGACAAGTAAAAGTTTATAACCATATATCAAATATACAACGTACACCTTCTGGAATCCCTCAGGGATCTGTACTCGGTCCTTTGCTTTTCTCGGTCTATAATTAAAGTGTGATCTTCCATTATTTGCTGATGACCTCAAGGCTCATAGAGCTATTGCTAACTGTGGAGATATTAAACTACTTCAAAATTACTTGATATTAGTTTGTAACTGGTGCCATGATAATTTAATGACTTTGAATTATGATAAGTGTCAGGCTGTCGCAAAACTGAACCTTCACTTCCCTTGTATACTGTTAACAGCAGACGTATAAAAGTTGTTGCTACTGTGAAAGACTTGGGCACACTGCTTGACACCAGATTGACTTTATTCTGCATATCGAATATATAGTCTGTAAGGTTAACAAAGTTTTAGGCTGTGTAAAGAGGTTCTCTAGGGATTTTCACGGTATTCGAACTGCAAATGTTCTGTATGTACATTAGTTTGGTACGATGAACTTTGGAATATGGTAGCATTATTTGGGCTCAGATTTATAAAATACATATCGACAGAATTGAATCTATACAGAATAGGTTTGTCAGGTTCATCTCGTGCAGAATACCTTGGAAGATCCGTGGTTCCATTGAGTTGTGTAAAGCGTATGTTGGGTTGGATGGTTTAAATAATCGTAGACATTACTTCAAATTCTGTTTTATGTAAAAAATTTTGCATATTGCATAATATGTGTGATGCTCCACAGACACTTAAATCTATGAACGCCGTTTGGGACAAAAATGATATTACATAAGGAAACAAATTTTTGTGCACCTATTCGATATATTTGATATTATTTAAAACTTTTTTCTATAAAAATATATTTAAACGTAAGACTTTTTATAATAAAACTTTTAAACATAAAACTTTTCATAATAAAACTTTTAAACGTAAAACTTTAAAAACTAAAGCTTTGGAAATAAAAAAAACTTTTAAAAGTAAAGCCTAAAAAAAAACTTAAATGCAAAACTTAAAAACCACGTTCCTTTTTAGTTCTTCTACTGGTACAAAGATGGCGTTCGAAACTCATATCTGTACCGCGGCTAAAACAAAAACTGCATAGGTAGAAACAGGTAACAGGTGTCGCAATTTGTGTAGTAGAACTACAGCGACTTTATAAAAGTCACTGTAAACATAACTACATAGAGCTGCACCTGCGCCTACGAACGTATGAACTACGATTTTATGAATTTTGTCTACTATACCCACTGATCTCTAAATAACTGGATGTCGCATAAGTCATTCAAAGCTGTGATAAGTAGCCACCATGCCGCTGGTACTCGTACTATCAATTTAACGGCGCGTTCAAATTTTAGGTAAGATCCTTAACTATATAATATGGTTATGAGTAAACGTAACATCCAGTTTGTACACTGTATATGTTTCTTACTCAAACACTGCAACGATCATCTTTTGGAAATCTGCAGACAGATGATGAGTTTACGATTTAAACCGTCAATCATTAACGTTATATTTACCACAGAAACGAACCTTTGTCAAAATTTTAGTACAAGGACCAGCGGCAAGGCGCTAAAGTGGCTTAAATCTATCACAAATAATTTACATGCATTTTGGTATGTAAGCGACATCCAGTTATTTAGAGATCAGTGGTGTCTACCTATGCAGTTTTTGTTTTAGCCGCGGTACAGATATCAGTTTCGAACGCCATCTTTGTATCATTAGAAGAAATAAAAATTAACGTGGTTTTTAAAAGTTTTGCGTTTAAATGTTTTTTAAGCTTTACTTTTAAAAGTTTTTTTTATTTCCAAAGCTTTAGTTTTTAAAGTTTTAAGTTTAAAAGTTTTATGTTTAAAAGTTTTATTTTTAAAAGTTTTATTATGAAAAGTTTTATGTTTAAAAGTTTTATTTTTAAGAGTTTTACGTTTAAGTTTTATTATAAAAAGTCTTACGTTTAAAAAAATGTAATATCATTTTGTCCCAAACAGCGCTTCATATAAATCTGTCAGTTTTAACTTACCTAAATATAACACTAAAAATACTTGTGATACGAATTATTTACAAAATTCGCCTTCAAATAGTATGTTAGCTAGCTGTAACTGTGTTTTTGGTAATGTTGATTTCTTTGTTAATTCCTTTTATAAATTTAAACTCTGGGCCAAGCGCGAGAACTGGATACCTATATGTACATTATAACTGTTTTATGTAAAGGCTTCACAAAATTACAAAAATTAATAAGACCACAACAAAAATTCTTAATACGCTAAATTAGAAATAGGTATTTAACAGTGACTACATCAGAATACTAGTAATCTATATGTTGTGTTTTCCAAATACCTAAATCATTAATGGTAAAATCATTTCAGGAAAGTAAAGAAAAGGTGCCGAAGGAGGAAAGAGTTCGGCCCGGGAGCCAGGTATATGAAATCTATATTAAGAAGACCCTGATACTGGGAAATACGCCTATTACAATATAATCTTCTCGGATTTTATTACTATATAACCGTATTGTTCTGGTGCCCGCTGACAGGTTGACAGGTATCCGTCTTAATCCGGTTAGTTCGCTCCCAAGCAATAAAAGGAATAGTTGAATCCAAGAATACATAAATTGTTTATTATGCCCAAATAACGCTCAAGAGCATATTACAGGAAATTTTGGTTCATCCTCAATATTCACTGCAGACTGTGTTAGTCGAGCGTAGACACTCAAAATTTTTGCGTAATGTTGTACCTATTGTATGGCCACCTATCCACCACGAATATCGTCTCGTAACGGCGTTCGCTGCCATATACTTTTACTTCCACATCCAACGGATGGGAAGTACTGTATCGCGAAAAAAATTTTCAAAAATTTTAATTTGCTCATTCGCTTTAAAATGATCGAAAACGCAAAAAAAAACATAATTTGAGCAAAAAATTTCTTGTCTGTGTGTCTGTGGTTTTGTTTGTGGACACGATAACTTTCGAAAGACTTAATATATGAACTTGAAATTTGGAAAATGTATAAATCTCAACTACCCAAAGCGAGCTATTTTTGTGGGGTAAGTAAGGTGTCGGGAATGGGGGAAAATTGGAGGGTAACTATCGTTTTTGCAAATTTTTATTTTTTTTATATTCTTTCGCTTTAGTATGTGATTAGTAGTATAACTGCGAGTATTATTAGTTCTTATAAATTTTCGGTGCAGCAAACTGTTTAGAAGATATTAGCAAAAAACGTCACTTAAAGAAAACGGTTTTTCCTAAATATCTCGGAATATATTTAATATATTAAAAAAATGAAAACGCCATCAGATAGGAAATAAAATTTCTCACAAAAAGTGTCTTAGAAAATTTATTCAAAATTTTGACATTTTCGAAATATTTCCAAAAAACTTATTTTGGTCCCTGCTCGTACGATTTTTTTTAAATTTTGGTATTATATAGAAAATCAAATTTCTGATCAGAAAGCACTCCTGTAATTTTTTTGTTAAGTTAATAATTTTCGAGTTATTTGGAAAAAACCGATTTTGAAATTTATATATTTTGCTAATATCACGAGGACTTTTTCTTAGAAAAAATGTGTAGAGAGACAAAATGCTCAAAATCTGATTACTAATTGTATAGTATAAGAAATAAAATCGTAAATGTCATTTTGACAGTTGGATGTGGAAGTATTGTTTCAATTTGCAGCAGTTTTTACTTTAATTTTCCGTAACTTTTTTGCCTTACAACAGTTTATTTATTTTTTCAAAATCTTTTGGGATAGCCTGTCTTTATGTGCTTATTTCAAAGTATATATAGTTAGAAAATCAGCTCTTTGGGTTCTACCGTTACCGAGAAAACGATTGAAATATTTTAAAAATATTGTCACTTCCTCCTGAATCATCCTGTAGGTCGTATACCCACTTGTTTTTATCGGAGAAAAATTAAGACGGAAGTTGCACAAAATCAAATCTATACTAATTCTAATAACCATATCTAAATCAATTACTTAGTGTCCGGGTAAACTAACAGTCCTGGGATATAATTTGTTTCGATGCTGAACATTCCGTATCTTAATTTTTAACGTATACATAACAATCTTATTTTTAAAAATTGAAACAGGTCATATGTAGATGTCCACCAAATAGAGGGAAAAATCTTCTACTGCAATTTTCCAGTAAAATTACATCAACGTGTGTTTTGAAAGTCACCTATTTCTGAAAGATTTCAGACTGGAAATCCATACACATTATTCTAATAAATTATCGTTTCAGGCTGGGTTCATTCCATTAAAAAAAATCAGATTCCCATCAACCTTGTTAAGTAAAATGAAACGCTCATGTATTTAATGGTATTCTTTGAATCTTCGCTTAATTTAATTATAACGTTTAGACCTTACATTTTTTTTTTGACTTTAATTAAAACCTAGAAAGATGCCGTTGGCGGCATGCGATAGAACATAGAATCTACACTACTACTACCTAAAATAATTAATATGTACTATGCCTTAAATTTTCTAATATTCGTCAGATAATGGCGAAAAAACACATGCTGCACTGCGTCCCTGTATGATTGATATACGGTATTGGCAAAATAAGGATAAGCAAATATGACCCAGTAGTGAAAGGTAATGCCATCCGCGCTTATGACACAATGCACAATTATCATAAAAGTAATCGGATATTTGTTAACTCAAGCCTCCAAACAATAAAATCTTTATGTGTTACCGTATTTTTAATGTCATCTATGATGAAAAGAACCTCATAAGTAACTGTTAAACCATATAGACACTACATTTCAGATTTAATTCTTTACCTGCGTCTTCATAGGTGTTTGAATTTATTTCAATGCGTAGGAAATATAATTATTCTGTGAATGTTACTAGGAAAAATTGGCAAATATCTAAAATAATATGTGCCATGCAGTATTGAAGCTTCCGAGAAGGTAGAACATRTTGCAGTACCTAATGGGATAAGTAAACAACCCTTTTAGTGTACCGAAGATCTAGTTTCCCGGAAAGAACTTTATACCTGCGTCCTTGGGGATGTTTGTGTAGACGATTACATTATGTTCAGAAATCTAACTGTTTTGTCTGCTACTTATGGAACAGTGAATGATTAGGAATTGATTTGTGTGTGTTATATGGCAGGCATATCATACGTTTGCAATGTATTCCGGTTGTTGTGTAACATCATTTAGTATCGGCACATCCTAAAATAAATGCAAAAGACGCAGTTTGATCCTAAAAAGATGCGAAGTAGGTTTTAGTAATTGTGAAAAATAAGAAGCTATATGAGTTTATGCATCACATTAATTTTCGATGCCGACTTAAAATTTTACATTCTTAATGCTGCGAAATAATATGGGTGTTCAACCCATAGCAAGTTGTTATTAACAATCACCAATTTTTATTTGTAAGCCATTTGCTCATAACTCTGCCCAGCACGTTTTGCCGTATTCCTCCAATCACAAAACCAAATTTACTTTTAGCGCTCATATCATTAATACCTACTTATCTTTTTAGCAAAAGGCGTAAGTATTTTTAATAATTAATTAACAGTTTCCCTACTAATTTATTTCCTTTTTCTATAAACACGGACCATACTGCCAGACATTATAACAGTCAAATTTACCAAGAGTTGTCTTCCATATAATAATAATGCTTTTAATACGTATGCAGCTTTAATATCTAATATTTTGATCTTGAAACAACCGGTGCAAATCAGTAGAAATCAATAGCTACGTTTAGTTATCAATATTCAGTAATAAAACACAACTTTTTGAAAATAGCACGTTGCACTTATTTGCTTTGAAAAGGTCTCTGAATTTACGTATGCTTACAGAGACACATATTACTTATACATATTTATTCTAGCATTCAAAGAGGATAGGTGAAACTTTCATTTTAACAAAGTACAAAAGAAGAACAAACATATCGCACTCTTAGGGTCTTAGGAATAGGATACGAACATTGTCAAAACACCACAGCCAATGAATTTCGCTGTCCTATACATTTACATATTACTTTTTTACTTTACTCTAATAAATTCAGTTAGCTTTAATATTATAAGTATATTAAAATAAAAATTGTTAAAGTCGCTGAATATAGTGAGGGAAGTGAATTATGGAAAAAAGAATGGAGGAATGCCTAAATATTCAGAAAGGCTATATAAAGGGCTAAATAGTTTTAAATAATTAATATTTGCCTTTTTTACTATTGTATTAATAAAATGTTTTATGTATATAATAATTATTAACTTTTGTTGTATTAAATTTACCAAATCTTTTGAGGGCCGACTTCGCCTTTTGCATTTATTTTACAATGTGTTGGGTGTTCATTTCATTATGAAATTGTTAGGATTCAATATGTTCTATATATATTGGCTCATGCGAGTATGCTACGCAAGAGCTGTCTTATAATGGGAATATATTGCAAAGATATGCTCCATCACAGTAATAATAATATAATATCATACTAATTAATTCATAATCATTCACTGTTCCATAAGTAGCACGCAAAACAGTTAAATTTTGAACGTGATGTAATGTTCTACAGAAACATCTGCGAAGACGCAGGTATGGAGTTCTTTCAAGGAATTCTAGACCTTTGGGTTATCAGTACAGGAAAAGAGTTGTTTACTAAGCTTTGGTCAGTTTTGACGCTTCATACCGCATAATAGTTTTTTTTTAGATATTTGCGTATTTTTTCCCAATATCATTTCACACAATAATATACTTCATGCGCATTGAAATAGTAAATTCAAATACCTATGAAGAGGCAGGTAAAGAAATCAGTCTGAAATGTAGCACGGATATGGTCTATCCGTTAATTACAGCTTCCTTTTATCATAGACGATAACAACAATATACATAAGGATTTTATTGATTGAAGGCCGTTAAAAAATATAGATATAATGTAATTAATAATTACTTACTAATAAATTCCTATTATTTTTATAATAACTGCATTGTGTGCAGAGCGGGAGATATTACATTTCGCCACTAGATAACACCAAACTATAATTCACTTTATTTTTATATAAGGTCATAATGTTTGCTTATCCTTATTTTGCTAATAATCTATGTATATTATACCGAAATGCAGTGTAACTTTATGGATCTACAAAAAAACATGCACGTGATATCAAATACTTACATCGCTAAAATAATTTTTCGTGCATAATATTGCATTACTTTTTGAATAAAATATCCAGAAAGGAAGTACAAAGTTTCCAGATTTTCTCTGAACGGCGAGGCAAGTAATGTTTATTATTATTACCATATCAACATGATTATTATTTTTTAACTTCCGGAAATAATTATCTAAAAACAAGTTGCCGTCCAGCCTTTGCTTCTTGTCAGTGATACATGATAAGTATTTCGCGTTAAGTTGGCGCATTTTCATACTTATCATTAAAGGTCAGATTTATTATAAGATTTTAAGAACTACTCATAAAATAAGTAAGAATTTAGATGACAATGCCATCTGTCAGCATTACACTGACACGATGACAAAGCCACCTAGTTGCATTAACGGGTACTACTACTTCCTAAAGGAAGTGACCTGTAGCCTGACAAATTGGCATGCAACTGCATACTTCAATTTGACAGCAGGCCCCCACGGCACTTTTTGCTAGCGGACAAGAACCGACATACATTAAAATGCATGTTTATGCCGTGCTGTCTGCACCTCAACCAACTGCAAATAGATTAATTTCGCTGTCAATACAGCTTATCAGTGCAGTTTAGGTCTAGTGCAGACAGCACTGATGAGCTGTAATAACAGCGAAATAGATCTACATGCAGTTGGTTGAGGTGCAGACAGCACAGCATAGACATGCATTTTAATATTCATAAAATGTCCAATATCGGATTCGTGTTCATTACGATATGCATGCTTCTGCGCCCGCCTACGTGAACTGAACTCGAAAATATATTAAATATAAAAACAAATTTTGTTTATCCAGTACAGGGCTGGCACGAGGCGGGTTCTGTGCGTTCCTTGAAATCCGTCCCTGCGCTTTCAAAGGCCCTACGATCTATGAAAAAAACTATCAGACATTTTGCGGGACTACCTCTATAGCAGATTTGTCATACTTAACTATATAAGTGTCTTTATATTTTTCGTATTGTTTGAGGTGTTTTATATAGTAATAACCATAAAAGATCTCCCAGTTTGTCCTATATATGTATAAAGTACAGCACAATCATTACAAGAAAAACTATATACGTCAGAGAGGTTTAAAGGTTGAATTTGATCTTTATTATGGAGTAATTTGGATCCTAAGCTACATATTGTTGAAAAAGAAATATGAATTCCGCGAGATAAAAATAATTTAGAAATATTTGTTGAAACTGCACCAACCTAAGCGAATACCAACTTTTTCCTTTTTGATCAATGGTTTTAAAGGAAGAAGGCAAAGAAACTTTAAATTTTAATAAGTATTTAAGTTATAACTTATTTATTAAGTAATTTAGAAAAGTATTATGAGCAATTTGTAGAATCAAATCAAGTTATTTTTAAAAGCTATATAGGAAAGATATAGGTAGTTAAAAGTCTATGGAATAAAGATTAAAAAACAGCTCATTTATGTTGGTAAGGATGGAAAGAATTACAAGAAGCTAAAAGAAGAATCCATATCTAATCCTGAAGTTTGTTTAATATTTTGATTATAGAATGAAACAAAATTTTGTTTTAAGATAAATTCAGTTATCTTTATCAGTTAAAGCTGCCACAATTTTGAAAAAACAGTTTTAGAAAAATAAAGACTATTATCCTTATTGTTATATAAAATAACGAGACAATTTGCTTGATCATCTGTAGAAAGCAATAATTAATATATTATGGTTAATAATTTAAATTTGGCCGAACTGATATTTGGTAATTGTGTATTTTTGCAAATGTTATTATCTCTCTAATTGTGTTGTTAAGTTTGACAAATTCTTGTAGTTTATTCCTTTGAATCAGTGTTGAATTTGGTTTTCGTTAGGACCAGGGTTGGCATAATTAAAACAAAATGTCTAAAACAGAAGTTTTAAACTTGTTTAAAACAACGCTTCTGTTTAAAACTTTGTTTTAAACAAATGTTTAAAACATTCGTTTTAAACAGTGTTTTTCGATGACTATTGTGTGTGATTCATTAATTATTACTATTAAGCTCGTTTATCCTCCACAAATAGATAGACAAGATTATTAGCAATTACATATCTACATAATGTCACCCCACATTTGCATTAAAAATGAATTGAATACAAAACCAGACCCAGTTAGAAAATACGTAAATGTTTTTTGAAACTTTTTATTGATACAACAGTTTTAATTTAACTTTAATCATTTTTTATATTTAATGAATAGGCAAAGCGCTTTCAGCTATAATTGGCCATCATCAGTGCCTCATTGTGTAAAAAAGAATACAAAAGAATTTATAAACTTGACATTGTCAAAATCGAAACAAGCAATCTTCACTTCAAACAAAAAGTAGCCTGGATGCCAAAAGCACAAAAAATAAATCAATGATCAAATAAAGAATTTAGAATAGGACAGCTAAAATTACAAAAGTCATTCAAAATTGTAAAATTACCGTTATCTATAATTTTGTGTATTTTAAGAATTTCTAGAAAAATTAATTTTGAGTATTTATTACAAACATGTAAAGAATTTAAATTATTTAAAGAGGCAGTGTGTTTAAATGACAATAAATGATTTTCTAATGAAGAATTTGTATTAACTATATCAGTATTTTTCATATTGTTTCAAGTGTTCATTGCCTCTAATTGAAAAAGATCTTCCGCTTTGACCAATATAAACAGAATTACAATCGTTACAAGAAAAACTATTAACTCCCGAATGATTCAAAACTGGAATTTTGTCTTTATTGCGAACAAAATGGTAATTTTACAATTTTGAATGATTTTTGCAATTTTAGTTGTCCTTTTCTAAATTCTTTATTTGATCATTGATTTCATGTTTTTGCTTTTGGCATGCAGGCTACTTTTTTGTTTGAAGTCAAGATTGCTTGTTTCGATTTTGACATTGTCAGGTTTATAAATTCTTTTGTATTCTTTTTACACAATGAGGGACTGATGATGGCTAATTATAGCTGCAAGCGCTTTGCCTATTCATTAAATATAGTGGATTTGATAGACTTCGGGGAGATTTATTGTAGAAGTAAACATTACTCTTATATCCACTTAGAGGAAAATGGACCAGTTTACATTGTTTAAAAGTCTTAATCTTAACATAACAGAAAAATTTGTATTTTTGGTCCAATACTACAAAACAATAAATAAGACGTTCATTCAACACTTACTAGATAATTATATCTTTAGTACAAAAAAAACCAAATAGTTACCAGAACTTGGCAATATAAAAAATCAATAAACAAAAAATAAAAAAATAACAGCATTTTTACTTTTTTACTAGTGTAACCATATCTTTTTTGCACTTCTTGCATTGAGCTCGCATTCTATCATTTTGCACCTTAATTTTGTCAAAGTTATTCCACACTGCATCGTTCCTACTACGCCATTGTAACTGTTGAACTTTAAACTTTTAAACAGACAATGTCGGTTTCTATTCTCTTTGTTAAAGTTGATATTGGCTAAAATCAACCCAGTAACCTTAAATTGGGGTATGTGATTGGTCTAGATTTTAAGAACAATGTTGATTCTAGTTTAAAATAGAAAAGAGAAACCGACTCATAATAATTAAAATTGTTACGTAAACAAAAAAGGCAAATGACAACTGATAATCGTAGTCATCTAGGGATTTTTAGACAACTGCTACGCTCCGCGCCATCTGCTCGTATTTATTTTCATTACTATGTATAGTACATTTGCATGAGAGTTTATGTTTAAAACAGTGTTTAAAACATGTTTTCAACTAAATTAAAAAAAAACATGTTTAAAACGATTTAAACATGTTTAAATTAAAAAAAAAAACTGTTTTGTTTAATTAAAAAAAAAGTTTTTTGCCAACCCTGGTTAGGACACAACATAGTGGCCGACTTGTCGGTCCTAACATAAAAAAATGTATGTCATGTTTAGACTTTACATGGCAGAGTGACATGTTTAGTCGGCATTCTTTGCCGCTACATAAACGGTAATTTTTTATATTTTTTCAGCAATTCAATTAATCATAAAATGAATTTCTAAAGATTACGTGCCTTGGTAATATGAAAAGATAAATCTTAAAAAGCTAACTTTAGGGCTAATTTATATAAATCAATGGAATTTTGGAATTTGTTCCACTTACCTTCACGTTGCCGCCTTGTACACTATTGAACCACTGTATTTATATACGCATGTGTACCTACCTACATTAAAATTTTAGTTTGTAAATTATTAGCCATTAAGTCAAAAAGTCACTTATGGGTTACTTGTGACTTGCGATATATCAGGAGAATTCACAAATATAAATAAAAAACCAATAATTGTAAAGTCACTGTCCCTTTATTCAAATAAAAGATATAGCGAAAAGTAAAATGCCCGCTTGTATAAATAAAATAACATAAAAAACACACACAAAACTACACTAAACTAAAACCATAAACCCATATTCACACCTGAAATTAACAAACACCTGTCAGTGGGCTGCCAACTACACAATTATTTGATTAATTATATTTTTCAATTTGTGTCAGTAGCAAATAAATTGTCCCATATAACAAACATACATAACACAAAACCCCAAAATTTGGAGTAACTTTTAAATAAATAAAGTACAAAGTTCGTTCTACTGAGAGAAAGGCTAGAAAACGAAACCCTACGATGAGGCTAGTTTGGTTTTCTACATCACGCACTAGCCTCATCGCAGGGTTTCGTTTCCTAGCCTCTCTCTCTATAGAACGAACTTTGTACTTTATTTATTTAAAAGTTACTCCAAATTTTTGGGTTTTGTGTGCAGCGATGGGTATGTAGGCATAATTTGTACCGTATTAAGCTACTAAAGTAACACTTAAAAAATTCTCAACAACCCTATTAACAAAAATGGCGACGACTAGTTTTTCTTGTTTTTCACTAAGGAGTAAAAATTACGCATACATGGTGAAAACACAAATTGAAGAAAATAAAAGCCGGCATCCAACTATAAAGCAAAATTTATTATACGGGGTAAGGTTAAAAAATATTTACAAAAATTAACTTTATTTGCAAAATATGATAATCTGCAAAAAAAATTTGGACACCCAATATTCCATTTTTAAAGAGTTTAAAAAGACCTACAATTTGACATATAACTTAAAGTTGTACCTAAAAAAATAAAGCAAATACGAGCCTGGGGAGTTTTAGGTGGCGAACCCTGTATAGTGCTAATAATAAAATAAAATAATATGCGGTGAGCCGACTAGATTCCGTCCGAGCGAGCGGTAAATTTATTACAAAACGGTGGATATATCGTTTTAGCGGGAAAACTGGCAGCCCTGGTCAGTACCCAACATTCCGTTATTTTGTACCCACTGCGCATGCAGACAGGTCAGCCAATGAACTGATTTCTCGAGATTAGGCTGACCAATGGCTGGCCATGTGAGTGCGGCCCAAACGGTCTTCCCCCCATTGTCAAAAGGGAACTGGATTTTGGATTATTTCATTGTTCATTCCGTGCTCGATAGTGCTGTGAAGTGTATCGTTGTACTACAGCTGCGTAATCTGCTTGTTTTGAGTGAGTTGAATGTTGTTTTCTTATATTAAGTTTTGTTTATTGCATGCTTTTTGAACTAACCTTTATATAATACTCTTTTAGGTAGTTATATCTGTTAAAATATTAATAACTAACGCTGTGCTTTTGCGTATTATATTTGTGATATAGTTACAGTTAGCATAATGAAAGTAGATACTAAGAGTTTAATGCAGTTCATTAAGGATAAACATCCTGATCGCGATTATGCGTATTTTCATAATTTACCCCGTAGTCATGAAGTTATAGTGGAGTTGAGTAATGCTTTATTCGGTGTCAATACGTACGAATGTAGGGGTGCAATTGTTCGCGCTATTAGGGGAAAATATGGGGCTATCAAATCTTTTGCAGAAGACTACGATGGGCCTCCGTTAGCACGAAATCGCAAATCTAAAGTTTCACCTAGTAATCTATTACAAGCATTGCGTTCCCAGAACATATCTTCTAGTGATTTAGTTGGCTCTGCCTGCTCTCCTGATTCTGTCTATGGTAAACTGTGTGCAGAATTGGGCATGAAAAATTCTCCTCGTGCTTATAAAAACCGCCTACTGGTACAGTACCATTGCAAACGGCTAAAGGATTTAATTGTGCAGCAAGAGACTTCTGGCACTCCACATTCCGTTCAATCTCCTCGCGCATCGAGTTCTGCTGTGTCCAGTCCATCTCCAGACGTTCTTTCTGACACTTCTTCGACTGAAGGTATTTCGTTTTCTGATACGTCATCAAGCAGTGAGAGTGCTACTAGCACTATCTATTCAATTGGTCGTAAGAAAAACTTAAAATACACTCGATCCTTTCTAGAGGGTTCTTTTGAAATTTCCGAGAGGCAATGGGCCATCATGTATAAGGATGGAAAGTTGATATCGAATCGTTATAGATGTATATTGAAACAAAAACTTTTGCTTCTGAATAAAGTTTGTGTAATTAATATTAGAGGATGGAGGCACAATTTGAGACGAAAAGAAACTGTTGTATATGCTCACTGTATTCACGCCCCGTGCAAGAAATTTATATTTTCTATAAAAAGCTTTAACGTTGGAGGTCCCGTTTATGTAGAGGTGTATTCCTCGTCAGAATGTTGCTACCACCCAAGACGTTCGACAGTGTCACGTCGTAACCACGACGCTCTTGATTTGATGTCAATCACAAAGTGGAGGAATCCGAGGTACATTCAGAGCGTATCTTCGCCTTTAGCTTGTTACCTTTTCAGCAAAGAGCAGGTTGAAATTCTAAATAGTCAGGTTACAGGAAGTTACCCAGTGAACTTATATTTGGGCGTGACAGATTCGCTAGTACGAGAACGCAATGGGCGTGAAAAAGGAATACTCTACTACGCGGCTGTGATTAAGACAAATACCGGTGATGTGATTCCAATTCTTGAATTGATTACCTCACGGCATATCGCAGTAATAATAAACTCTTGGTTTGAACTATTCAAGCGTTTTTGGAAACGAAATTCACCCGCAGAATTGTTGTGGCCTCCCTTTAATGTTGTCGTCATGGATTTTAGCTCTGTTCTAATGAAAGCTCTTAGTGAMTTAAATCGAACGTCACTCCCTGAGTACATAAACACCATTTATGATTCTGTTATGGACGGCATTGAACGGAAGATGATACACATTAAAGTATGCTCTCACCGCTACATGCATATTATCGCTGATAATATAGATTCTGTCATGTTAATTGCTTCCGAAGAGGAAAAACATTTGGCGAAACATATTTTTGCCTCTGCTTTTAATTTGTCTACTATGGATGAACTTTCGCGTTGGTTCAGGTTAGTAGTACTTGTGTTCGGTTCACCCACCCGTGATGAAGAAATGACCGAAGCGTTCGGTGAATTGGTTTCCTGGTGTCATCACATACAGGAAATTTCTGGGCCCGAGGATGAGGATGATGAGTCAGATTTGTCTCTTATGCCTATACGTTACTTTCGAGGCAACGATTCAGCTTATCGTTCCACTAAGTTTTATCTTCACTTCAAGTCCATTTTTGATGAGGAAGCACCAAAGCTTTCTTCTAATTTTCCCTCCTATCTTTCCATCGATGAGAATAACCTATACATACCTAACCTATTTGATTCATTGCTTGGCAAACACATGGCATACGTGCCACTTTGGACCTTAATTGGTAGCCCAGATCGCCTCCTTGCTCGGTATAGTAAGGCTCCAGTGGAGAGTTGGTTTCGTTTGCTGAAACACGACATTTTCAATAATCAGTCCAACTTAAGATGCTCATGGTTTGTTAGGAAGGTTAGGGAACATATCGTAGCAAAACATAAGGAAATTGTTCTAGATGCGCAAAAAGAAACGTCTGGCCACTAGGCTTATGGGTGAAAATAAATTCCAAATATTTGTAGATTTTCACTAATTTGTCACATTATGACGCGTTTCACTAACACTATAGCTACATCAGATACATTTTAAACTGCAAAGGTTTGTGAAACCACTATTTATACAATTTGTTTACGGCCTAATATACTTTACAACCCTAAAATTTTATGATGGGGGATTCCACTCTAAACTAATACCTATTGAGCAAAGCAAATGGGTTTACGTCCAACTGGTCATTTAGGAAAGGGTATAGCCGGATATATATGGGAAATATGCCCCCGCGGCTTTTTTGTTGCAATTTGGGGATCGTTTTGGTGCTAAATAAAAATTATACAGTCAAATTTTTAGTTCTTAATATCAAGTAGTATTCAAGTTTTTTTTTAAAAAAACCTTTTTTCGGTTTTATAATTTTTTTATTCGTAATATTAAAATTTAGTGAATGACTATTTTTTTATAAATTCTTACGAGTAAAAGGCATGAAAAAAATATTTTTTTATGATTTCTATATTAACAGCCGATTTTTAGCGAGATAAATAAAATTTAAATCTTTTGTTCGATAACACTTTTTGAAAAGTGTCACTCACCAAATTTTGTCAAAATATCTTTTATACTCCTCTATACTCAGGAATTTTTTGGATTTTTTTAAAGTGGTGGAACAATACGAAAAATAATTAAAAGGTGTTTTTTTTGTAATCTTGCGCCTATATTTTTTATGGTAAAAATGTTTAAAATTTTTATTCCAAAAAATACATCTTCACTAAATAAGAACCAGAAAACTAGGACATACCTTACTTAAAATAGTTAAGAGTATGAAAATTGTTTAGAGACAATAAATAAATCTTGTTTTTTCGTACTATTGGCATTTTTTTCAATTTTAGTATCATAAAAACAAAAACTTCGATTACAAAAGATATATTGTAATACTGATATTATTGAACAAAATATTATAAATTATTGACATTGGCAAGTGTAATAATTTCAAATGAAATAGTTTGAAGACTACTCTTAGTAACGTCAGTCTTCGTCACTGTCTTTATTCACTACAACATTAGTTTTGCCAAGTATCGAGCGACAGATAATATCTGAGACAGATCATGTGAGCATTAATTCAAAAACATATCGTTGTTTTGTTGACTATCAACCAAATAAGAATGACAACTCTGGAATTAGTCGATATTGTTGTAATTGTGCTAATGGTAACCGCATTGTCGGATGCTGCTCACACATTGCAGCTATCATATATTATCTATCTCACGCTAGATACTTGGCAAAAGTAGTAAAACATGATGACATATTGAGTCGTATTTTTATTAATCAAAAGTTTAATGTTGTAATGAAGTCAGTGATGAAGACTAACGTTACTCAGAGCAGACTTAAATCTATTTTGTTTGAAATTATTACATTTACCAATGTCAATAATTTACAATAATTTTGTTCAACAATATCAATATTATAATATAATATCCTTTATAATCGAACTAAAACTGAAAAAATGCCTATAGTATGAAAAAACCAAATTTATTTATTGCCACTTTAAACATTTTTCAAACTCTTAGCTATTTTAAGTAAAGTATGTTTTAATTTTCTGTTTCTTTTCTAGTGAGTATGTATTTTTGTAAAAAAATAATATTTATACATTTTTTACCACAAAAAATATAATCTCAAGATTACAGAAAAAAATACTTTTTAATTTTTTTTCGTATTGTTCCACCACTTAAAAAAATCTAAAAAAAATCCTCAGTATAGAGGAGTATACAAGGTATTTTTTGACAAAATTTGGTGAGAGACACTTTTCAAAAAGGTTTTCGAACAAAAGATTTAAATTTTATTTCTCTCGCTAAAAATCAGTTGTTACTACAGAAACCATAAAAAAATATTTTTTCATGCCTTTTACTCGTAAGAATTTATAAAAATATCGCCATTCACTAATTTTCAATTTTAAGATAAAAAATAGTATGAAACCGAAAATAGAGTTTTTTCTGAAAAAACTTGGAAACTGTTTGAGATAGAAAGCTGAAAATTTGACTGAATAATTTTTATTTGGCACATAAAAGATCCCCAAAGTCCCAATAAAAGTGCTGCGGGGGCAGATTTCCCATATATATCCGGCTATACCCTTTGTTTATGTTTATATTTATGTTTGTTTATTTTAAATGCTTTCTAGAAATTTAGTCTTACACCTTTACTGCTAGTGTGTAAAATTTAGAATTCAGGATTAAAAGTATGATTTTCTTCTATTAAATTGTTGGTATAGTTTCAATCGTTTTTTTATTACTATAACTAAGTTCATGTTCATTAAACCGATTTTTGAAATTTCTGTAATTTATAGCAATATATATTTTAGAACAGGATCCAAAACTTAATTTGTAAATTGTAAACACATGATTTATTGAACTTTGAAGTGTTTGTTTTACAGTTTCTAATATATTTTCCTAAACTGTTCCCAGTTCTAAAAGCGATTTTTAAATTTTGTTTTTCTAAAAAGTTTTTAAGTTTTATGCTGGTTTTTCCAATATACGTTGTGCTGTTGTACGTATTATGATCTATATTTTATTGCCAGTAAGAACTTCTTGTAAAATTTGGAATTTTTGTTTTTTATAAATTATTTTGTCAATTATGCCTGATTCGTAGTTATTATTGACAGCTTTTTGTTTAATAAAAAATCAATTCTATGGTAAAGTTCTCTTTTGACACTGGGACGTTTAATAATATGTGGACCATACTGTTGAACGCTGTTAGCTTGTGTTGATAGGAACGAAATGAACTATTATGTATAATTACAGCGACATGTGAAGGTTTTCGAAAAATCGTGTTTATTATTAATCTTAGTTATAATAAGATCAAAAAAGTTAAGAGCGTTATTGTTTTCTATTTCTGCCGTAAACTTAATATTAGGTTGACGTGAATTTATAAATTGGATAAAACTTTCTAATTGTATATTAGTGCCTGTAAAACATAGAATTATATCGTCTACGTATCTATACCAATACAAAAAGTTTTGCTGAGGGTTGTTTGTGAATTTGTTTTTCTAATTTATCCATAAATATTTCAGCCAGTAATAATCAAACCTTGCTTATACTGCTATAAATTTTTTCATTAAAATAAAAATAATTTTGATTTTAGACAAGTTTTAATAGTAATATAATATCAGACTGGATTATTGGGTTTATATTTTTGGCAGTAAGGATATTATTTTCTTATTTATTTAGGTCAAAGTTTCGATGGGAGGTACACTTAAATTTTTGATATCAAATGAAATTAATTTAGAAMTATGTGGTAGTGTGAGATTTTTAATTTTATTAATTAGTTCTTGTGAGTTTTTGATGGCAAATTGTAGTTTACATTTTGAATATGTATTGATAAAATTAATGCGAAATTGTGAAATTTTGACAGCTGGAGCATTAACATACGACACTACAGGTCTAATGGGCTAATTTTGTTTATGTAGCTTAATTAATGAATATAGTTGTGGGGGATTTGATAAACTTAGGTTATTTTTATCGTCGATCAATGATTTGGCATTATCATTTGCAAATTTTACTTCTTGTTGATGTTTATTAGTGGGATCCTTATTTAAAATTACGTAACTTTCAGAATTTATGAAACCATAAGTTTTT
Organism: Rhyzopertha dominica; assembly: GCA_025024175.1. Classification (NCBI taxonomy): domain Eukaryota; kingdom Metazoa; phylum Arthropoda; class Insecta; order Coleoptera; family Bostrichidae; genus Rhyzopertha; species Rhyzopertha dominica. The sequence continues at coordinate 8,466,550 of QCXZ01000075.1, forward strand.
TCTAAATATATATCTTTATTTAGCGTTACCTGTATCAGCTTTAGTCAATATTATATTATTTATAGCGCATTTTTGTTTTATACTTTTTTAATAACTGATATTCATTGTTTTGATTTTTAAAGTCGTGATAGCCTTTTTGATAATATTTGCCGATTGATGTTTATATAGAGATTATTGTATAAATCTCATGTGGCGATTTCTGTTTCTATATCTAGTTGATCGAAAGTAATGGGAGAGCGTATTGTTTGTGTGTTATGTTTAAAACCTTTTTTGAGAGTTTTTGATCATTTGTTGTAAAAATATATAATATAGACCATAATAAGTACAATATCATAACGTATATTGGAAAAACCAGCATAAAACTTAAAAACGTTTTGAAAAAACAAATTTTGAAAAGTTGTAAAACAAACATTTTAAAGATTAAAAAAATCGGGGATTTAAAATTAAGTTGTGGATCCTGTTCTAAAATATACATTGGTAGAACTTATAGAAATTTAAATTCGCATTAATGAACATAAATTTATGATAGTAATAAAAAAACGAATCTAACTACGCGAATCATTTAATAGAAGAAAACCATTCTTTCAATCCTGAATTCGAAATATTACACACTAGCGGTAAAGGTCTGGCGAGCACTTGAAATAAACAAACATAAACATCTGGGAAATTTGCTAAATGACCAGTTGGACGTAAACCCATCATAAAATTTTAGGGTTGTAAAGTATATTAGACTGTAAACAAATTTGTATGAATAGTAGTTTCACAAACCTTTGCAGTTTAGAATGTATCTGATGAAGCTACAGTGTTAGTGAAACGCGTCATAATATGACATATATATTAGTAAAAATCTATAAATGTTTAGTGCTTTTATACCGTTAATTATGGACGATTATCATCAAGTAAAAGCCACATCAATCTAAATGAAAAATAAATTTTAGAACAAGCTTCTTTCTAATTCAAATTTTAGTGCATTATTGGCTAACAGTGTCTTCTAATAAACACCATGTCATCTTACGATATCGTATTATAACCGCTGATACTAAAGGGTTAATTTATTCAGTTCCTGGAGTTATTTTTTCAGACTTCAGAGAATATATCAAATATAAGATCTTTTAAACTTCTTAAAATGGCTTAGTACGTGCCCAAAAATCTTTTCAGATGAGGATATTTCTCAAATAAAGTGAATTTTCGTAAATACCATTTTATCTTTCCCCGTATAATAAATTTTCATAGATGGATACCGACTTTTGTCTTCTTTAATTTGTGTCGTTACCATATATGCTTCATTTTAGTCCCTCTTAATGTAGAAGAAAACTCATCGCCGGCGTCTCTGTTAACTATCTTTATAAATTTAAACATTCGTTAATTTTAATAATTAATTAATCTAATAAAAGTAAGCATAATAATAAATTATTATGTGTACTTAACTAAAATAATATTTGAAACCCATTAAAAATAAAAAAAATGTTTTACAAAAATTCACTTCATTTGTGAAATATCATCATTTCCAAATATGTTTTTAAGCAATCACTAAGCCATTTTCAAAGAGTTTATAAACACCTTTAATTTGACATGTCACATAAGGTTGTACCTAAAAGAATAAAGAAAATACGGGGCTTGGGAGTTTTAGGTGGGGGACCCTGTATACGGTCTAAAATTAACAGTTTGAAGATACGCATAGGTTCAGTTACCATGCTCACCCAACTGACAGCTTTATTGAATTTCTTAGAGAAAAATGTTTCAAATAAAAATTTATAACACTAGAGGGGTACCCGACAAATCAATAGAAATTATTTTACAGGGAGTTAAGTACCAAACCAAACTTATATTTGTTAAAGTAGAACCACCAACTTTTTATGTCGTATATTCATTATACATAAAATTATAACCAAAAAATTGTTAGGATATATATGGTCTAAAATTAACGGTTTCGGAGATACGCATGGGTTGTCTAGTCATCGTGCTCACTCAATTAATGGCCTTCTTTGAGATTTTAGAGAAAAATGTTTCGAATAAAAATTATAGGAATACCCAATAAATCAGTATAGAATGTTTATACAGGATGGTCAAGTACCAAACAGAACCTGCATTTTTTTTAATAGAACCACCAACTTTTTATGTCGGATATTGATATATATCAAATTCTAAGAAAAGCATTGTTCAGATATAGGTATTATGATCTTAAATTAACAGAGTTGGAGATGTCCGTGGGTGATACAATTATCGTGTTCATCCAACTGGCGGCCATTGTTTGAAATGGGCATGATAACTGAACTACCTATTCAACTGCTGAATTAAAACCATATAATTATATCTTAACAATTTGTCGTTTAGAATTTGATGTACTTACATATAATGAATATCTGATATAAGAAGTTGAACACCGTATAAGTAAGCTGTGTGGCTTTATCAAGTATTCCTTGGGCGCTATAACTTTTATTTCAAACATTTTCCATTATGACGTTTACTAAAGTTGTTAATTAAGTTATCATGATAACTGGACCGCCTATATGCATCTGCGAAACCGCTAATTCTAGACCGTATATACCTGAATAATTTTTTGCATAGAATACAAGTTTAGTTTGTACTCGAAAACACAACACCCTGTATACATGTAGTATATTGCCTTATGAAGTACTAGCTATGTGTTACAACTTTTACTGGAAACATTTTTCTCTAAGATTTCAAATAAAGGCTACCTAGACTAATGCAAAATGTACTTATTTGTGACCTACTTCCACAGCAGTCGTGATTTGGGCTTCGTAACTCTGGAGAATCTCAAGGCTCCCCTCTGTTGTGCATTTATTTATGTATGGGTGTACCACATTAGTTTTATTCGTTTTTTGTTGAATTTCACTTATTTCAATGTGTCTGATAGTATTTAGAATCTAGATTAATTAGTAGTATGACTGGCAGACGTAAGACGACGGAACTAAGAGCAGTTTGACACCGTCTTGCGAAGGCAAAATGTACTTATAGTTATTTGTGACCTACTTCCACAGCATTCGTGATTTGGGCTTCTTAACTCTGGAGAGTTTCAAAGCTCCCCTCTGTCGTGTATTTATATGTGTATGGGTGTACCACATTAGTTCCATTCGATTTTTGCTGAATTTCACTTATATGAATGTGTCTACTATCTAGTATTTAGATTAATTAGTTGTATGACTGGCTGATATAAGACTATGGAACTAAGAGAAAGTTTGACAACGTCTTGCGAAAGCAAAACGTACGTCTAGTTAAGTGCTATCTCCACAATATTAGTGATATGAACATCGTAGTTCCATGGAGTCTTTTTATTTGTTAATGCATGCTAGCTTTTATTTTAATATTAACAATATCCAGATTACATACTTCATTAATGTCATACTCCGGGTGCTTGCATGTGTATCCACCTAAATTTAATCATAGTGTGTATTCTGGACTGCTTCCTTGCCCACTTATAACGTAACTGATTTTTATATTATGTCAAAGGTTAACAAGTGTTCTTATTTGATATATGTATTTTGTTTTCCACTTGTGCCGAATACATAATATTATTTACCATTACTAGCATTTGTCAAGTAAATTCATTTCACAAATTTTTGTTTTACAATGAGTGACAATAGCAGGGAGGACAAGGTGAGGCTTCCTTGCTTACTAGTAGTATGGAAGCCCTTCCCTCTTCAGCCTACACGTGTGTGATCGATGTGTCCCGGTATATTATTCACATTTCTGTTAATCGATCGCCGGCGTCCTCTGTTAAGATAACACTACTGACTTGCAGTGTTATCGAGCCTGTTTCGCGGCACACGTGAAATTTAGATTAATTAACACCCTTCGACGGTGTACCGCGTGATTTTCTCATAAATTAAACACTTTCGGACTTACTAACCATATATTCACTTAATTCTTACAACACTTCTTAACTAAGTCTATTTTAACATACAACGTCTTACATTTCCCCGTTACTTAACAATACTAATTCTCTTTCGTTCTGTACCTAAGTATTTATAATAGCCTACCCCTTGAAAGAATCCCGTTACACGGTACAAAAGGAAGGATCTTGGAAATTCCCAGTGTAAAATTATGATAACAACTGTCGCCCACTCCTTTGTGGTTTACAGATAAAAGGCAATAAAATATTACGGTTTACAGGAAAGGCCTAATCGTTTACCTGCTACTCCAATTTGGAATTTCCAACTATAACCCGGAGGGTATTGCAATCTAAAAACAGAGCCAATTGAAGAGAAATGAGATTTGTAGTTAATGCAGTGACTTAAATAATTAATTAAGCTTAAATTGCAAGAAAGTGGGGGAGTGGAATTTTTACGTATGAACGGGGTTCGTCTTTCTAAAATTTCTTATGTTTATTTTTTGTGATTTTATCACACTATGTAGTGATTTTTGTGGATCTTCTTCGACTTCCTCTTCTTATAAAAAATAAACGTCGTTGTCTGCCGTCTTTAATTTCCCCTTGGGATTATTAGCTATAAAATATAACCATGTGAACATGCGATGCTACCTTGCACTCGGAATTACAGAATATAAAATAAGTTAATTTGTTATTAGAAAAATAATATTATTTGATCACGTATCTTCTAAGTTACAAATAGATAGCTGTGTTGATAATTTCAGCTTTTAAATTAGTTTTTCGGATACAAACTATTTTATACCATAAAATAATAAGTGTAAACTGTATACATGTTAACAGATTAAGGTATTAAGCACGAAGCATATCCAATAAACTAACAAATAATTTGTGACATCTTTCTTTAATTATTAACGTTTCGTAAGAAAATTTTATATATTTTTTTATATTATTTTATTTGCTATTGCCGGGAAAGAAACATGTTCATAAATTTAGGAAGGCGTTAGAGAGCCATGTACTAATTTCGACGTGCATAAAATAATTTAATTTAGGCGAGTCCTTCGATTTCAAAAATGTGTAGGTATGTGAATGGAAACTGAAAAAGCATGTAAAAAGTGTTTGCATTTTTTATCCCAGTAATATTGTATTATCTATATATACAATTTTTTTAAACAATAGCGAAAATATGTGTATATTCTGTATATTGTGCATCAAAATAATGTATACCTATATCTCGATAGTTCTCAATGTTATTTCAAATTTACACTTACCTTGGGCGCAATTGTCCTCGAGCACTCTCACATTTTTGAATAGAGAACGCTAATATAAATGATACATATTATATATGTTTTTTAATAATATGCTTTATTGCTACTTTTATTTACAGTTATAATATTGAAGAACAATATTCCCTTAATACATATACAACTCTTAATTCTACTAAAACATAAGGTGGACAATTTTCACTAGTATTGCGGGGTAAGGCTAAACGGTAAAAACTATAACTAATTTTATTGATTATATATAAAAAATTTATCGTAGCATATGAAAGCGAGATAAATTTGATGTAATAAAATATACAGGGTGTTCCCTTAAAGTAGAACTTGTATCTTTAACTCGGAAAACGTTAACATTAAACATTGCCATTTTATAGTTCTAAAAAATAAATTAAAAATATTCCAAGTTTTTCCTATAATAGTAAGCAAGTAAAAACTAGTCAGGGTGGTTAGCTCGCACCCTACACTACCAACGAAAATGGTCCCTGGTGTTGTATATCCAGACATACATGGTACTAACACATACATAGATATATTATATGAGATACTTAAAATTAGTAGTTACCCACTATATTCGTTTAAAATTTTTAATTTGCGATCCAACATTTTTTGTTTCGTAATTGTTGAACATATATATTGGCCGTTCTATACAATTTTGTTCTTATAGTTTGTAACAAACAATGAAGCCTGTGTTCCTTACATGTTGGAATTTCCTGTAACCACCTGTTCACATAAACATTATTTTTAATGACCGAGAACAGATTCTTTTTTACAATTCTTTCTAAAATAGATTTTGAGCATAGCCTTGTCAAAGATACAAAGAATTTTTTTTTTATTTAATCAGAAGGGTAATGACGGTTTTTTAAGACTTGTTATTGTCATGCTTCTATTGTAACTCCTATTTAAAATTAGCAATTCTTCTTGATTTGTTAAATGGATATCAATTGTTAATGCTTCTCGGCATCTATCACAGTCGATTTTTTTATAACACTGTGCACTACGTATCCTGCAAAATWCGTTATTGAACATGTTTCTAATGTTGGTGATGTTTGAGATTCACGTGATTGAGACGACGATGATGATATCTGAATATGTGGAGCCGTACGAGAATGTACCGCAGCAGTTACCTTGCGAGGTGGATTCTGTCATTAATTGAGAATGACTTACAAATAGATCTTCATCTGTTTCACAATTACTTTTCTCTGTGCTTTTTTCAAGTGCCGCTGTCGTAATGGTTTGAAGTGCTAACCGAAAATGCCCGATGGAAGGGTTTGGATCATAACCGCGTCTTTGACGATTTTGGGAAAATAGCGACTGCATATCTCCCCATAATTGCAATACTGCTCTTACTGTTTGTATAAGACCTTTAAAGCAGTATGGTATATATTTGGGAACAGTCCACAACGGAAATCCATATAAGGGAATTTTCTAATATTGAAATAGCTTCCACGTTGTCCTTTGATAGCGCTCGTTGAAAAGCATTTGGCGCGCAAAGAGAACGCGAATTTAAACAATCAAAAATATCATTAATATTTTTAAAAAATTCTGATGTGTCAATTGCAACTGATGCAGAGTTCGGATTTAACATTCCATACATTTTCATGGCAGCTGCAAAAGTTCTGCTAAATACTTGTACTGCCAGTTTGACGCTCATCTTTTCAAACGAATTAGGATTAATGTGTTTGTCTTCTATTTTCACTAATGTTCGGGATAGTAAATTGTTTTTATCCGCCTCATATACTTCTTCAACAGTTTTCCAAGAAACAGTTCTTCCTCTGATATTTATATCGCGCTTCAGAAGTGTATTTCTCACACTTTTTATAAGATGAGGAGCATCTTAAATTGCATAAATTTTGTTTGTTCCAATATTAAAGAAGGGCTTATCGTCGGACACATTTAACATTTTATAAGTAGCTCTGTTATTCGCACCTTGATCTGCATACGACAGCATGCAATCAGTCCTAAATTAAAAATAACACAACATGTATTCAGTAATTTGCATAACGTTTGTGCATTTACCGGTCCCCGTGATACGAAAAAAGCAATGGGATGTTTCCAATTATCATATAGATATTATATTACAGGATATTACAGGACCTTCCAATTTTCCCCAAAGCTTCAAATCCTTCATATATATCCTGCTTTTCATCATAATCTATGTGCTCTTTAACTGCCATTTCATCTAATAATAATACACATTCCTTATTTCTTTCTTCCATCAGAGATATTTTAACGTTAAATTTTTCTAAATACAATGTACTAAAGCCTGTTTCTAAATTATATACATTTAACCACCTTCTTACAGTGCTTGTAGAAGGTAAGTGAAAACCCCATTTATGGCGACTTGTAAAACATCGACAAAGAAATTTGCTTTTCGCGTCCGCTCCATGGTTGTCTTTCTTGTGGGATTACTGCATTTTGAAAATGTTTTTATATGATCGGTTACATGTCTAGACCATGTGAATCGCTTGCAGAATAGCTTAAACGTTTCTTTATACGATAAGCTCGCATACGTTGCTTTGAAATTATTTGCGACTTACGTCTAATGATTTGAGCCATCTTCCTCTTTCTTGGAATAATTTCTTCAGACACTTTGGTGGTGTCTCAGCTTCTAACAACAACGTTGGTAGCAATGAGATATCTCTTTCTGGTCTTTCACTAGGAGACAGATAGCTTATGGCTTCACTTGAATTCACCAAAGTTGAAGCAGAGTCACTAACCGTCCTGTTTTGGTAGGTTTTGAGAGTAGAATTCTTCCTTATATCCAATTTGACCCTAACAGTACAGGAAGTCGCAGAGATTGGCCGTACAGCATGTCATCTGCAGTTGCCTGCAGCTCCTCCTTCCGCGCAGCACCGTTGCAAGGATGTCGCCCATCCAGGGGTATCGTGACATCTGATTGCCGCCTTCAGTTGCCTGTGTATACGTTCCATCATGCCATTGGACGACGGGTGGCATGCTGTCTGATGTCGGTCGCACTTAATAAACGAATCAATTGTTTAAACAAGTGAGACTCAAATTGCCTACCTTGGTCGGTGGTAATGCGGGAAATCCATGTTTCGTAGAATGTACACCGTTGCGGCTTCCTGGTCGCGCACCGGAGCAACTTCTGGCTAGGGGGTGCTGCGGTCCACCATTATGAGAAAATATCTGAAACCTTCAGACGGTGGCATGACGACAATGTCCATGTGCTCAAAGCAATGAGCTGCTGATGAAAATGCTGCAGCTGGAGACGACACATAGCGTGTTATCTTCGAGCGCTGACGTTGAACACACACACTGGTCCACTCACGACTGTTTTTCTTAACAGTACAAAGTGTTACGTCATCAGTTTGACTGTAGCTTTTATGATGATGACTTAACTGATGCACGGAATCGAAAGCAGTTCTTCGAAACTGTTGGCTAACAAAGGGTTGAGCAGTTCCAGTTGAAATGTCACAGTACACAGATACATTAGTGTTTGGAATGCGCACTAACTTTAACACTAGTGACGTGCCCACTATAGGAATCTCGCGAGTTCGACGTCCACTTGTTGTGCAGCTGATAGGGCCGCATAGTCCAATCCAGCTGCCAATTCTTCAATTAGCGATGGTGCGTCCGCACTACGTTATGCTCTCCGGAAATGTGTCTAATATCTGTAGTAATGTGCTTAACAGATAAGTAAATTACTAATAACTCACCGTCATAGGCCGCGTATTTGGTTTCTGCTGTACTTAACTGCTTTGAGTAGAAGTTTATAGGTTGCCAACTATCATTGTCAAACTATTGAAGCACCGCGGAAGTGGATGTGCGAGCATAACTGCCTGTGCAAGCTGTTCCTTGCAAGTCGTGAACGATTGTACATCTTCTGGAGTTCACTTTACCTGTGTTCTTCTCTTTACATTGTCTTTTAACAGTTCGTTGAGGGGTGCTTGAGTTTCAGCTGTTTTGGGTAAAAATCTTCTATAAAAATTTATCATACCGAAAAACTGTCGAAGATTTTTTTTACTGCATCTAGCAGTGGGTATTCTGGAATGTCTTCCACCTTCTCAGGATGTGGTCGAGTCCAATCGGCAGTTACTAGGTAGCCCAAAAATTTCACTTCCAGTTGGCCAAAAACGCACTTGTTTGGATTAATAACATCATACTGACGCAGTCTACAAAATAACATTTTCAAGTGTTCGAGATGTTCCTCTAACAATGAGGACGCAACTAGTATATCATCAAAATATGCATAGAGAAAATCGATAAAACGTTGCAAAGTTTGAGCTGCGTTACGTAAACCAAATGTCATATACTTAGGTAAACTCAAGTAATCCAAATGGTGTTGTGATTGCTGTTTTTGTTATATCATTGTCGGCCACGGGAACTTGATTGAATGCTCTGATTAAGTCGATGGTCGAAACAATTTACCATGCACAACGATTGTGAAAAGTCCTGTATGCATAATGGGGTATAAGACAACTATTGAAATTGAACAAGACAATCATTTACAATGTTTCTATTTTGCTCTACTATCCTAATACAACCATCAGTTATTTAAAAAAATTACATACGAATAGTTTATAACAATTACAAATCTGAAGGGTCGGTTCGTCCTGGTTTCAATGACTTGCCGAATTCGCGCTTCTTTCCAGCCAATTGTATTCAGTCTGTTGCACACTTGGCATCATTGTATGTCCTTGCCAAGTTTATTTACATGATCATATGTTTATGTAAACATAACCTAAACTAATGGGTACTTTAGAGTTGTCGAAAACTGGGTGTATTAATACCATTTCTCAGTTTGTAGGCAAAATATCATCAAGAAGCATAAAGACTGATTCGAGCAGCTTATCGCGTATTGATCACAACATCAAATAACAAATAGCAAAAATAGCYCAAACACGTGCACTTTCGTCTTTCACTGTCATGCTGTCATTTGTCATTGGCTACGGGCATGTCCGTTAGCTGATTGCCTTTCTCTGTTGTCAAACGTTCGACCAGTACATACGTCATGATGACGTATGTACTGGCCGCGTTTAAAAAGGGGCGTTGTCTCCCGCCAATTTACAATATTTTTTTTAGGGCATTAAAACTCCACAGACGAAAGAAATATTTTGGAATTAGCATTAGCATACCTTTAGCTTCACAAAACATATTTTTCCAGAAAAGTGTCTTATACCCCATTGGGTACCTATCAGGCAATGTTCTAGCATTTAATGCTCGATAAGCACCACATGGTCTCTAGTCTTCGTCCTTTTTCGGCACCATACGTAGTGGAGCCGCCCAGGGGCTCTGTGATGCCAAGTTGTAGCTTAGTTTCAAACTCCTTCTTCGCTGCTTTTAACTTGTCCAGACTAGACGACGTGATCTTTGGGCTACTGGAGGTCCAGGAGTTGTGATAATATGATGTTGCGTGGAATGATAAATTCGCGAATATAAACATATATGTGACGGACGTCACCACAGTACAATGCCTTCGATAAATGTTATAGTTTTCTACAACGCTGATAATGAGCTCGTCGACAACCAAATCTATGGAACGTTCTTTGGAAATAGTCATTTTCCATTTTTGAAATCTGACCACAAAGTTTTTACCCTTGATTAATAAACAATTTTCTTTTGCGTTGCAGCAAATTGTTTCATTTCCGACCATACTATTTCTATAGCTTGGATGGTAAGACGGCAAGCGAATTACATCGATGTTATTCTCTGCAAATATCCAGTCAATATGGTACGTTACGAATCGAGGTTTATGTCCCTTTATTATAGCATACAGCTCCATCCATTTGGATAGGGATCGTTGTCTACTACAACAACACTTCTTGTTGGTAAATTAGGTAGAAGTTGTTTTTTTACCTACTTTTCAAAATTTTCGTATTTTATTTTCTGGTGATAATCTCCAGAATTTGCATCGAGCGTACGCTTCAAGCACAGATCCTGCCTCACCACCGGCGTTGATAATGATTGTGCGAACTGCGACTGGTTTTCGCACACCTACCTGTTCGTAATATCAAAATTTATTATTTATCTTCTTGAAGCTCAAAGGTCAAAGTCGTCTAGGGGCAATTTTAGACTTTCTATTCGGCCGCTTTTTCTTTGGGTTGCAAACATTTTCTGATTGTTTTCAATCTGCTTTCCCTCTTGTTTGATTCGATTGTAGTAACTCTAACTCCACTTATGGAAGCTCGTATACCCAAATTCTAGTCAATTCTGGATAAATGCGAGGCAGATAAAGAGCGGATTTTAAATCGCATATAATTTCTATTAATCTGAATTTCTGATAAATGCAACTTGGATAAAAGAGGTCCTTCCATTTTATAAATGAATTTAGTGGTCTACAAACAGTAAGAAAATTAAAAGCGAAATTAAATCCCAGGAAACAATCTGAAACAGAAGATATCAAGCAATACTTTTGTGATATAGTTTTTTGGCACACGATGTAGGTCTCGACATGTAATTTGCAAAATTCCTTGATCATGTCGAATTCGGACTACATCCATCATTTTATGAATCATAATCAACGTAAACAAGAAAAAGTATCTTCAAAATTTAGTATAGCATTTAAGCGATGTAAGAGAAAGGATGTCATCGATTCAAAATCCAAAAACACCTTTTTTAATTTAAAAGAACCAAATTTAATAACTAACGATAAACCTCAATTTTCAAAACAAGCTTTAAAACATAATGTACAAAATGCTTACAAAGTATTCAAACAACATAACAGTTCAAATAATTTCAAGAATTACTACAAAAAGCAAAGAGGAAATAATATTAATAACTTAATAACCAAAGAAAATTTTAAACTTATTGCTACTAAAAAAAACGGTGCAAATTGAATTAATACACATCCAATTGTCAAAATGACATTTACGTTTTTATTTCTTATACTATACGATTAGTAATCAGGTTTTGAGCATTTTTTCTCTCTACATATTTTTTCTAAGACAAACGGTTCTTGTGATATTAGCAAAATACATAAATTTTTAAAATCGTTTTTTTCAAATAACTCGAAAATTATTAACTTAACAAAGAAATTGCAAGAGTGCTTTTCGATCAGAAATTTGATTTTCTATATAATACTAAAATTTTAAGAAAATCGTATGGGCAGGGTCCAAAATACGTTTTTTGGAAATATTTCGAAAATGTCAAAATTTTGGAAAAATTTATTAAGACACTTTTGGTGAGAAATTTTATTTCCTACCTGATGGTATTTTCATTTTTGAATAATGAAGTATTTTCGGAGATCTTTAGGAAATGCCGTTTTTCTAAGTGGCAAATAATTTTTAATGCAGTATGGTCCTACGTGTTTTGTTTCACAAAGCACATCACATAAGTTCTTGTTGTCGCTGTACAACAATTATTGTACAAAAATGCAAAATATTGAAAAGCTGCAGCATCAATTACAGTAAATGCGTAAATAAAGGCAAGCAAAGCAAATGTGACAGTTTCAGAATGGGTTCTTTTTGCTTATTTATGCATGGACAGTAACTGGTTCTTTTTATCTTATGGGTATTAATCAACAAAAATAATACTAACCAACAGTACTAACCTGCGATCCTGCGATTACAAAAATATTCAGTGTGTAATGTATTAAAATTTTTACTTTTAAGACAAGTCGTTATTATAGAGGAGGAAATAATAATTACACTAGTAATTGCGATGTTTATATGATAGATAATTGAATTATTTCAATGGGAAAATAATTAAAAGTAGTTTAGATAATCAGTTAAATTAAAATTTGTTACATGCCGTTGAAAAAATATAGTATTTTTAAATATTTATGTGTATTTAAAAAGCAGCAAAACTTAGATAAATCTGAAAATAAGAAAATATAGATACGTAAGGCACGATACACTGGCAGCAAGGTGACCGCCAAAATTTTCAAAATACTGGCTCTACGTTCGACTCCAAAGGCGACTACGACGATATGGTATCTACCAAAACCAGTCAATTCTAGAGCAGCAAGGCAAGAATGGATAGCCTACACAGGAATCCAAAAATCAAGAAGACTTCACAAGAAAACTGAAGACGTCGCCTATTGGCCCACAAGAGAGCTTCAGGTTGAAGTATTTACTCAAGAAAACTAAAGAACCAGGCGCAGCATCCAACCAGTACATCGACAAAGAAATACAACGGTGTCGAAAAAGAACATCAAAGCTGAATCTACAGAAATCCCCAGCGGCTGTAATGAAGGTCATCCCAAGCTGCAATCGCCTACTCATCGCAAGTACAACTCGATACCAAAGAACAGAGCCGTATCCAGTGTAAAGTGAACAGTGCCGTACTCTAAACTTGTGTGACAGCAAGTGTGCGTGAGAAAGACATTAATAACAACATTGTATTGTTGTATTGTGTTGTATTGTATGTTAATTTTTTTCGCAAATCAAATGGTAGCTTTGGCTACAATTTTCAATTCTTTCTTTTTGTAACAGCTAGTAACGTTTGAGTATTTTTTTAAACTCCACTGAAAGCTGGAGGGCCAGCTTTTTCAAGGAGGGGGCAAATGTCAAACAGAATATTTTCCAAATTAATTTTTATTCATTCAACTATATTTCCAAATTAATTTCATTTCTAAGGTCAGTATAAGCATTTTTATGTTCAATCCACTTCCCGTGAACGGCGGATGGTGCGCTAGTTCAGCAGTTTACACGTCGCACGATCTATGTGACGTATGTGCTTATTCTAGTATAAATAGTAAAAATAATCAATCATAAACCAGTCTAATACTTAGACTGACCCTCAAGCTACAATGTAAGTTCCAACACTGTTTGTTTGATTACTTTTGTATTTATTAATATTTTATTACTTACTTCACAGCCTGTGTTTGTTTACCGATTTATTTTTAAGTTATTAAAAAATTGTTATGTTAAAGCAACCTAAGTCGTATCATTCCTGCCCTTGTTCCAAGTTCTGTTTCAGGTTCTAATCTTCGGCAACGCAAACAACGCGCGACAATAATACTAAGTTAATAAACAGAAAAATATTTTAAGTATACATGTGGGATTTGCTGTTCTCTTGCACGAAAAAAAGTGATGTGTAAAGTGAGTTTTTGTTTCAAGTGAGTGTTACTGAAAGGTAGGTAATATTTAAGTAAAGTAAAAAAAAGCAATCTTAGTCAGACACATACAAATCAAGAGCTGCATCTGTAACTTATACAAGGAAAAAAATAGAAAAAGTTATATCATATAAACCTCATTAAATAAGTTAAGTCAATAAGGAAAGAGTTAAAATATGATAAGCAGCTCAAAAATATCCTTCTCAAAACGTCAGTAACTTTTCGCCAATATTTGATCTCATTAGAGCATTAATCCGAGAAAAAATAATTTTTAGTGAAAAACAATTAATGAACTCAAAGTAAGAAATTAGAATGGCAATGCCATCTGTCAGCATTACACTGACATGACGACAAAGCCACCTAGCTGCCTTAATGGACAGCAAAGCATAGACATGCATTTTAATTAATGAACTCGCTAATACTGCTTATCAACATGCAACTTCCAGTTATAATGTCATTTTAAATCTCACTTCATCATGTGCGACAAATATACCAAAAAGAAAAAGGAAAAACGGAAAACAAATTTTTTCGTCAATTATTTTGCTAAAATTGTTAAATTACGATAAGAATTGTTTTTATACTTATGGTGATAAACTGAATAGTTGGTGTTTGTAGTTTTACAACTTGAAATGAAAATAAAACCTAACGTTTAACCAGTAAAAAAGGAAATTGTGTCACATTGCGCTTCGCCTATCGGCAATCTGTAAAAGCTTGCATTCCCGGGCAAAACCAAGGAAGCTTCCTAACAAACGTTCGGCATCCTGAGTGGAGGTATTCCTAGATGCGACTTATCGGGTGCCCAAAAATTGCAGATGGCGCCACGTACCGATATCCGCAAAATCCGCAAATAGTCAGTAATAGCACTAGAGATGATAAAAATCTGTTATCCCAAATGAAAAGAGATCTCCAGTAACACAGTAAAAGGTGGGAATTACAAAGAAGCTGACTAGGAAAATGATAATAGTGTACTCTTTCCTCTGAAATGATTTCTTTGTTTTTTTTACAAACGATTGACAAAAGTGGCTATGTTTTCATTAGTAGCTTACTTTTATTATCAAGTATAAACAGATGGAGAAAGACACCATTGCAGTAGTAAGCAGAATAGCTAGATTTTTAAGGCCGAATATTTGCGTCAATTTTTTGGCAAACCTGAAATGAATCTCTTCCAATGTATTAAGGTCTTTTTAAAGATACTAACCTGCTCAGTTTACAATGCTGCTTCATGACACAAATCATTCCTTCTTTCACCAATTGATTAAACCGATCTTCCATTTCTGTTAAACTATAGGAAAGCTTTTTCAAATATTCTGTTAGCAAAGCCATCTGCACGTAAACATGGATGCAGGCGTAGAAAAACATACAAGAGTACACGAAAACTATGATATAAGCGCCAACGGCGTGTACCATAAATGATACAAGAAAAATTGTGTACTGAACTGGATTGTTTTTGTCGATTATTGGCCAATCAGGATGTATTCCGAATAAGACTGCATTCATACATAAGATGGTGATGCCCACAAATCCACCGGATAAGAGGATCTTGAAAGTTTGCGTCAGCTGCCGAATCTCTGCTTCAACCATTTGGGGGCGCCATTTTGTGACCAAAACGTATTTCGCATTAATTCATCCATATGCATTATATCGCGGTATACTGCTTCAACCATAACAACGTTAAGTACTTCCTGTAAAGTTAAATAATCAGATTTAATTTCGCAATTTCCCGCATTTCTCATGAATTTTCTTGAAGAACTCACGTGGATACAGATCATTAGAATCATAGTGTTGTATAAATAGTCTCTTTTTCTTTCATGGATTATACTATCAATCATCGCAGTCACATGAATTAGACAATTTAGGGGCAGATAAACCTTGCACAACATTCTCACAAACACGTTCTCGTAGTAGAGCATCATAGTCTTCCGAAGAAATGGTAAGTATTCATCTAAAATGTCGAGAAACTAGTGAAAGGCCTCATTGCATTAAGTTGGTATATACGCAGGAATGGTCTTAGATTATTAATTAAATAAGGTACAAAGACCTACCACTGAAAGGATGTGGGCTTCCATTCATCATGAAATAGCGAACTACATATTTAACCTATTTAAGATATTTTTTAAAAGCACGTCATTGGTAATACTGGTCCTGCAATTATTGTTCCTACGATCTGTTACCTTTGTTTACTTATTCTAATGTAAATAAAATTGGATGTCTTGACAACTAATCATTGTAAATGGCCATGAGGTTTTGGGTAGTTTGCCAGAGCAGTATATAGTCTGAATGACTCGAGGCGCCCAGTTACAAAACTTATTAAATCTATTTATAGGAAATGTTCAGGAAACGTAAAAAACTGACATTGTATTTCTCCCTTCACATAGGGCGCTCATCTTGTGCAGGAGGCTAGAAGAAGCTTCCTAAAGACATTTACTGTAATATTAGTCGATTTTTATGTCTAAAAACCCAGTTTTGAGTATAGGTATATTGGATTATGAAGTTTTATTAATAATCATAATATTGGACAGTTAACAATATTTAATACTTATTATTTTAAATCCTAAGGCCATCGTCTTCTATGTTGTCAATTTCCTCTTCATTCATTTACAGCATTATTCACACCATCAATAACATCAGAGAGCAGGTACTGGATTTATACCGCTTAAAGATTTTATCTTTTTTTAATAACTGTTTATAATCTCCTAAATCGCTTTTATAGTTGACTTCACCTTTAACCTGCGCTGTCGCATTCAACGTCTTTTTCATGCAAAATCGTTTAGCCTCAGAGAATTGGAAGTGCCATTGTCCGGGGGTTTAATGATTGCTTCAACAGCTGCTTTCCAATCCAGCATGCTAAAATTTTGATCTAATTCCAGGACGGCAGCGTATTGCTTAAAAATGTCCCTGTATTCACTTGGTAGTAGAATTGTATAATTTTTCTTTACTTCCTTCTTAATCAGGCCAAATACTCTATCGGGAGGTAAAAACGAGCACCGAATAGTGAGTAAATTACGTAAATTTCCTTCACGGATGTTTTTGTGGAATGTCACGATTTCATTAGCATTCCCATTACAGTCACGCTCTTGTTCTGTCCAGGAAAGCCATCGCAGTAAAATTGAATACAGTGAATGTTTTCGAAGTTCAGGGTGCCAATTTTGGGCCCAGTATAAAAACGGTCAAAAAATCCTACTTTTACATCTTCTCAACGTTTCTTTTTCATTTAGATAAATCGAGAGATTTTTTCTGCCACGGCCACTTGTTGAAGGCGATCGATTTATATCCATACTGTTAAACTATGAAATCACCTAACAGTTTATTAAACTACTAACTCACTTAACGGTCAACAAATTTATAAGAACCACCTTGCAAAGAATCTGAAAATAGACTGAACAAGATCTAGTGTGGAACTCGACTTGTCAAACACATAAGCCGTTTTGAAACAGCAACATATAAGATAGGTACAGGTAGTATTTAAGGATGGATGTAAGCAGTTTTTCATCAATATGAATGCAGTTAATGTACAGAGATTTGCAACGATTGAACACTTTCTGGATTAAATATTTTCGGAAAAATTTATATAACTGAGCGCCTCTATTCTATTCTATTCTATCTTCTGCGGTGCGACCCTGCAAATGGGGCGGGGCGCTGCACTTAGACCTTTCGATCCATTGTGCCCGCACCGTAGCTTAGAAGAGTCCTGCCTTCTCAAAGAAGAGCAGTATCTCTTTCCAAGGTAATCTATAAAGATCTTCAGTCTTAATAAATTGAGACCCAAATTCTCCAAACCTTTTGCCCCCCAGCGGTCCGCAGTTGGTAAGGAGGTGAATCGGAGTTTCCTCCTCTTCTGAGCAGAACCTACAGGTGCTACTTTCCACTGCACCCATATTATATAGGTTTCTATTGAGCCGGCAGTGTCCCGTAAGGGCACCCACCACTAATCGCAATTGAGAACGACTCCGGCTTAAAAGCCATTTGCGTTCCTGGGCAAGCGTAGGTCCAGTGATGAAGGTCCTAGATTGCCTCAGTTCCGGCGCGTCTTCCCAATACAGGTAAAACTGACGACCAAGCCACTTTGTGATCTCGGCCCTCAGTCTGCTTTCTGGAATGGCGATGGAAGGTTGTGGTCCGAGATAACGTGCGGACGCCGCCTTCTTCGCTAATTCATCAGCCATTTCATTGCCTTCAATGCCTGCATGAGCAGGCACCCAAATCAATTTAACCCGATTATGTTGGGCCAACCTTACTAATGTGTTACGACAGTCCAGTAAAAGGCCGGAGCGCACCCTAACACAGGTAAGCGCTCGAAGTGCCGCCTGGCTATCGCAGCAAATGTAGATATGCAGTCCGGAATACCCTCTTCTGAGGTTCTCATGAGCACATGCCAGAATTGCATAAATTTCCGCTTGGAATACGCTAGGGTACTCTCCTAGTGACAAACTGAGTTGCACCCTCGTGACAAACTGAGTTGCACCCTCGGAGATGTACCACATACTCCCGCGCCTGTGCCTGTGTCCATTTTAGATCCATCTGTGTACCAGATGAGTCCTTGTGGCACAAGCATGTTTTCACCATTCAGAAACCACTCCTCTTTATCGGGGATAACGATTCTGTATGGTGTGTTAAAACACATAGTCGTGTTAATCCTATCTCTTGTCATTGAGAGAATAGCTTGATCTCCTTTCGGTACAGAGAGCGCTATACGGTGCCCTTCTCCCCCAGACTTCCAATTACCTAACCCCTGCAATCTAAAGGCCGCTTTCCGGGCTTCATACTCTACCCTTACGTGTAGAGGTTCCAGTCCCAGAAGCACCTCCATAGATGCAGTAGGTGTCGTTCTCATGCCACCGGTTATCATAAGACAGCCCATTTGTGCCAATTTGTGCTAATGCCTTCCTGATATTGTGTTTCGCAGTAGAGCGCCACCATACCAGGGCGGCGTAAGTGATGAGAGGTCTCACCACAGTTGTGTACAGCCAGTACGCGACCTGTGGTTGAAGTCCCCAACTGTTTCCCCAAAGACGTCTGCACACCCACAGTGTTGCACACGCCTTTCGGCTGATTTCGTTAACATGATCCGTCCAAGCAAGTTTGGAATCCAGGGTTACACCTAGATACCTCACCGTCGGTACCGGATTCAATGTTACGTTTTGCAAAGAAGGCCATCGAATGGATCCCTGTTTGCGTTTATTTGTGAACACCAAGAGTTCCATCTTTGCCGGATTAACCGACAAGCCTCTTTGTTCACACCACCTACTGGTCCTGTTTAGAGCAATTTGCATCAGCTCTGAAACTGAGCGCCTCACTCAGAATGATGATTTTCTCATTAACTGCTATACTCTATAGGATAGGATTTAGAACGGGTTTTCCTGAATTCCATTTCACCCAAGTTGGATTAAAAGAAATAGTATTGGCGCTGAGAGGAAAAATGTCTTGGTCTCGTCTTGAAATTCGATATCGTTTTTACAATCTCGACCTAGAAGCCATTTTGTTCATAATTTTGACATTCTGTTAAAAAATACACACTTGTATTTAATCAAAAAAATATGTCTATAGATATTAGCATTTTCATGGATGTTTCCTAAAGTATATCGATTTGTAGTATGGGAATTAAGGAATAATTAGCAAACATATTCCTTCTAACGTTTCGTACCTACGGGAACGAAGAATTGTACATATAAAATACACACAACCCGCAATACGCTCTTCAAGTTCGAGATTCTCGATTCAACGTTGAGAATGCCAAAATCTCGACTTGTCTAATCTCGCGGCTTACTAAAAAGAAATTTTAAATTTATTTCTTAATACTGAAATTAAATGTGCAGGTAGAAATTTGAACAGTACATGGTTTTTATTTCGATTTTAGTTATATAACATAAATGTACTCCTAGCCACCAGCCAGTTACACAGACATGTATTATTAATGAAAGTAAGAATTTAAGATGGCAATGCCATCTGTCAGCATTACACTGACATGATGACAAAGCCACCTAGCTGCCTAACGGGAACTACTTCCTAAAGGAAGTGACCTGTAGCCTGACAAATTGGCATGCAACTGCATAATTCAATTTGACAGCAGGCCCCCACGGCACTTTTTGCTGACGGGCAAGAACCAACATACATAAAAATGCATGTCTATGCTGTGCTGTCTACACCTCAACCAACTGCAGATAGTACTTACTTTCTTACTTTCATCATACCATTGCTTTGGTATATAAGCAAAACCAGTTCTATGCCGTGTTGTCTACACTAGACCTAAACTGCACTGATGAGCTGTAATGACAGCGAAATAGTACTATCTGCAGTTGGTTGAGGTGTAGACAGCACAGCATAGACATGCATTTTTATGTATTATTAATATTACCTTATTCACATAAAAAAATATGTTATTAAAGTTAAGTAGATTTTAACAACTTAAGAATAGTGTACAGTGCTCTAATAGTGTAGCAAAAATGCGTATTTATGAGCCAAAACTGTAAATGCAAAATATACCTACCCACAATATGTACCGCATCCTTGCAAAAACTGAAAATACCAAAGTAGTTATCTTGTTCTCTAATTTCATTTTTAAACCGATTAGGAAAATGACCATAGGGTATTATTATCAATTCGTTGTTTTTTTTTACAAAATGTTGACAAAAGCAAGTAGGTTTTAGTAGCTTGCTTTTATTATCAAGTACAAACACATGGAGAAAGACACCATTGCAGTAATAAATGGAATGGRTAGTTTTACGCAAAATGTTGGCGTCACTTTTTTGACAGACCTAAAACGTACCTATCTCTTTCAAGGTGTGAAAGTCTTTATAGTTACCAACTTGGTCAGTTTACAATGCTGCTATATGACACAAAACATTCTCCCGATTCTGTTATTGCTGATGGACTTTTACACCAATTAAACGTTTCAAGAAAAGAAAAATGGATTAAGCACATGAAAAAAATGAATTTAAGTTGAAGTAGTTGGAATTTGTCTCAGAAACTTGATACTACAACAAAATCTTCATATTAGATACTAGATATTTCTTCAAACGTTATTGCTTCTCGACTTGTCAATATGTCAAATACAGTTAAGTTGAGTGATGAAGAAACTCGAAGAATGAAAATACATTGCATAAACAGTGAAGATCTACTATACCTTCAGCAACTATCTCGTAGCCTTTTAATTTGGTGGAACTGATGATGACCCTTTCTTTCCTGAAAGTTCGATAAGCAGCTGGTTTTCATGGAATATAAAATATAAAATAAAAGGCAAAGTCATCGCTGTTCTGAAGCCGAGAAAACCTGTGAACGAAGCTTCGAGTTTTCGTCCCATTTCTTTATTGAGTACCTGCTTCAAGCTTCCGGAGAGATTGATTTATAATCGAATGTCACCACTCATTGAAGATATCAATCCTATTGAACAAACTGGCTTTCGTTTAAATAGGAGCTGTTATGATCAAGTTCTTGATCTAACAACACACACTGAAACAGGGTTCCAGCGGCCATTGAAAACTGGTGTTGCTTTTGTTGACCTTACTGCAGCTTATGATACAATTTGGAGGAACAGACTAATTCATAAATTATATAAAGCAGTTCCATGCTGTCGTTTAGTACGCCTCTTTGAAAATATGCTTTCTAACCGAAGATTTAAAGTATTCATGGGTGAACAGAGCAGCAAATGGAAGTATTCAATAAACTGATTACCACAAGGCTCCGTCTTAGCTCCATTACTTTTCAATTTATAAACAAGTAATTTGCCACTAAACACAAGCATAAAATTTATCTTGCCGACGATTGGGATATCGCATGTCCACTTGAACAATTTAAGGTATTAGAAGAGAAATTAACTGAATATCTGTCAATTACAAACAAGTGCCGATTGCGTTAAGTTTTTTCCAAAACCGTTGCTTTTAGTTGGCCAATAGCCATAAAAACATATGATATACTTAAATGTTAAATTTTCGAGATATGAGAGTTTTTTTTAAAGATTTTTACAGCTACAGGGTCCCGTTCGACGCCTACCATACAGTAAACAAATGCGAATCGAAACAATTGCTGTCGATAATATGAATGCTTAAAGTCCAAAATACACCTTGGTCCAATCAAATTGTGAAAATAGTATATTCAGCAGTTACAGAGTGACGTCATCGTTATGTATCTAAAAATAGCCAAAACACCCCCAAACCCCCCCTTTTTGGGATTCCAGGGAAAATTTTAGTTGTGGTTTGTATAAAACACTCTAGGGCTACAAGTGACAGATTTTTTTATATTTAACATTTTCTGTGAAAAACTTAAAATCGCATTTTATTTAACATGAAGAGTGCTTTGGATGCAATTTGTCAGACGTTAAAACAAGTGCATATTTAGTCTGCGACATGCTGTCGGTATCTCACAGTGAGATATTCTAACGAATTGTTACCATTAGTTATCAAATAAAAATATTTGCTAGTGAAAGTAAGGAATGTCTTATAATTATTTATGAAATAATAAATAAATAATTATTTAATTTGATAATTTACATTGTAATTTTGTCAATTTACTTTACGGTCTAGTCCGATAACAAGGAGCACCAGCATGTTGGCAACAGGCGTTTGTACGTTCTTCTTCTGGAAGCCCATTGGTGTTCTACATTTTGTAAAATATCTAAATATTTGACAGAGTTTAAATTTTTATTGTAAAAATACAAACATAAAAGTCTTTCGTTTTTCACGGCACAAAACACATCGAATTGACAGGAATTTTGAAAATTCGCATTTTGGGTCATGTGCGGAATCTGATCATTCCAAAAGTGACTATTACGGCGGCGGCGGTTAAAAAAATCCATTTTTGCCAAATTTAGCCTCGTCTGTCCAAATAATACAATCTTGAAAATTTTCGTCTTCTTGTGACCTCACAAGAAACCATTCACAAAATTCAAGTCTACAGCGCAGGTCTGACTCTTCAAGATGCTGCGTCGTGGTATAAGAGTATGGTTTCCACTTGTGTTTTTCGAGAATTCTATGAACTGTTTTAAATGGCAATCTTAAATGCATCGCGCGCCCCAAAATACAAGCAACTATTTAACAGTATTCGTACAGTTTGGTAATCCGGTCTTGTTTTTTTGGAAAATCGTTATGTAAACACTCGACATGTTCATGATATAATTTTGTTGCATTCGCCATGAATTAGCAATAAGTTTAAAAAATCTTCATTTGAATAACCTAGACGGGACATTTTCAATGCCCCCAAATTACAGGCGTGACATAAACTGCAAACAGCTATCACATGCATTTGTATTAACGTCTATCAAATTGCATCAAAAGCACTCTGGATGTAGCATAAAATGCGACTTCAATAGTTTTTAACATAAAATGTTAAATATAAAAAAATCCGCCACTTGTGACTTATAGTGTTTTATACAACCCCAACTAAGATTTTCCTTAGATTCCAAAAACAGCATGAAAAAGGGAGGGTTCCATTTAATTTTTTTTGAGTTTGGCTATTTTTAGATACGTAACTATGACGTGCATTTGTATTAACGTCTATCAAATTGCAGCAAAAGTGCTCTGGATGTACCATAAAATGCGATTTCAACAGTTTTTCATATAACATGTTAAATATAAAAAAATATGTCACTTGTAGACTCATAGTGTTTTATACAAACCCCAACTAACATTTTCCTAGATTCTAAAAACGGCATGAAAAACGGAAGGTTTCATTTAATTTTTTTTGAGTTATGACTATGTTTAGATACGTAACTATGACGTCACCCTGTAACTGCTGAATACACTATTTTCAAAATTTTATTGGACCAAGGTATATTTTGAACCTTTGTCATTCATATTATCGACAGCAATTGTTTGGATTCGCATTTGTTTGCTGTGTGGTAGGCGTCGAATGGAACCCTGTAGCTGTCAAATTAAAAAAAACTCATATCTCGAAAACTAACATTTAAGTTATATCATGTGTTACATAAAGCCGCTCTAGAATTTTGCACAGAATCCAAAACCGCAAAAATTATATGATTTTATTTAAAATAATAAAGTTGGCGCCTACTTCCGGTATATGAAGTAATTTTAAGTTTCCTTTATTTTCATTAAAAAAATCATACTCGAAAACTTAATACTGCAGAATTTCATAATTCTCATAATTCTACTCTGGCCGCTTCCATTTAAACGTCTAATAGCAACTCGTCGTGACATACCCTGTATATATACAGAGATGAATAATCATCTGATAGTTACATATTAAAAAAATATTTTTTTTTCGTGGCGACCTAGTTTTGTACAATAAGTATACAGGGTCCGCCACTTAAAACTCCCCAGGCGCAATGTAGAAAACCAAACTAGCCTCAACGCAGGGTTTCGTTTTCTAGCCTCTATTTCTTTAGAACGATCTCTGTACTTGATTTATTTAAAAATTACTCAACCTTTTGGGATTTTGTGTGCAGCGATGGGTATGTAGTTATAATTTTTACCACAATAAGCTACTAAACTAACACTTAAAAAATTCTGAACAGCCCTATAACAGAACATGGCGGCGACTAGCTTTTCTTGCTTTTTACTGAGAAGGAGTAAAACTTACGCATATACGGTAATGACACAAATTGAAGAAGATAAAGGTCGGCATCCAACTATGAAGCAATATTTAACGTTAAAACATATTTACAAAAATTAACTTCATTTGCGAAATATCATAATCTGCAAAAAAAATTTTGGACACTCAGTATGCTATTTTTAAAGAGTTCAAACAGATCTACAATTTGACATATAACTTGAGGTTGTAACTAAAAAAACAAAGAAAATGCGAGCCTAGAGGGTTTTAGGTGGCGGACCCTGTATATACTAGCTAACAATCAATTAAACAGACGTATCTTAGTAGTATTACTTTTTTAACAACTACATTACAAATTCTGTTACTAAAATTGAGAAGATTTTAACAATGTAAGAACGCTGTATAGTGCTCTAACGGTCTGAAAAAAATGCGTATTTATAACAGCTAAAACTGTAAATGCAAAATATACTTACCCACAATATGTAGCGCATCCTCGCATAAAGAGATGGAAATATCTGCACAACTTGCTCCCGTTGAGTAAAAAGTAAAAATACCAAAGCAGTTCTCATATTATCATTGTTCCAGTTATACCAGCGACAGTTGTAAAGCTGACACGAAAATTCTTCAAACTGAAAGATTAWAATAMTCAGTAATAACACTAGAGATGATAAAAATCTGTTACCCCAAATGAAAAGAGTTCTCCAGTAACACAGTAAAAGGTGGGAATCACAAAGAAGCTGACTAGGAAAATGATAATAGTGTACTCTTTGCTCTGAAATGATTTCTTTGTTTTTTTACAGAAGATTGACAAAAGTGGGTATGTTTTCATTAGTAGCTTACTTTTATTATCAAGTATAAACAGATGGAGAAAGACACCAGTGCAGTAGTAAGCAGAATAGCTAGATTTTTAAGGCCAAATGTTTGCGTCACTTTTCTGGCAAACCTGAAATGAATCTCTTCCAATGTATGAAGGTCTTTTTAAAGATACTAACCTGGTCAGTTTACAATGCTGCTTCATGACACAAAGCATTCCTTCTTTCACCAATTGATTAAACCGATCTTCTTCCATTTCTGTTAAACTATAGGAAAGCTTTTTCAAGTATTCTGTTAGCAAAGCCATCTGCACGTAAACATGGATGCAGGCGTAGAAAAACATACAAGAGTACACGAAAACTATGATATAAGCGCCAACGGCGTGTACCATAAATGATACAAGAAAAATTGTGTACTGAACTGGATTGTTTTTGTCGATTATTGGCCAATCAGGATGTATTCCGAATAAGACTGCATTCATACATAAGATGGTGATACCCACAAATCCACCGGATAAGAGGATCTTGAAAGTTTGCGCCAGTTGCCGAATTTTCTGCTTCAACCATTTGGGGGCGCCATTTTGTGACCAAAACGTATTTCGCATTAATTCATCCATATGCATTATATCGCGGTATACTGCTTCAACCATAACAACGTTAAGTACTTCCTGTAAAGTTAAATAATCAGATTTAATTTCGCAATTTCCCGCATTTCTCATGAATTTTCTTGAAGAACTCACGTGGATACAGATCATTAGAATCATAGTGTTGTATAAGTAGTCGGTTTTTCTTTCATGGATTATGCTATCAATCATCGCAGTCGCATGAATTAGACAATTTAGAGGCAGATAAACCTTGCACAGCATTCTTACAAACACGTTCTCGTAGTAGAGCATCATAGTCTTCCGAAGAAATGGTAAGTATTCATCTAAAATGGCGAAACAATGCTGAAATCCGACATTTTTTATAAACTTATATTCTGTAAAAGAAAAACTTTTTTAATTTCAAATATTTATTTTAATTGCTGTGATTAATGGATATCTTTTAGTTACGTATTGTAGTACGTATTGGTAATGTAAATAAATTTAAAAATGCCCCTAGTATTTGGAACTTGCTGTGTAGTGTCAAGGAGCACAAAGTAAATTTTCGTCATGATGAAAATCAGCTTAAATCACGCAATGATATAGAATGTTTACTCTTTCAATAAAAGTTAAATCTACGAACAATTAATACTCTCTGAAAATAATACTAGTAACACAGAGATATTTAACACTGGGAGCTTTTGCAAGCAACTTCTGCATACTGCTCTGAAATTCATAACGACACAGTGAAAATTAAATGTACAGTTATAAATACAACAGGCCAACCAAATTTTGCATCCTAACATTAGAAAATGCATGAAATAACTATTAATGATTATGATTATATTAAGGCACCTAAGCCTTGGGAGCGTTCTTTCACCCCGGAAGCCAATGTACCATTCGCATACAAACTTGCTTTTTCCATCCCCTTTTACTATATTCCTGTCCCACTAATAAATAATTAATTGAAGTTAAAAAACCACACGGGAAAATCAACGTACAAATATTTTGGTAATTCTTGTTTATACTCGACTTTGATAAATTCTATTTAATTTGATTTGTATAATCAGGAAAAAACTCAGCGATTCAGCATAACTCGATACTTAAATAAGGGTACCATTATGTTTTTGTAGCGAATATTTCTAGTTTACTAGTTGACATAAGGAAAGTATTTAAGCTACAAGTAAGAAAAACAAATAAATACTTGACAAGAGTGATTAAAAACACAGTTGTACTGTACTAGCAATATTTAAACACCACAAAAATGAATTATTTAATAGTTAGTGATGAAGTATGTATACAGGGTGTCCCGCATTATGTGGAAAACCTCTCGGAATCGGAAAACTGGTGCAATAACACTATTTCGAAGTATAACTTTTTAAATAACGCCCACCTACTTAAATATTGACTCTTAAACGTGGTGGAAAAGAAACAGTTTTTTAGAAATATCTCTTAGACTGGTTGATATAATTTCATCAAATTTTGGGTACTATTATTTGCAGTGGAATCCGTTAAAATGATGTGCATATTTTTTAATAAATGTTTTTTTAGGGAGCTAACTCCTACATGTTATCCCTTAATATTAAAATGTTGAAGTATTTTTTTTTCAAAATTATTTCATTGTATGTTATGGATTGAATTTTTAACACTGCTATTTCCCGGTTGTCATTTGTAATTAAATAAGTTGATGATTTAGTGATGGCAATTCTAAAGGGAAAGAATGAAGAACTACTAGAAGTATTTAATAATATACATACCTCCATAAAATTTACAATTGAATTAGAATCTAATAGTAGTATACCGTTTTTTGACACAAGATTTATAAGAACTAGTGACATAAGATATTAATTGATTGGTATATCAAACCCTGTGCATCTTGTAGATATCTAAATACTCCTACCATAACATAAGTATGAAGGTTAACTTAGTGCAATGTCTTTACAACAGAGTAGTACGCATTTCCCATCCTTCGTTAATTAAAAATAATATTGATATACTTAAATTAATTTTAATGGAAAATTCATATCCCTTGTCTTTCATTAATAAGCGTATACATCCATTTGATGCCGGTAGACAAACAGATCACTCTTCAACTATGTTTTTAAATCAGAATATTGCTAATAACAACTTAACCACACCTATGATATTACGTAACTTATCTTACATTGCGGACCTAACTGAGAGAATCAGCAGCATTATTAATGATATTCCTAACATCAAATTTTCCTTTAGTACCGTGGTTAGTGTCGCATCCGTCTTTTCTAAGGTCAAGGATAAGATTCTTAATAATTTAAGATCTAATATTGTTTATAAGATTGGTTGTAACTCGTATTCTGCAGGTTATATCGGACAACTGGTAGGTATTTAGGAAAAAGGATGGAGGAACATATGAGAGGTATACGTCTTAAATCTAATAAATCTGTATTAACCAAACATTGTACAAGCAACGGTCATTCTTTTAATTTTAATGTTGTCAAAATTATCTGTACTGAACCGAATTTGATGAAAAGATTGTTTTTAGAAATGATGTACATTCATAGGGAAATTCATAGTATTAGTAGGTCAGATATTGAGGGTTTATCAAAAATTTATACTTACCTTATTCATACTTTCAAATAATTTTCAAGTATTTTTTTGTGTGGTTTGGCAGCGTTACTTGTACTACTTGTAAAAAAAGGTACTCTTTGTTCATGCGGCTAAAATTGACCCTTTCCGAGAAAATTGCAGTTGAATGTTAAGATTCACACTTTCACTGCTTAACTAAATCAACTTTTTTCAACAAATTGGCCGTGATAAATAATAAAACTATGTTAGATTTCACTGCTACATATTTTGACAAGCATTTTACAAAATTCTGAAATAATACTAGTGAAATATTCATACAAATGAATACGCGGTCATACTCATTTATATGAATATTCAATTATCATTATTTCAGGATTTTTGCAACAAATAATGTAAAGCATTGTCAAAATGTTAATGTAATAGTGACCTTAACCTTAACCGGTCTAAAAGATATTTTTGAAAAACTGTTTCTCTTCCCCCATGTTTAAGAGCCAATCTCAGTAGGCGGGCGTTATTTCAAAAAAAGTTTTGCTGTAACATAGTGGTATTTTTGCAACATTTTCAGATTCCGAGAGGTTGCCCACATAATGCGGGTCACCCTGTACATTTGTACTGGGAACAGTAAGACTAAGAAATGTACGTTTATCTGTTCCGATCTTAATATTATAAAACAAATGGCCCAGAATAAACAATATAAATAAAGCTTATTAATAATAAACTTTTGAATAAGAAGCTAAGATAGAAAATTCAGGTGATATAAATTATATCAAACCTACTGCTTATAAATTCAACACTAAAAAATGTAGGAGAGAGTTGGATAAAACAGGATGGTCCGGTAAAACGGGATACCGTGTTTTATTTTATAACAAGTATTGCCATCAATCTGGTAAAAGTATAACTACAACTTTAGTAGTTATTTTAGTTATGTTAGTTTGACTACAGATGGCGCAACAAATAAAACTATCAAAACATTAGATTCAAGTTAATTGTTTGGATTGCTTTTCACAGACGACATTTTAGTTTATGGACAAATCTGATCAAAGGTGAATACATTTTTAGGATACAGTGTTTGTTTTACTACAGCTATGCACAACAGGTTTGAAGAATTTGTTTTGTTTATTTATTAAAATACGGTCACATGGTTGGCTATCAACAGTTGTGTAAAACGGGACACTGGGTAGTCGGGTAAAACGGGGGTGTCCCGATTTACCCATTTATGAACAACGATGCCTCTACTGCGCAGCTAAATAAAAAATAAAGTTGAATAACAAGACAGCTAACCGTTACAAGAAAGCAAAGGAGACAAAAGACAGTAGCAGTTCTGAAGAGGATGGAAATGAAGAAATGGCATGCATAATTTGCACTGAATTGTATTCCAATTCTAAGTCAGGAGAGGGTTGGATAAGGTGCCAGCATTGCAGAGGATGGGCCCACGAGGCTTGTGCAGGTGTGGAGGAAGACGAAGACGAAATTTTTGTCTGTGACTTCTGCCAGTAATATTTTATTATTAATTACTTTTGCTTTGTATACAAATAACATATTTCGTCTCATTTTGTGTTTATAACAACATATTTTGAGTCTTTGCTATCAAGCCATACTGTCTTTTGTTGAAGAGGAAACCATAGAAAACCCTAAAACCACGTGTTCCGTTTTGTCCGACTAGGTGGCTAAAACGGGATACTTTGCACTTTTACAAAATATGTTTTTTTTTCTTTTCGCTTATGTTTTTACTGTAAGTTACTGTGGCCATCAAAAGTCCATATATCATTAAACCTAAGGCCTAAAAAGTATTTTTTGAAATCCGTTATTAAAAAAGTTATGAGGCGTAGAACACTAAGTATCCCGTTTTACTCAACTCTCCCCTATAAACAAACACAAAAATTAAATATTCATTTATTGAAGTGAACAAATGCATAGTTAATAATAATTTTGAAATGGCACGTTTTGGTACTACTTTGAAAGGTTTCATAGTGGAGAAATACTGCATTTATTGCATTTCGCTAATTCACACTGTACACGCTAGGATATTGAAGGACATACCTTTGAAAAGCTGCGGACGTGCATTCATCATGGAAGGCCAATAAAGAACTTACTTTCAATCATTTTTGGGAACGACGTCCATCGGATATTTAACAGGTTATTTAGTCCTACATTTCTGATGCCCAAGCTTTCATTACTTTCGTTTAATCGTACTAATGTAAATCAATTTGGATGTCTGTCCCTCCTGAATTGTTTAAATAACTGATCAATATGGAAATGTCCTTAAGTATTCTTGATTAAAAGACCAGAGATCAGGTTTTACAAAAGACGGATTCCAAGTAAACTGTTTATTCCGCGAAATTGTCATTCTGTGTAGATTACTACAGCAATTCAGAGATTATTCTAAATAACTTTGAAGGGTAAAATGCTTATGGATCGGAGATCTTTGAAAGATTTATGTGGTGAGTGCCGGAAGAGTGTTCCTATAGTTTATTATCCTTCCTTGTTATTAACATTACATCCAGTGGCTAAAAGTCTACAAACACTGATACATTAGTTTCCGTCGTAAATACACTGTCTCTAGATGTCAGTAAAACACCACCGAAATGAGGGATTCCTTGTTTCCCCATTTATTGAAAAGCAATTAACAACTTCCTTCATCATTGCATCTCAGGGTGGCTACTTAAGAATTTTCTAAGTGTATCTAGATGACTTCGGCGTCCATTCATTGTATATGTTTAGAATGTGAGTTAGCCAGTAAGGCTGGGCGATACCATTAGAGAGGTATCGATATTCGATACCGGTGCAGTAACGATACTACTCAAAGGTATCGAAGTATCGAAAGGATTCAAAATTATCTGAAGTACCGAAAGTATCAAAAGTATAGAAAGTATCGAAGGTATCGAAGTATCCAATGTACCTAAAGTATTGAAAGTATCAAGGTATCAAAGTATCAAAAGTATCGAATATATCAAAAGTATAGAAGTATAGAAAATATCGAATGCATCAAAGGTATCAAAATTACTTCACTATATATAGGTACTATAAATCAATTATTAATTAATTGAAATAGGAATAGTTTGGAATAGGCTGAGGCGCATGCACTATATAAAAATGTTAAATCCGGTTATAACTACTAATAATCTACATATTTAATTAACCTAATATAATCCTACTCCAAGCAAATTATTATGCATTTATTGTGCCCAGTGCGCACCTACCTGTTTATGTAGACGTGAGTGGTAGGTAATCAATAGCACTCAATAAATAATAGCTAGTAACAGTAACAGCCTAACGGCTTGCTTTATAAAACACAAAGATGCTTTATAGTGAAAAACACAACTCAATGTTTTACACATGTATTATATTATTTAAGTATACTTATAATGAAACAGAATCTGTGAAAATACTAACATTAAAAGAAATGTCAATCAACAGGAAATTAAACCCAGCGACAAACAGAAACATTATTATGTATACAACTATATACAGAGTGTAAAAAGTATGGAGACAGTTTGATAAAATCTAGCGAATATTGAACAAAAACGCTTGGACAGATCAGTTTTTGTTTTTTGATGCAGTTTTATCTAATATTTAGTTGATTGATGTATTCAGTTGTTTTTAAGATATAAGTAACGTAATTGTAAATTGTAAAAAATAGCAACCACAACTTTTTTAGGAGGATTCGATAAAATTGGAAACGATGAGAGCTCTATTTGAGTTCTATTAGAAAGGAAAACAGTAAAGTTTGGTTACGCCTAGAAAAAGTGGGGATCATGTATATTTCACAATCTTTATTTATTTCTTAAAATTCCTTATAATAGGGTAGTTAATAGAGCATTTATTACTCTTCATAAGTTTTGAATAGTAGGTAGCAGGTTCTATATATGGGTTATCGTTGTATTGAGTAAATTCAAATCTATCGATTTCTATTGAAAAAAAAATCGATTACGCCAAATCTCACAATTCAGTCGGTAAGCTATTCTAATGTTAGGTAAACTTCCTAAAAAATAATGATAAGAATTTACCTATACGAGCGTTTTTATTTAAAACCCATCAATTTTATTTAATATTTTCATTACTATTAACACCGCCGGTACTTTGGATGATGCATACTTTAATTTAGTGCAATACTCGATTTTGAACACATTTGATACTTTCGATACCTTTCAATACTTTCAGTACTTGATTATCAGGATAAAGTGGTATCGATACTCAATACTGGCAAAGGTAACGATACTTTGAGTAAGTATCGATTCTCTGCCCAGGCCATATCAATGCTTCGATATTTTCAATATATTTGATACTTTCGGTACTTCAGATAATTTTGAATACTTTCGATACTTTTCAATACATTCGCACTTCGATACTTTTGAATACTTTCGATATTTAGATACGTTTAAACACTTTCGATACTTTGAATACTTTCGGACTTTGATACTTTTGAATACCTTCGATACTTTAGATAATTTTGAATTCTTTCGATACTTCGCTAGTTTTGAATACTTTCGATACTTTTAAACACTTTCGATACATTTGAATACTTTCGATACTTCGATACTTTTGAATACTTTCTATACTTCAATACAACGACAATGTGGTATCGACACTCGATACTGCCGAAGGTATCGATACTTTGGGAAGTGTCGATACTTTGCCCAGCCCTATTAGCCAGTAAGTAAAGTAAGTGCATCACTAAATGTTATTTGTTAGTCAGTATTGGTGGCAATTATAAAATCAACGATAGGTTTGAACTTAAGCGAGCTATCGAGAATAGACTGATCTGAGTACTGTTGTTATGCTATACATAGTCTTCAAATACTGAAAAAAAACAACAGATTAAATTGAAACAGCAATTAATGTTACAGATACAATCTTTACCCAAAGAAGATCGCTTAATCTTATCTTAATAGTTGGAAATATCTTGATGTTTTGCTCTTGATCAGCCAAGACAACAAACAGCAAAAACATTAGCTTGTTTTCTTTGTTCCATGTGTACCAATCACATTTGTACAGTTGCTGCGGGCACTCTTCAAACTGAAAAATATAGCAGTATACAAATTTTAATCTGCTTGTTTGAAAACACCTTTCTGTACCGTACATACCCCTATAGTGAACATTTCCCCTGAGATTCCATATGCAGTTAGCACTCCTAGAAAAATCAGCAGCGTGGTCCAAACTGTAAAAGCACTCTGTTGTTCCATAGCCTAAAGCAAAGTGTGTGATGACTAAATTTGTATAGTTTTTCTTGTTGAGCAACTTAATTTATAAAGAATACATTTTCCGCGTAAAATTATATTTATATATCAAATAGGAGTATAGTATAAAGGAAATTATTGAGCGAATAATAAACAGAAACGTATAAGTATGGAGTACTCTTTAACTCTACGAGGGTGAATGATTGCAAATGACTAGGACATTACGTCAAGCTTTATTTGTAATACACCAGTAAACCGTAACATGTTGCAACCCTATTGTCATGTACAAAGCTTCGCCTACACCTGCCTAATTGAAAAACTCAAAGAAATCTAAATCAGTTTCCATTAAAAATAAAAAAGTACGATTTTTATATTCATCAACAAAGTAAAATGTTTATACTGGTAAATTTTACCATTTAATTTTGCTAATAGCAATTAGTGGACATAGATTAAAGAAATCCAGAGTTTGAACGTTTAAATTTTTTATTTGATGGAATTATCTAATTAACTTGGAAGTGCTTGCCGACTAAATATATATTTATAGCAAATAAAGAGACTATAAAATAACCAGCTTATTGATCCAAACCCGCAATAAATCACATTTATCTAAATATAACTTATACCCGCTGGATTAACATAGCAACAATTAAAACAATTTGAAATAGGATGATATATAGTAGTTTTTGCTAGTTATTAAATACTAATAATGAAACACTTGCCTGTAATTATACTTTAGCAGCTTAACAATTATAAATAAATTACAATAATAAAACACAGTTAAAAAATAATTCAAGTATGCAGTGTTGTGTGGTGTGGTAAATAATTTGTTTGTCTAAATTTTCCATTTTTTTCTGTGGTGGGACCATGGAGTTTTGAAATTAAAGCAGATATAATGTATTGTATTAGTACTCGCTGTAACTTTTTTAATACACTTATTTAAAAAATAAATCCTACACAGCACATTGTCATCATCTAAGATTTATTTACTAAATTATATGAAGCAACTTATATCAGAATAAATACATATAACATTAATAGTCAAGCAGGTACAAATCAACAATAATATCAAATGCGTTGAAAGCCAATCCATATTACTATTACTTAATGTGGATTGCTTGGATTTATTTGGCACACTGGATTAAAATTGGCGTAATTTTTGCAAGAATAGTGAAAAATACATATTAATAGGTAAATTCCTTAAAAAATTCACTGCAGAAAATCAAAATGTGACAAAAAAATTTATTGTAGCATGCTTAAGCTAACTAAAGCTTTCTATTGCTTTTATATGACAGCTGGTTGTACATCATACTTTCTGTATAGATCTTGGTGAGCTTGTGATAATTTAGGACTACATACACATAATCTCACTAGTACAAATTTGTTCATTGGTTATTATTTTAATATTTGTGCGAATTTGCACTGTTTTCATTATATATAATAATTTTATTAATCATAATTCTATTGCCTCTCGTACTGTTAGCAGTTTCATGATATACTGTTGTTATAGTCGCATAATTATTTAAGTTATACACATTTATTCGTGCCCCATTTAATGTATGCATTGCACAATTATTCGTATTGTATTCGTATAAGAACCAACCGTTAATGAAACACATAAACAAACATCATTATTGTAGCCTAATGTTTTAGCTTCTCGACTGGTTAATATCTCTAATTCTGTTCAAATATCTATGGAGGAATTGAAAAAGGGGAAGGGAGAACTTCGTCAGTTAAGAAAAAGATGCGAACCTTCAGTAGAGTTGTCACAATTATCCTATTGGAAGAACTTCGGCAAGCTATTTGTGCTCTGAAAGCCCGTAAAGCTGCTGGTTTTGATAGTATTTACACAGATTTTTTGAAAAACTTAGGGCCGAATGTTTAAAATGGTTGTTATTGTTCTATAATAATATTTTAGACACATGTACTCTTCCAAGTTTGTTTCAGAAAACAAAGGTGATTGCTGTCTTAAAGCCTGGGAAACCTCCAAATGAATCAGGGAGTTACCAAGATGGATTGGAAAGATGGATTGATCCTCAAACAATTTAAGACTCTGAAATGTGAAAAGACTGTGAAGCTTATCGAACGAATGCTGTCCTAACGTCAACTCAGAGTGTTTCTGGGAGAGCAAAGTAGCAAATTCAGGATTTTTAATAATGGTCTTTCACAAAAATCGGTTCTGTCGCCTACTCTATTCAACCTTTACTTAAGTGACCTCCCAGAAATTCAATCGAGAAAATTTGTGTATGCAGACCGCATAGCATTGGTTTTACAAAGTAGACTTTTCTGTACTTGAACAAAGAGAACAAAGCTTGGCGCTTGTGCACTAATCTATTGAAGGCAGAAGAACTTGTTTTCATCTCAGAAATCATCAAAAGACAAAACAACTTCAAGTTAGGTCAAATAACATAATTCTCAAACATAACTTCTCACCAAAATACCTTGGAGAAACTCTAGATACCTGTGCAAAGAAACATCTAGAAAGCATCAGTAAAAACTTGCGGACTAGAAATAACATCCTGCGTAAGCTTGCTGGTACAAGTTGGGGTGCAAATGCAAGTGTACGCCGTACTTCTCCAACTGCCTTGCTTTATAGCATATATACATATGTATGTTTATTTTTGTAGGTTTAGGCTCCTAATTATGTAAAATTAAAAAACTTTGTGTTTGTATGACATTTCGATCTTTTATTTAGATCTTTTTCGAATACAAATATTGTTACAACTGACAAAAAATTAATTTGACATTTACAATTTTGATGTTAATATAAAATGTACCTTAGAGTTCGTTCCAATGCTATAATTATTTGAACATCAAATCCTAAAGTGTGTATTTATGATCGTGATTATGAAGTTTGTCGTTTACACGTGTTTAAGTTTTTTCTGTATTTGAGATTGAGATTTTAACAGCACTGTGTAATGTATTAATGATGCTGATAAGAATATATACGTGCAGAGTCTCAGTGCGCCATGTCAGTTTGAAGGAGAACAATATTAAAACAGTTATATAATACACCAGTGCAAA
Source organism: Rhyzopertha dominica (assembly GCA_025024175.1). Lineage (NCBI taxonomy): Eukaryota > Metazoa > Arthropoda > Insecta > Coleoptera > Bostrichidae > Rhyzopertha > Rhyzopertha dominica. Next base: position 8,503,346 of record QCXZ01000075.1, read on the forward strand.
TAGACATAATACTTCGATAAATTAACAATAATTCCATATGTCTTTTTATTTTTTAATTGCTTAATTTTGTTTTCAATATAGTTAAAACTCATTTTGCTAAGCCCTTCAAGATCCGGAGATTGCTTAAATTAAGAGAATTGCAAACTTTATTGCCTTTTTGCACAAAAAACAATAATATTTAAGCCTGCAAAGGCACTGGTCTTACCCACCGTTGTTGTCCAAAGAAACCACACTGGGAAAACGGTCATCACCGTCATAAACAGCATAACTATGTTTTTTCCTCCAAGTCGTTTTTTAACATCGTCTGCAAACCTACGAAAAAATGCCGCTGAAGGAATGTAAAATTAATTATACAGCGTGAGTTTTATCAATGTTTAACCTGTATATGAATGATGAACCCTTTCAAAAAGAACATTTCATGTCATAAAAATGCATATGGTTCTACAAAAAAAATATTTGATAACATCATATTTTTGTCACAGTAACAGAATGCTCAATCGTCTAAAAATTAAGTTTTTTTTAAATATTAACTGTTTCGTCGTTTTTTACCAATTTTGAACTTTATACATTAGCTGTCTTTTACAGTAGCAATGCTTTATTTAATGTTTACCTTCTAAGTCGCTTGTGCTGGTGAAAACCAAGTATCAGACGCTCCTTTATAATCTCATCGCGATCATGTTGTGTCATGTTCACAAGTCCGTCTGCAACTTTGCAGAAATACTGTCCCAAAAGTCCACTTTGAACATAGGCATGAACGCAGTAGTAGATAAATATGAAAACGTGCATGCAGATAATCAAAAAACCAAAACTTGCATTCAAAACGAATCCAATCACATAAACTACGTGGAGAATGGTGTTATCAAACATCGGCCAGTAAAGATACAACCTTAAAGGAAAACCGTATGAACAAAACAAATGTTTGATTTAAATAATGATCCAGCTATTTTCTAAATGATGCGCGAAACTATAGTGAGAGGCAAAATGTGGCAAACTCACAAAATATATGAAGATGGTAATAAGATTTTTTTATTACAGCTAAAATGCGAATATCTCGAAAACGATCGATTGTAGCGACCTGTCAAAGTATAGATTTCTTATGGATTTTGGGAAAACACTACAAATTAAAATATTCTTATAGCACTTACTTATTATAAAAATATGTTTCCCCACAATAAGGTGAAATCAACGTAGAAGTTGCTGAAGAAGTCTAATGGGCGGATAATGTTTTTGACAAAAACGTTAAAAATGATGTACCCTTGTACTCTTGTCAAATCGCATTAAACGGAATCATAATCATTTAGCACCTGAAGCTAAACAAATAATTTTGAATAAGTAAGAATTTAGATGGCAATGCCATCTGTTAGCATTACAGTGACATGATGACAAAGCCACCTAGCTGGCTTAACGGGTACTACTTACTAAAGGAAGTGACCTGTAGCCTGACAAATTGGCATGTACCTGCATACTCCAATTTGACAGCAGCCCCCCACGGCACTTTTTGCAAGCGGGCAAGAACCGACATACATTAAAATGCGTGTCTATGCTGTGCTGTCTGCACCGCAACCAACTGCAGATACATTTATTTCGCTATCATTATAGCTCATCAGTGCAGTTTAGGTCTAGTGCAGACAGCACGGCATACAACTGGTTTTGCCTATATACCAAAGCAATGGTATGATGTAAGTAAGAATTTAGATGGCAATGCCATCTGTCAGTATTACACTGACATGATGACAAAGCCATCTAGCTCCCTTAACGGTCACTACTTCCTAAAGGAAGTGACCTGTAGCCTGACAAATTGGCATGCACCTGCATACTTCAACTTGACAGCAGGCCCTCACGGCACTTTTTGCAAGCGGGCAAGAACAGACATACATTAAAATGCATTTGAAATAGTTTTGAATGTCTATTAATAAAATACATATGTAGAAGGAGAAATAGGTGCCATCACAAAAACCAGTATCAGGGCAGCAGTTCAGCTATAGTAACCTCAAAATTACGACACCCAGTCCAAGGAGCACAGCATTCACCCATATCAAGTAATTATTTATCCTGAGCACACGGAATATTTGATTTATTTGTCTACGAAGATTTTCAGAAGCAGCTTCGATGGACCAAAATGTGCAATGCATTGTTTCATCTAACACTAGAATGTCATAGTATAATCTATCCATCATGTAGAGCGTTACGATTTCCTAGAATAAAGCTTAGATTGAAAACATCCACTAATTTATTTTGTTTTCTATTTACGTGTAACGAAGTGAAGAAAATTGCAGCAGCATATGTTCTACTGACGTCACAATCCTGAATCGCACACATCGTCGTTAGAATAGTATTGCTAACAAAAAATATCGAAATCGAATACTTTGTCAGGATTCTAAACAGTTTATTTTTGTAATATACCATTGGAACCCATTTAAAAAAGGCTAAATAATCATCTACAAAGGGACTACTCTGAGGTAGTTTTGAAATTCTAATCATATCTTTCTTTGTCGATCCTGTTTTAGTGTTTAGCTTCCCTTCCATAGCTTTACAACCAAAAAACTATTGTTTAAGGCTACCAACCTTTAGTAATTACTGCTACTGATATCACCATTAAAAACTAATAAAGGTGCATAGCAAATGAGGATAACAACTAAGCATGGACATTAAACATTAATTATAAGGAAACTGTCTGGCGTCATTGATTTGTTTAAACGACACATTAGGAAAGATTACTGGACGAGATATAATTATAAACGAGACAATGATAAATACGATGGCATTCATGCCAAAAAAATTGTTTGGATTAGAGTACATTATCAGTATCATATCTCAATAGGGGCAGTCAAAACAAACACTATGTCACTATTTCAAAATTCTACTTGCAGAATAATCAAAGTAGTTAATGCCCTTAGATTCCTTTTTAAGAACTTATTCCAGAAACTACTTATGTGCCCATTGCGATTTTTAAAACATGACAAACTAAAAACGTTAACACAACCATAAATTTCAAAATTCTAGTAAAAAAGTCAAACTGAAATTGATCACAAATAAGTAAAAACAACCTGTATAAATGTGATTCGTAAGTTAGCAGAGAATCCAAAAATAAAAACAAACTGGTAGATTCCAATAAATAAAAACATAGCTATAGTGTCTTTTTGTATTCGGTAACTTTGTAGACGCAGCAGCACAAAAAATGACCCAGACGTATTTTTTAATATATTTGTTTCTGTTGGAAACGCATCGTATCACAATTCTTTATGTATGAAACTGTTTAAAAAAGAAAGTAAAAAAAGATAAACAAGCAGAAATCGTGTTTAAACTCGTTTTCTTTTATTTTTTAACCGCGTCGTTTTAACTATATCGCTCCTTCTAAACGTTACACTTGTTTTCTGTCTTTTGGTTTCGTTACGTAGATGACATTTTGTGCCTTTTTAAAGGAAAACAAGTGGATTTCAATAATTTTCGCTCTCTTATTAATTCACTATATCCTTCTATAAATTTCAGTCTTAGAAAATAAATAAACAACGGCATATCTTTCCTGGATTTGTTAACTAAACTTAAAAATATATCCACACTTTACTTTCGAAATTTTTATAAAAGCAAGGTATAGAGATAATATAAATTCTTATAATTCTTTCCAACCTTACCAACATGAATTAGGTATTTTTCATTCTTTATTTAATAGAAAAATTATATCTTAAATATTATACTTAACAAAACTTAAGTTTTCATTTCATACTATCGTTTTAGATCAAAAAGTAAAGAATTGGCATTCACTTAGGTTAATTGGTCTAGCTTTAACTGTAGGTAGCTTAGGATCCCAGTTAGTCCACAGCAACAAAGATAAAATTTTATCCTTAAATCTTTCTAGTGTTTACAGGATTTAGTTGAAATGATTGTGATGCAATTTATATGAGATCTTTGATGGTTAGAGCTAAGGAACACCTCAAACAATGTCAAAAATATAAAGACAATGATGTAGTTACGGCGCATTTCTCTTTGGCCAACCATGTATGCTTAATAAGCACGCTACCAATTTGGGTAATGTAAAATTTTTACAGTTTTGCAGTTATTAAAATCTAGATAGTTGCTTTTATTTCCCCATAGTTTGTATTTGTTATAATAATTGTATAAGGCTGTGACATTGGCCATTTAAGGCCGAAAGCGTTGTGCCAAATTAGTATTTAATGAACTGATTGATTTTTGAATAATTTCTATTAAAAAGAAGTAAGTTTCGTAGATCGTAATTAATTTAATTAATTACATATATGTAATTTTGTAGGTTTATGACCTTGTTCGCAATTCACAACTTTAAAAAGCAGTTCGAAAGTCTATCAGTCTAAGAAAGCAAACACCAGAAAGAAGTGGAAAAGTTCTTAAAACATGCTCCAGAAGAGATTTACTTGCTAATGAACTGTTGTTCTGTTGGGATGTTGGGGGTTAAGAGCCTCTATACGTGTGACTAGTTAGTAAATCTTAAAACCGTTAATATTGAAAATAAAGTATTTTTAACAGTTGTCAACACTATTAAGACGAATAATCATAAACCCCGTCTTTTGTCGTGAGTAGTAATAGAAAAAATAACCCCTAGACTTTTCTTGTGTGTATATTATTTATTCCATTTTAGAATGTCTTACGTGTAATGCAAGAATTGCAATGCCTGCGTCATACATGTCAACTGCATTCAAACCCTTAACAAACAACATGGCAACATGTGTTGCAGAGAACAAGGGCAAATAGAATTTACGCAGCCCTTTGATCCATATCTGTTCATAGTACAACATCATTATACTTCTAACGAATGAAAAGCAGTCGGCTTAAACAAAAGGAGGAATCAGTTTCTTGTTATAGTAAAATAAAACTTACTTACTCATACGTTTATATTCAGGGTTCATTATTTACCTCCTCAGTTTTCTACCAATATTACACATTAGCAAACCAAGCAATGGTTTCCATTCTTCCATTTCAAATTGACTGAGTTGTTTATCATAGTTATAGACTGCCTAGCTCGCAGTTCAGTTTAGATGCCACTGAGGGCATCTGTCCTCCTATTCTTACTTGAACCAGTCCGCCCGTCGCGGTTATAGGCGACGGTCGGCCATGGTCAGGTCAGGTCAACTCTACCCCTGCCTGATGAGCCCCAAGAGAGCGAAACTAGTCGCAGAGTGAGAGCGAACTGATCAGGACAGACGATTTATTTATGTAATATTAAATGCTAAAAAGTAGTTTGTGTATTTGACACAAGGTGATATGTTTCGAAATACATTGATACATAACCTTTCACGCCATTATAAGAAAAATTAAAGGTAGATTAAACATTAACATTAAACATTTACGTATTTTTTTGGTGTATATAAACAGGTATTGGTTGTATAATAAAATTTAAAAAAAATCAAATATAAACCTTTACATTTCTTATTGTTAAATAGGAAAAGAATGAAATAAATACACCTATTCCATTCTAAACTACCGGCTCCCAGGCTTTAAGTATTAAAAATGAAATCCACTAGACTAGAAATATTGTAAATCCGAAAAAACATTTTTTGTCCGTTTTTTTCAGAATTTTCGTACTTTTTTATATATGTTGATTATCCATTTTAAACGTTATCTAAATAATTATAATTATTATTATAGTCTTTGCGCGGTTAGCTTATATGCTGTGCCAGCTAAAATGGAATTAATGAAAAATGTAAGCAAGCTACAAACATTCAAAGACAGTGGAGAATTCGTGACGATGACTTGACCTAGAAAGAAAGAGGTATGGTGCAAAAGAAAATGAGGGAAGAGATGCAGTACAGAAGCAAAAAAGAAGAAATGCAAAAATTGGATATCGGTATTTTTCATAATCGAGGGAACAAAATAGTTTTAAATAGTAGTAAACAAAAGACAACAAAGATATTTAAATGATAATATATTTCAGAAGAAATACTAATAGTACAAATGAAATGGACAAATGAGAACTACACTGTTATATTCCAAAATTTTAGTGAATCATAGTATTTCAAAGTATGCTTCTTCTCTAGGTTCTATCTGTATTTGATTAGGGTTGTGGATTTCTAGGTTTACGATTTTCGTTTATAATATCATCTAATTTCATTTGTACATGTTTTAATTTCGGTAGAGCTATGAAAAATCCAAATTAGTGTGCGGTGCTAGTGTCAAAAAGAAATTAATCAGTGATAGAAATAAAACGTCATTGATAATTATTCCCGGTGGCTGATTGGAAAGTGGGGTGTTCGGCATTTTGCGGCAAGCAATCGTCTTTGGAAGCTGCTTCTCCTAGTGGGGATCACAGCACGAACACACCGTCAAGGTAAAAAGGGGAATTGAGAGTGGTCTCTTTAAACTTCCCATATTATTGGAATCATACTTCAATCAGTTGCCAGTTCATTTTCAGAAATTTCTAGCCCTCATTGTGAGGTAAGTCGATATGGCTATGGTTCTTATAGAGCAATTTTTTTTAAATTCGATATACTGTGATTTATGGTCCGGTTACGGGGTGATCCCCACTGTCCTCGTGTTTCAAGTTAGACAAACCAAGTATACGCCGTACGAGTTGCTACAAGGCCGGCCACCTTCTTCATACTGGGAGAGTAGTTCCCTGAAAAGCCGTTACTGCCCACAAGCGAAGCTACTCGCACGGAAATAGGTTGAGCTAACCAACGTATCCTCCAAGAAGAAGACGAGGTCGGAAACCCATATTTTTTTTTGCTTCTTTGGAAATTATCAGTTTGTTTTATATGAAAAATAAGTTATCTGTAAACCACGCTTACGTAAGCATTGGAGTAGTTTTAGGTTTTGTTCCTTAACGTTTAATTACACATTTGAAATTTTTGTACGCTATTGATTGTTTTGGATTGTTGTTTCAAAATTAAAGATTGTGAAGATACGTTGAAACGTTTTGTTTTGCGTACTTTACATTTTTTTGTGAGAAAGATAGCTTCCTAGTAATTCGTGTTTGGTAGTGGAAGCTTGGACGACAGCTCGGCAAATAAACGGGGTTCAAACAACACAATGAACCAAAAGAAGCTTTTATTTTCCTTCACACTACAGTAGAATATCACAACCATTCGGTAACATTTTATATGTATTAATCCAGTTTATGAATATGCTGATCGCAGCACAGCTGTTATACTATACAAAGCTCTCAGAAACTGAAAAAAATATATTTCAGAGGTTATACTTTACAAAACTAAGCATTACAGGTTTTTACCCAAAGAAGATTGTGCAATCTGATCGATAGAGGTTGAAATATTTCAATGTTTTGTTCGTCATTTGTCAATGCAACAAACATAAGAAGCAATTTCTTGTTCTCCTTGTTCCACTCATACCAATCACACTTGTAGAGCTGTCGGGGACAATCCGCATACTAGAATAAAGCCAAGTAAAGGCCTTGCATGTATTTTTCATTCTTCTCTACCTACACCTATAGTAAACAGTTCTCCCAATATTGCATAAGCTGAAAACAAGCTCACAAGTAGTGTTAATGCAACCTCCACCATCAAAGCATGCTCCTAAAAGTTTTTTGATATAAATCAGCATATATTTTCTAATTTGATTGATAATATTTTGCTCACTGTTATTAGCAAAAAGAACCACAATGGCACGCAAGCCATAATTAACATAAAAGGTATAGCAAGTCTTTTTCCACGGAAAGCTCTCTTTACTTTATCTGCAAACCTACAAAACTTTCAAAATCGGCTTACTGTGTATATGACGAACTAAAACAATCGTTTTACCTTTTAAGTTTCTTGTGCTGCTCGAAACCAACAAGTAAGCGTTCCTTTATTATCCTGTCTCGATCATGTTGTTTCATACTGTTCAGATTCTTAGCAACTTGGCTGAAGTATTGCCCCAAAAGGTTTGTTTGAACGTAGGCATGTATACAGTAATAAAAAAATATCAAGGCATACTTATACATTATGAGAAAACCAAAAGCCGCTGTTGAGAAGTATACTATGGTGTAAGACAGATAGATACCAATGTGAACGGGCCAATCCGGAAAAAACCTGAAAATTATTAGTGCAGCTTACTTGAACATCCAATTCAAAACATATCTTTAAAAAGCAGTAGGCATTTAACCAAATTACACTATATAGTACATCCTTTTAAACAACCGGTAGCTGCATTATCCGTCTCCATGTCTCTCGATCATATACTACATTTTCGTTCACGCTCCGTTAATTCATAGCTATTTTAATGCCTTCCATCCATGGTTTGTGAGGTTTAGCTCAAAACTCAAGACTTGCCTAAAACATTCTATCTATCCAAAGTAACCGGTAAAGATCTTTAGTCTCCATAAATTGAGGGCCAAATTCTCTAAACCTTTTGCCTCCCAGCGGTCGTCAGCAGTTGGTATGAAGATGAATCTGAGTTTCCTCCTCTTCTGAGCAGACCCTACAGATACTACTCTCCGCCACACCTATATTACATAGGTGTTTACTGAACAGAATGTCACGTAAGGACACCCACCACTAATCGCAATTGGGACCAACTTAGGCTTAAGAACTATTTGCGTTCCTGATTAGACGTAAGTCCAGTGATGACGGCCCTAGATTGTCGGCGCATCTTCCCAACACAAGCAAAACTGACGACCACTTTGTAATCTCAGCCGTCAGTCTGCTTTTTGGGATAGCAATGGAAGGTTGCGGTTCGAAATAAGGTGCTGACACCGCCATTTTTGCTAACTTACCAGCCCTTTCAGTGCCTTCAATTCCTGCTTGAACAGGTTGGGCTAACCTTATAATGTTGGATGGGGAAGTTGTTATAAATATTGGCGCTACGGTCATAGGGCATTACCCATTTAATGCACAAATGCACACGCAGCAGAAGTACTGAAAATATCAAACGTTGAGCTACAGCAGAGCTCTATAGTTGGTAAAATCGAGGATCAATTACGCATTATAGCAGCCAATAATACAAAAGTCAGGGAGCAGATCGCGTTCCTCCGGAGCTTCTACACTGCATGCCTACTATCAAAATGTCCGTGGAATTAACACCAAGGTAGTACAGCTATACGATACCGTCGTCTCTTCTTTATATCATGTTATATTGCTGAGTGAAACTTGGATAAATGATAATGTTATCAACTCTGAGCTATTTCCCCCCTCATATGAAGTTATAACTGATGGCGGGGTACTTCTCCTCACTGAAGGGTACTGTGCCGCAAGTTGATATAGCTGATGTCAGACTGACGTTTGGAAGTGTTTATGTATATCTTATACTCTTATAGTCATTTATATACCTCCGGCTCTCAATTTAGTTGTTTATGCTCTTCTGTTCGATTACTTAGAAACACTTGACTATCTGCATGGCAATAACACCCATATTGCTGATGATTTTAATATTCCCAAGTATAGTGCTAATTCAATTGCTAGTAAAGTATGTTGAATAACACTTGTGAATATTTTAATTCTAGGCAGTTTAACACAAACCCTAATTGTAATGATTGCCTTCATGATCTGGTGCTATCAAACGGTTTATGTAGTGTTGTGCTCTCTTCAGATGTTTTGTTGTCATAGCATGATCATCCCCCACTAGATATAGATATTGATCTTAAGAATAATTATTTGGGGCGAATGTTTCCAGTAAACAATACTTACGGCTATATAACTTTAAGAAAGCTAGCTATTATTTAGCAGATAGGAACTGGAACCTTCTTATTCAACATATTGATGCCGAACAAGCTAGTCAAGAATTTTACTTTGTCCTTATTGACATATTGACGCGTGCCACTCAAAAGACACCACCACCTTGGTTTCGCAAAGATACTATACGTGATCTTAAACATAAACGGTTTCTATGGAAGCAGTATCAACAGTCTGACAGTGTCGACACTCATAATGCTTTTAAGGCTTTAAGAGCTCAGGTAAAGAAAAATATTTCGTCTTCCCACGATAATTATACGTATTTTGTTTACGTAAAATCAGATTAAGGCCGATCCTAAAAAAATCTGGGCCTATATGAATAAATCTCATAGCACACCTTAAATACCCGATTAGTTGTTCTATAATATTTATAAAATATATAATCATATATGATATTTTTAATGGGTTTACAGACAAATTGTTAGCTCCTTTGCTTCACACTTTCAATCTAAGTTGCAACACCAGATCTTTGAAATAATACAAGTTATAATGTTGCAAATAATGCTCATTTCGCAATGTTTTGAGCTTGACATCACTTACCCAAGATGAAGTTCTTCTGGCAATAAAAAACTAAAGTGTAAGTTTATCAAAGGCCCAGATGGTATTCTTTCGTTTATCGTTCGTGATTGTGCGACTGCATTTGTCGTGCCTTTATGCATTTTATTTAATTTGTGCTTGAACACTAATACTTTTCCTGGAAAGTAACAAGATGTCCGGTTTTAAAAAAGGTGATAAGACATTAGTTGAAAACTATTGCCCACTAGCAATTATGTCAAATTTTGCCAAGGTCTTCGAAAGTGCGTTGCACAGACACTTGGTAAATCACGTTCAACCGCTGATCTCAGACTGTCAACATGGTTTTACTCCTGGTAGATCGACCGCTACAAATTTAGCGTGTCTTTCAAATTTCATTGTTGCTGTGTTGAAGCTTTTGTATTGTGCGTATGTACGCTCAAAATTAGAGTACTGCTCTATCGTATGGCCTCCTGGATATAGCACCTACATCGATAGTTTAGAAAGTGAACAAATAAGTTTTCTTAAATTTTTGTTTCTTATAATAGTGTCTATCCATTTGTAGGTTACCCTAATGATTTATAGTAAAAAATTTTGGAATGCACAGTTTATCTGCTCGTAGAAAGCTTCATTCAATTATATTTCTATATAAATTAATATCTGGGCAGGTGAATTGTACATCCTTACTTATGCAATGGTACTAGCTAGTCTTAATAGCGATTGTTTTGATGTACCATACAAATTTATTAAAGTTTTCTCCTGTATACGTTACGTGCAGTAACTGTAATTCTATCTGTGAAGTGCTTGACACTTTCTCCTGTAGTGTTCGTGAAATCGAGAATTGTGCATGGCCCCTTATGCGTAATATTTTATTACTATTATTATTTCTCTCACCTGTAATTGGCTTCGGCTGTTTGGTGATGTATTCATATAAATAAATAAATGTGTTACGACAGTCCTGTGGTAGGTGGGAGTGCACCCTAACATAGGTKAGCGCCCGWAGTGWCGCCTGCAATCGGGAGTACCCTCTACTGAGGTTCTCATGAGCACATGCCAGGATTGCATAAATTTTCCCTTGGAATACGCTAGGGTACTCRCCCAGTAGCAACTGTACTGATTCTGTACGGTGCATCAAAACATTTCTTGTTAATCCTATCTRTCGTTATTGAGAGAATAGCTTGATCTCGGTTTGGTACAGAGAGCACTCCTCCCCCTGATTGCCTCTGCAATCTAAAGGTCTCTCATACCTTACCCTTACGTGTAGAGGTTCCAGTCCCAGAAGCATCTTTATAGATGCAGTAGGTGTCGCTCTTATACCAGCGGTTATCATAAGACAGCCTAGCCGTTGAATTTATCCCAATGCTGTCCTGATACTGTGTTTTGCCGTCGAGCGCCACCATACCAGAGATCTCACCACACTTGTGTACAGCCAGTACGCGACCTGTGGTTTAAGTACCCAACTTTTTCCCCAGAGAGTCTGCACACCTAAGTATTACACAAGCCTTTCGACTGATTTCGTGAACATGATCCGTTCAAGCTACTTTGGAATCGATGGTTACACCTAGATATCTCACCGTCGGCGTCGGTTGGTACCGGCTTCAATGTTACGAAGGCCATCGAATGGACCCCCATTTGCGTTTATTCGTTGTTTATTTGTGAAGACTAAGAGTTCCAGTGCGTTTATTTGAAGACGGAAGAGTTCCATCTCTGCAAGATTAACCGACAAACCTCTCTGTTGACACATAACATCCATTTTTGTTAAGGTCATCAAGGAGAGTGTCCGTTAATACTATTATTATGAAAATAACTGCTTGCTATTGTACAAAATATAGCGATTATATAACAGGTGAACACCAAAGATAAACAGCAAAAGCACGAAGCATAGTTGCGAAGTGTAAATAACAATAATAATATTTGCCAATAGTAATTTCATTCAAAACTTCTAGATCAGATTGTAAAGGAAGGAGTTATTGATCGAGTGTTCTGAATACGAAATGTATTATATTATACCAAACCAACCAATAACTACGTAACTTCTAATTTTGTAGCTACCTCGTTAGCATCATAATTGAACCCAGAAGAGGTGCGGTTACCCAAAACGAACGCTCGCAGAGTTTGAGCGATTCAAAGATAATTTTGAAATGACTAGTGAGTTTTATGGAAGCTGTTTCAATCGACCAAAAACTGCTGCGCATTTCTTCGTCCAATACCACGATATCTTGGTATAAATCACCCATCAGGTGAGTTATTATGAATACCTGCAAGAATCTTGTTCAGTGTTCAATTTCTGATTTGTCTTGGTAAAGCGCTTACATGCAGGGCAGTAAGGAATATAGCAGCAACGAATATTCTGCTCACATTCCATCCATTATACACGCATAATGCTGCCATAATTCCGTGATATATAAAGAATGTGAACGTGAAGAATTTTGTCATTATCCTTACAATAGAAAAGTTGTAATATACCATCGGTAGTGATTTAGCAAATGCTAAATAGTCATCTGCGAATTAGCAGTTATTAAAGTAAATTAAACATTTCGCTCGTTTACGTTACCTTTCATCAGTTTATATTCAGGTGTCATAATTAGCAATGCAAGTTTTCTACTAACGACACCCACCGGCATGACTAAACTAGCTTTTATTTGGTGATTTCAAATTAATTTGGGATAACGATGTCGAATTATGAATTATTGATTAGGATAGTATTAACGGCTTTTCATTGATTACATAAATTTTACATGGTCTTCCTTGTTGCTATCTAAACTAATTACCAGCGGAAATAATAATAATAATAATATTAATAATAATAATAATAATAATAATAATAATAATAATAATAATAATAATAATAATAATAATCCTACAAGCTCAATGATGCTATACCCACGCCTGAGCAGCAACTCGAGAGGTGGAGGAGTAAGGCTCTACACGGAAAATACTTAGCTACCATCCCATACACCCATAATTCCTTATTTTTAAATTCTGCAAAAAAAGCAATTAACCGTGAGCTATAGAAGTTTTCGGGTTTTCCTGCATTATCCCAAATATTTCGGTAAGCCCCATCACTTCATCCCTCGGAACGAGCTTATAAATAGCTGATAATGTAACATAAGGTAGCCGTAGCACATTTCGTTCAAGAAAAGGCGACTGTAGTATGGAATCAGCCAAACAAAACGAAGAAAAGAACTAAATGCGTGGATTTAAGACTTATCATTTCATTGGTAAAAGAATTTGACACGGTATATCTCTCAGGCATCACAAATATAATAACAAATAACTTATCCGTAGCATGACACAAAGCAAACTTTAAGAATATGCATAGATAGACTTACTTAATTTTTGATATTTACACTTGATTTACCAAGACAGACAGGAATACTTGGTCATAAGATAGTGAAAATATCATTGTGTCTTATGTTATATTATTTGATTAATAACATACCTAGACAATTTCAAGACGTATCCCCAAAATTCTAAATAATTTGTGAAAACTGTTGACGAATTTAGACTCAGTCTTGTTTTAAAAGTAATATTTTTAATTGTATTGTGCTGTAATTAGTACATAAACTTGATTCGTAAAAAATCATTTAGGCATAAATTGTCATGTTTAATATTTTTTGTTATTTCGCATCTCGAGACATAAGTCTAGCATTATTATATTTTTATTTATTCACTTTGTGTTAATAGGTTTAAGCGGCTTTTGTTCTATGCCTGTGACAGTCATTTTCATATAATCCAACAAAAATTCTCAAGAATCGCATTTAGCATCCTATTACGAACATTGTTTGTTTTAGCAATAGTAAAATTCCTTTTTGCGAGACCCTGCCATAGATCTACAAATGTAGCTCACACCTATTTAATTTAATCATTTGGTTCGTTCAGAAAACGGGTGCGATACGCCAACCTTGGTTAGCTCAGAACATGATCAGGTCATTATGCTTATTCTTATTTTGCTAATAATGTGTATCATACAGGGACGTAGAACAGACTTATTTATTTATAACTAACACGCACGTTTTATTTTTTAAATATAATATCCACAAAAGCAACAAATTCAAACTTTCTACTGAACAGCGAGGCAAGAAATCTTTATTACCCATTTATAATAACATTATTATCACTTATTATAACTGTCGGCACAAAATCAGTTATTACTGTATAGTGTATGCTTTATTTTGGTAATATATGGCAAGTAGGTAAGTATTTCGCATCAAGAGGCGCATTTTCATATTTATCATTAAAGAACATATCAAAAAAAGATTCCAGCAATTACTTTGTTTCTAAACCAAAACTCATGCATTAACGAATATAAGAAAGCTTATGGCATATTACAAACTATTCATAAAATGCAGAATATCTAGTCCGTCTGTATTATTACAATATACATGTCTTTGCGCCCGCCTACGTGATCTATTCATCCGAAATGTATTTGTTTACCCGGTAGCATATCTGTTAGGCGAACAAATATTACTCCGTCTCAACAGCACCACCCTGTGGTGAAAAACATTAGCTAGCTTTAAGAGCTTCGCTCCGAACCTAGAGAATAGCCTCTCCCAGGTCGTTTCATTTTCAAAGTCCCCGACTGTAAGTACGTGTACATTACAGTCTAGAATAGAAATTTCAAGCAGGCACGTGTAAAGCGAATATAATAACGAGGCGCTAACGGTTTCATAGAGATTAAAATTCTATGACTTATCATGATAAAGGCCCTAGAATAATCCAGAAGTATCAACGCAGTCGCGTTTTGTTGTGCAACTATATCCAAAGCAAAATCCTGACGGAGATTCAGGAAGAATGTTATTCCGTTTCTCAACGACTTTCGACCGAACAGGTAGTACGCTTACTGGCCGCAATTCATCAAGATAATCTACTTTTCTTATTTTAGGTACCTGTACAACTTTTGCTTGTTTCCACGCATCGGGAAATGTAAAATCCCGCAGGTATTGATTATGTTGGCAAAAAATATCAATACTGCTTGGATCTATTTCTACAAAATGGGTTTTAATTTCTAAAAAGTATTTACGTATGGTACTCTCCGATACGGTACAGAAGGAAAATGTTATTGAGCAATTTAGTTTTAGATTTTAATTATAATAATTTAATATATCTTGACCTGGAGTCTAGCCATTGCGCGAATGTTGCAGAAGTTGGAGTCATCTATGGAAGCAGGCAATGTACCTGGCAATTTTTCTAATACGTCGTTTACTATCTATTCTATTAGAACATAATTTAATATATCCTTCTTTCCCTTTGCGTACCGCAGTACTCACCATATGTATTAAGTTTTTGTAATATTCCTAGTGTTGAGAATTTCTACACTTATTGAACCTTTTTAATGCCAAGTCTCTAACATTAATTATTACAATAAGGTTTTCAGTTAACCAAAGCGGTTTTCGATTTTTAATTTTAATAAAAGATAAATAAAGTCACATTTGTTTGTAAGAAAATATGCAAAAAGGTATTAAACAACTTAGTGTTCCATAAACAGTGCAGGTTTTGTTTTATAACCCAGAGCTGTTATACTTCCAAGGATGTTATGTTAATTGACTGGGTTTTTTTTGGGATTTTTCTACTTAGAATACATAAGCAAAGGAAAGGCTAGTAAAACAAGTATGATAGCCAAAAGTACAAGGAAGACTACAAAGACAACATGGCAGTAGCAGACGTATTAAGGAAAACAAATCTAAACTGGGATAAGATAAAACAACTAAGTCACGAAAATCGAACTACACAATCAACGACCACAAGACTTTATTTTTCCTAGACAGTACAGCAGAACATCGCAATCATTTAGTAACAGTTCTATCCACCACATTTATGAATATGCTGATTTCAGCACTGCTGTTATGCTGTACAAAGTTTTCAGAAACTGAAAAAAGAGGTTTTACTTAATTAACATAAACATTTACAACTTCCTACCCATAGAAGAGTAGGCAATCTTGCCGACAGAGGTTGAAATATTTCAATGCATTGTTCATCGTCTGTCAATATAACGAACAGAAGAAGCAGTTTCTTATTCTCCTTATTCCATTCATACCAATTGCACCTGTAGAGCTGGTGAGGACATTCTGCATACTACAATTAAACACCGCCGTGAAAGCAGCAGCCTAAACGTAGCAGCCGGTTTTCCGGTAATACCCGAGCCGACCGATGAAGTAATTAAAATAGAGTGCGGTTTGGACGCTAGCTGCAGACCAAGCGTCAGCCAAGAGTTATAATCTAAAAAAGTTTTATATTAAGCAAACGCTTAGTATCTCGTCCTCAGCCAAGAAACGGGAAACGAATTCAATTAATCAAATATAAATTAAAAAGAAATATATCTCGAGAACGACGCATAGTAGCATTTTCATATTCAAACGGTGTCTTTTAAAGTCATCTCTCAAAAAGGCATCATCTCTATTTGGGATCTCAGGAGTTAAATTCGCCACTAAAGATCGAAAAAACGACACTGTTTGAATATAAAAATTCTACTACTTTTCGCTCTTTATGACCTAACTTAAAAGATACCATTTGAATATGAATTGCTACTACTTGTCGTTTCCGAGTTTTATTTATTACTATTAGTATTACTCTTGGCTGCCGCTTCGTCTGCAGTTAGCGGCCACTTAATAGGCCGCTAGCAGCCATTTTTTAGGCAGCCAGTAGCCAAGCCGCACTCTATTTGAGTTACTTCATTGGTCGGCTCGGGTATTACCGGAAAACGGGCTGCTACGTTTTGGTAGCTTCTTTCACGGGGTCAATGAAAGCAAGTAAAAGCTTTGGAAGTATTTTTTTGCTGTACGTACACCTGAACTAAACAATTCCCCCGATATGCCATATGCTGACACCAAGCACACCAGTAGAACTAATGCAACTTCCACCATAAACGTACGTTCCTGAAAAATTTACCGACCAGTCAACTTTACATCTAAAGTTGTTAAAATTTTGCTCACTCTTATTATCCAAAAGGACCATAATGGTACGCATGCCATAACTGACACAAAAGGTATGCCAAGTCTTTTTCCGCCTAAAGCTTTCTTCACCTTGTCTGCAAACCTGGAAAATTTTAATTGAAACTGTGAATTCTTTAAAAATCGGTTTGTTACGTATTTAACAAATTAAACAAGTGGGGAGTGTTATTTTTAATATAATACTCATAGAACAGGGTGGGCGCAGTAAACGTAATCGGATTTTTTGAAGATTTTTGAGTACTACGACCGAAAATTATTTACAAAATAAGCTTCCTCCTTGCAGTTGAAGTCAATAGCTTCATGTTGTAGGCAGTATCAATAATCCTCAACTTGTTCTTGTCAATTACGTCCCTGTTGGAGAGCATGCTCTGCAACATCAGATCTCTGTGTCCAAGGCGGCAGTAGCTCTTTTGTTTTTTTGTATTATCTTGCAAATTATTCAAAGTGAAAACGTGGGCGAAATGCTTTCAGCGTTTAGATACTAGATATACACGAACTACTTGATAAGAGATAACTACAGAATAGCCTTACAAACGTTAATTTAACTCATAATTTCCATAATCCCTATTAAAATTATTAGTATTCCTAGAAATTTCTATAGCTTCTTTTATTAGATTTTTTGTATTAATATTTTTCTCTACGTAAAATTCTTGTTTTATCAAAGTCAATAATGTGTTTAGTCAAATATGAGTGTTCAGCTACGGAAGACAGCCTGGTAGCACGTATATGTTCTTTTAAACGCTTACCTACTTTTCTTTTAGTTTGATCTATGCAACACTTGCCGCAAGGACAAGTAATTTTATAAACTTTAGTTTCGAAATGTACTTTATCTTTAGTAGAACTTAAAATTTTATCTAAATTATTATACGTACTATCAACAATGCTTTTCTAAAAATCCTCTAAGACCTTGTACATACGGCAAACTCAATTTTAATTTGCATTGTCCTGGCTGAGAAATTACTTGATTTGTACAAGCACTTTTATTAAAAATTAACCAAATATTCTTTTATTTCTTTTGTAAAAAAACTTTCGTCTGCGATTACATCTGTTCTAACAAATTACGTCCTTATAAGACTATTTATTGAGTGGGAGGGTGGTGAGATGCGGCATGTAAATATCTGAGGGTGTGTGTGGGTTCTCTGTCAATCTTATGTCCTGACTGTTCTGTAAATTTGGATACCCAAGAAGAAGAAAAGAAGGGCAAACTACCATTGCTTTCTAATAGTAAATTTTATGTCAGGATGTTGACTGTTCAAATGATTTAGAAACCTACCTAACTCTTCTATAACGTAGGGCCAAATAACAGAAGTATCATCTACACACCTATACCATTTTGGCTTAAAATGAAAACTGTTGGTTGCTACCTCTTCAAAATTTCCCATAAACAAATTGGCCGCTTTTCGACTTAGAGGGTGAGCCCATTGCACAACCTAATCTTCGTTCTTAAAGATTACCGTCACAAAAGAAATTAGTTGATTTTAATCGGTGCTCAGATAATCTGGCGATCGGGTCACCTAGGGAATCCCTATTAAGTTTGAATTTGATGATAATCTATCGTTGTAGGTATGGGTACTTTCGTAAATAAAGGAAGCACGTCAGAACTAACTAAAATATTAGCTTCTGAAATACTTAAACCCAATAAAATCTGAGGAATTCTCGACGAAACTAGTGGTTTTTCCTATATAAGCTTTTAAATAGTTAGCACATAGTTTGCCAATCGTATTGACTATAGGTCTAAACGGAACATTAGTTTTATAGATTTTGGAAAAACCATATAATTTAGGTACCTTGCAATCGGAAACATTTAAAATGACTTACTCCACATTCGAAAGATTTGAAATTTTGTTAACATCATTAATATGGCAGCCAGGTGGCTTTGTCGTCATGTCAGTGTAATGCTGACAGATGGCATTGCTATATAATATCTTATTTAATATCATTAATAATTTTGAAAATTTTTGAGATAGGATCTCGGAATAATTTGGGTATGTTTCTTCGTCTAATAATTCTCTAACTTTAGTCTAATCATCTGTTCTATGTAAAGCTATAACGGACTTATCTGTATTCAAATCCTTAGAGTTTTATAAAAGATACCACATATGATATTATCTCTGCTTTTGGAATTATCAGTGGCGCTACAGCAAAGTTCATTCCCTTCATTACTTGCGTAATGGCTTCATTAAGAACACAAAATCGAAAAAATATTTTTTCGCGCTGCGGGAAAATTTTTTTTAATTTTAATTTATAAATCTGGTTATATTGGTTCGATCTAACTGCTATGAACTTACTAAATATGATTTCATAGGTTTGCTGTCATGAAAAGACTCTGTGTGCAAATTGACAATATATCGCCGACATACATCTGTTCGAAATAAAGTTGTTATATCAGCGTAAACTCAGTTAAATACCATTTTGACTCAAATTACTTTCGTCAGGTTTCGTGCTAATTTGACTACAAAAGTTCTTAGTTTCATATTTTCTAATTTAGATAATGGTACCCTACTATTTGTTCAAGCAGTTGTTTCCTTAAACGTCAGATCATTACATATTGATAAAGTGCTCAGTCTTGCATAAAATCCGAGATTTACCAATAGTATTTATTCCGTTTGAATGCTACGGTGAAAATTATTACATTCGCTGAGAGCAATGTGCCCATGTTAAAGTATTGTTGTTTAAAATAATGAAAAACTAAATAATAAAATAATAAAATATATAATAAATAATAAAACTATGAAAATCTTTAGAAATCCAAAGTTACTATAATTAGAGCCTCCTTCACATATGGCACTTCACTCCTCTTTTCAGGTGACTGAAAGGGGCAGATTAGAATTGGGAAGCGAACATGGTGGTAGCGGTAAGGACAGTAACAGTAGTATCATAGCAGGGTATTTGTTGTAATTTTTCTACAAAATCGAGTACTGGAACCTTCCTTGGTGATGAGGCGTTGTGCCCTCAAAAATTGCCTTTAAAACTTTCGAAAGATATAAACATTACTGGTATTAAGTCCTGACTATACGATGGACGGTCAACACTACACACATGAATTGTTTGAAAACAACATGATGTTTCACAGTAAAACTCCTCTGTCATCGTTACCCTTTGCTTCACACCTAATCAGATAACTTTTCACTATAACTATAAATCATGTAGATGCTAATTTACCTGATGCTGTTTTAGCTGTTGTTGATATCTTGCTGAATACCACCTGCAGTGAACATAATTTGCGCGATGAAGTATTGACATTTATGTACATACACAAAACTCCTATGTTGACGGCTTCTTCGTAGCAATATTTACTATCATGTTTATCAGACTGCATTTGTATGGATAACAGTTTATTTTATCATGTAATATCATAACATAAAACAAAATTTTATTATTCCAAAATGGCAAATGCATTTGTAATAACAAAATCACAAGCAGGTAATTTTTTGACAGGTTTATCACAGTGTTGCTTTATCTATGCTGTATGATTTCATCTTAATTGATCGGTTCCTATTTTTTTTGTTGAAGTTGATGTTAGCTAAAGTCATTGATTTAGATTTTAAAAATACTGTTAATTTTAGTTTAAAATAGGGGAGATAAATCGGCCTATTGTGTTTAATGGTACTGAGTTTCTCAAATTTAAATGTTTTGTTCCGTGACCTTTGCTTCAAAATCTTGATTCGTTGCTGACGGAGGGCATTACCATCTATTTTTCTGCGAACATCATACTAAGCTTTTGGTATATAGGCAAAACCAGTTCTATGCCATGTTGTCTGTATTAGGCCTAAACTACACTGATGAGCTGTAATGACATGCATTTCTAATAAAAATATATATTAAATGTAGCAGTCGTTAGGTTGTAGTACTGAAAAATTCAACAGACCTTTGTGTAAAACAGTTTTCTGTACTTTTGGCGATTATGGAATTACGAAATATTTACTTGACCCACCATGTTCAGCATTGACCCGTTCAGTCAGTAGAATCGCTTTACCTTTTGAGTTTTTTGTGCTGCTGAAAACCAACAAGCAAACGTTGCCTTATTATCCTGTCTCGATCATGCCGTTTCAGCCTGTTCATATTCTTAGCAACCTGCCTAAAGTATTGTCCCAAAAGGTTTGTTTGAACGTAGGCATGTATACAGTAGTAGAAAAATATGAATGCATACTTAAACATTACCAGATAACCAAAAAGGGCTGTTAATAAGTACACTAGCGTATAAGACAGATAGATGGTAATGTGGACTGGCCAATCCGGAAAAAACCTGAAAATTACTAGTGCAGATTACTCTTAAATACAAATACAATATTTCAAATTAATTAATTAATGTTTAGAATTGATAAAAAATATTAGTACGAGAGTCGACGTATTATTTTTTTATTATTAAGAACATCAGATTTAATAGTAGTACGGACGCCACTGTTGTAGGTGGAAATATTCTGCTTACTTCAAAACGTAAAAATCTTGGTATAACGTGTCCACACCCCAAGCTGTTTTTGAAATATTAAAAAAATAATTAAAAAATTAAATGCGAGTATTTGTTTCTTATGAACCCTACATCCCCAAAAGTTTGTCTGGAATTTTATGAAACACCCTGTATTTACTTTAATATATCTATAAGATTAACAGCCCATAATTCTATTATCTACATTTATATTGCATCAACCGTTCACTTTACAACGGCAATACTATGACGATAGACATGATTTTCTGAAAACACTAAAAAAAAACAGCAAAGACATAAATAATGTATTGAGGAGTGTCAATTTCAATTCCTCTAGCGTTGATTTCAAGGTATGATTTGCTAATAAATTATTTAGTTTTTAATCGGAAAGTGTTCTTAATATGAATAGGTAGTTACTTCGTTAGCAGCATAATTGAACCCATAAGGAAAATGCTTGCCCAAAACGAACGCTCAAAAAGTTTGAGCGATTCGAAAATAATTTTGAAATGTCGAGTGAGTTCTTGAGAAGCTGTTTCAATTGCCCAAAAACTGCTTCGCATTTCTTCATCCAACACCAGAATGTCCTTGTATAAGTCATCCATCAAGCAAGAAGTAAGGAATACCTGAAATAATTTTGTTCAGTAGCCAATTTTTGACTGATATTGGTAAAACGCTTACATGTAAAGCAGTAAAGAATATAGCAACAACAAATATTCTGTTCACATTCCATCCATTATACACGCAGAGTGCTGCCATAATTCCGTGATATATAACGAATATGAATGTGAGGGACTTTGTCATTATCCTTACGAAAGAAATGTTGTAATACATCATCGGTAGCGATTTAGCAAATGCTAAATAGTCATCTGTGAATTAGCGATTTTTGTAGCAAACTAAACATTTCGCTCGTTTAGCTTACCTTGCATATGTTTATATGCAGAGATCATAGTTTGCATCACAATTTTCTACTAATAGGGTACACTAGCGAGACCACACTAGCTTTTGGTTTTAAAATTCATTTGGGATAACGATGTGAAATTATGAATTAGTTATTGGAATTGAATTACTGTCTTTATCGATTACATAGGTAATTACATAACATTGCATGTCTGTACGCAAGCTAATTACTAAAACAAATGAAATCTAATGAGTATACTCCGTCCAATTTGCTTGTAAATTATAAAAGTTGCAAGGATATGTCATAGGAAGAATTTATACTGGAAGGTATTTCTGAAGAATTGTTCATAAACGAATCGCATTGTTTCTGTCCAAAACGGTAGGTAATTAGGCATTCAAACGACCAGTCAAAACGAAATCCAATATGGCCGTTGAGGGCAACCATATTTCTTAATGTCATTATAGCAATCAGCCTTATGATTGAAAAGTGCCACGCTTTGTGTTTTTGTGAAGTTGTGAGTTCTTTTTGCCCCTTTTTTAAGATATTATTAGTATTTTTTAAACGAAAATGCCCATTACGCGCCTTGTGCTTGGCTTAGGAGTCAGTCACAGAGATGACGTATGAACGATGCGTATATTCAGTTGCGCTACATTGAACGATCTAGTTCATCAGAATAAAATAAACCAGTATATTTTGAACGCTGCAAGAGACTTGTATGATACTGAAGTGAAACAGATATGCAGTTCGGATTGAACGACTGAGCAACCGCGAGCGACCTTTGGGAAGGAAGAACGACCGAATATGTATCTTTTCGTAAACGGACACCCGAACCACGATGTGCGGCCGGCTGAATTACCTATGTCTTCGCAATGTCTAACGTACAAAGCCGTCGCAGTCTCGCAGTCCCTGTTTCGATGTTTGGCATTTTTATTTAACATTTTGTTGCAAACTAAAATGTTGGAATAAAACAGTAATATACCAGATACGTATGTAATTATTATATCAATACGTAAATATTGCTGGTACTTTTGAAATGGCCTTAAGCATTTCAGTAATAGGTACCAGGAGAAGTTAAAGTAGGTATATAGTACAATTACATAATATACAAAAACAATATTAAATTTGATAAGCATTCGGGGACATAATAGGTTACTTTTAGTTTTTTATAAAATAGGTTATTCTCATTGCAATTTAGAATTTAATATTTATGAATGCATAATTATTGGTGTGCCATTGATGACTGACATACATAAGTCTCGCTCGTTTGCACAGCGGTTATCTAAACAACAACTATTTTGATTGCAGTTGTATTATTATGCATTAGTGAAGTTATTAATTATCATGTTATTTACAAATCTGAATATATTTCATAACGCCAGTTACATTAACAGTTAAAGTACCCATTCATTTCATATCTTAAATACACACGACATGTGTAGCTATCATAAAACTAAACTGCAATCAGCGGTTGTATGTCATATGACGCTAGTCCGCAAGTACATAATATGTACTAATATGTAATGTAATCTGTATAATATGTTATATCGACTGCAAGACTACGAAGTACGATATGAGAAGCGTCCAGCGAATTCGAAATGTAGTTCATTTCGAACGATAAAATTCAACTAATTCAGCATGAACTATTTACCAAAATGAACTAGAACGCCAATCTCTAATATGCCATCAGCCGGGGTCACGTAGTTTGAAATACCTAATATACTGGCCAGAAAATAGGAAAAATCTAAAATATTCACTATAACAACTCTCGACTGCCAGCTCAAAACAGTTTGTCACCAACATATATTAACGGTAAATTCGCAACCGGGTTACTCTCACGCTCACGGATTACGTACAATCCTAATTAAACAAAAATGACAAAACCATAGCCACAATGATTTAGAAAGCCTAAATATGTATTTCGGTAGCCATGCCATCTTAAGTGGAAAAAAAGACTCCTGGACGGATTAGGGGGAAGATATTCTCCTCCTCTTCGGAGCAAGATCCGTTAAGGAGAATATCCTCCGGTTAACCATCCAGGCATCTCAAGGAGCCATTCCTTTAGGCTTTTTTCATTACAATAATAATTAAAGAATATTAAAGAAACAATAATATAATACTAATGCAACGATGCAATGCAAGCAACAAATCTAACATCATTAACCCTTAAGTATCTTCTCCTCCTAACTGGTTCCTTCTACTACCGCATTTCATAAAAGCCTTCCTATCAACCCGTACGAGTGCTGAAATAAATCCATACCGGCAAAAAGGAGTTGGCAGATGAACGCATAACATTGACAGGGCTCTTGGAAATAACGTTTGTTTTGGCACAGTAACATCAAAAGGCAGCTTGATTCTTCTATTACTGAGGAAGACCATTTGAAAAGTACTCAACAATGTTTGGTAACTGATGCCTCTGTTAGGCTAGCGACCGTCGGTTTTGAAAGCTAGATATTTAAGAAATCTTCTTTAAATTTGTTCCAATCTAGATGAAAGCACATCATACAAAGGGTACCAGTTAATGGAGCAATATTCTAGTTCTGACCTAACGTATGCAAAATATAAAGACTTTAATCATTCAGTCTAGCAGTTCCTCAGAATCAATCCCACGTTCTTAGACGCAGACCCTGAAATGTACTTGAGGTGTTCAATAAAAGAAAGCTGACTATCAAATATAACTCCAAGATACCCAATTGAACTTACTCGGGACAATGTGACACCATTAGTGTATAATTATAATAAAGAGGTTGTTGCTTTTTAGTATAAGTGAGGACATGACATTTAGTTACATTTAGTACTATCGTGCCAACTTAACAGCAGTGTCCTGCAAGTGGGAACAGTCATCGACAGAGCTAATTCGAAGATAGATCTTCAAATTAGAATTAAAAACCAGATCTGCCCTTATTTTATTTACGTATAATCGTAGTTGATGAATAATGTATTTGTACCATTAAACGTAGATAACAAGTACAGTGCCTTTACTAAATTTAATGCAGAGATTCAAAACTTTAGAGCTCATACTATATAGTAAATTTAAAATCTCTACAATTAGGCATTGTTTGGATCCTTTAGTAATTGAAAATCGCCCACATTTAGAGTTCTTTTTTTATAAACATTATACACTAAAAAAGTAACCGGTTGTTTACATGAATTCAAATCTGTATTGGAACATTGCGTATATGTTACATAGATAATACCAGGTTGCTGATATTTCAGTACACATTTATAACAAAAGACCGAAGAAAAACCTTTAGAAAAGATTGATAAATTTAAATAGGTCTATAGTTTGTTACCAAAAAAGGACCAGCCCTCTTTTTAGCACAGACCAAACTTTGTTATATTCAAAATGGTAGGAAAAAGCTCATTAACATTTATATTAATGAGTGCACAAAAATAGCAGTTTAATATTTTGGGATAATTACAGATAACTTATTCTCAACATGTTTTAGTAATCAAACTACAATCAAAAAATATTCAGTAGAGTGAAGGACTTTTTGAATGTCTAGACGGATATTCTACTCACCAGGTCTTCAGTGAAAGTAGATTCAGGTCAGTAAAACATCATTACCTATACCGTTTGAATTTCATGCTCGAGTGAATCCCCTTATCTAATTAGGTCAAACAACTTGTATCTTGGAATCGGACCTAAATCTGAATTCATTAAAGTATCTTTGCTCCTTTTGATAAAGATGCTTTCAAACCCGTTCACTTCCGTGTTGTTAGAACTTTGTTTAACTAGTTTTAAGTTTTTACAAGTTATGGAATGAGATATGTCATAAATATGTTGGGCGACACTTGACATATCAAATTTCTTATACCTGAAATGAGCTAATTGCTCTTTAAATCTAACTCTCATGGAATGCCTGGTCTGCCCAATATATTTAAAATTACAACTACAACATTGTATTTAATATATGCCCGCTTTGACATTTTCATCTACTTTATCCTTCAAATTTCCTAAAAGATTTTTGATAGTATTATTGGAAATAAAAGCAAGTTTTAAGTCCTTTGGTAAGTCCAAATTCAAAGGGAATTTTGATAAATTTGTGTTCTACTCTAGAACCACCTGTAATATTTGTCAAAGACGAGAATCTCAATACGACTTCCGGTTGTTTTTTTTTTGGTGTTTTCTATTTTGTTGCAATCTGGTTTAGTTTATACTGAATTGTTAAAAAAAAACGAGATTATATTTCCTTTGTCTGAATCGAGGGGGGAGGGAGATTGGGATTTGATGGAGCTACACGAATGCYTCAAAGMAGMATGTTGCTTTGTGACTTATTTTCAACTAGTCCTGTGCATCAGTCACAACAGACCTGTAGCAGTATCCGCTTCATAAAGGCGATAATCCCAGCGTCGGCCCCTTTTCTTATACAAGTTMTTTGCTTAACACCAGCTCGGCTATTTAAACATACGACGAGCATCTTTTGAAGTGGCTGCACATCTTTGGGGTGCGTTAAATTTGTTTACTAATTGAAGGGTACACGGGAATAACGATCAAAGTCACTTATTTGGCCGAATTTAAAGTCCCTAGATAGATAAAGTACCGKAATTACCTCCATTTTGGCGCCAAAAAAACGCGGCAAATTTAAAATGAGCGAACTTTTTCACTCGATGTACCGGCGCCACACATTCGGATATTTGTCAAATACATGAATATTTGTAATTGCTACATTTATTCGGGTATTTGCCTCCTTTGATTTGTGTTTATTTACCGACTTCGAACGGAAAATTTTTATAGTTGTCGAATATACGGTTTTGTGCCAATATTTCTCTTTGAACACCCCATCCACATATTCGGATATTTGTCACAGATATCCGAATGTGTGGTGCCGGCTTAATAACAACTAATATGCAACTTCTACAGTATCTGTTTATTTACAAATTAGTATCAAATACAAATTATTGTTTATGAGGAGTATTAAAATATTCACAAACAACTAAACTTATTTTACATTTTTTACCAAGTCACGCATTGCTACGCTTCTAGAACTTCTGTCTACAGTGTTGACCTTGGGCAGTCGATTTTTATTCAACTCCTTCAAAGCAAAGAAAAATCTCGTTCGAAAAAAGACTCGAACAAGGGCCTTGAAATGATTATCATGGCACAAGGACAAATCCAATAGGATATGGTTTGCCAGAAATGTTTCAGCAGCTTGCTCAAAATTACTCTTATTTTCTAGCAACTCCAATCGGATTTGGCGAAAATATTTTTCTGCGGTCAAAAAGTATGAAAACACTTTCAGTTGTGGATAAACCAATTTGTTTTCTTTAAATTCCTTGAAACAGGTTAGTAACGATGGGTCAATTCTTTCATTTGTTGAATAAGTCAGAGCAGAAAGACAGTCTTGGCAGCTTATTCTTAATGAGCATATTAAACTTCCCAGCAAATAATATAACGTTTGCTTTAGTGTATCAGATTCTTCATCAGTATCATCTATCGTGTCTATTTCTGACAAAACACTTGCATTGTGTTCTTCTACATTATCACTTTTTTTATTTTTACAGTACCTAATTAAATGGGTGCTTGTATCTGTATCATAATTTCCGTGTATGATCTGACACTCATATTGAGATAGAGTAATCAATCTCAGTGACACTTTAAACTCATGAGGTCCAGGTACTGGCGTTCGGCTTCGAATAACGGAAAACAAATTCTCAACTGCATCTTGTGTAAGGCGACCGCCCATTACATATTTGTACCCATATTTATTCAAATATTCTTCTTGGATATCCAGTGCAGTTTTTGTAGCCAGTATTATTCCAGATTGAACAGGTTTCCACTCAGCCTTACCTCCAATCTTAATATTATAAATAATACTCATGAAGTCATTCATAAAATTCACAGCGTTGTCATGTGTGTCCTCATTCATGTGTGACCAGGCAAGTTTAGTGTTCCTGGAGGTTATTATTTTGAACCACTTAAACGCTGTTTTACAAAACCAAGCAGTGGTTGCATGGGTTTCATTGATTTTGCCTTTTGCAATGAAATACTCAATACCAGCACCTGTGTCGTGATGTAAAAGAGCATATGCTGTACTGACATTCATTTTAGCAAAATGGTTAGGATGAAACATATGCTCCTTGAGGCGTGGGGCAATTTTTAAATCCATTTCTGAATCCAAATCGAACAATTGTTTTATGGCTTCAATGTCAATATAGTCACTAGGAAGATGATATTTTTGTTGAATTTCAAAATTAATCTGAAATTTTTTATGCCCAATCAATGATATTGCAAGATTTTTGAAGACGTGAACTGGATCAGGCATTATGTATAATCTCTCTTGGTTGTTTAAAGGATGTGGACAAAAGTTGACTATTTTCTCATGTCTGTTGGCTGTAATGTGAAGTAGTTTCCAGAAACCTCTATTTAAGGGACCCATGTCGGATATTATTGTTTTTATTGTCACACCTACATCATCTGCTCGCTTAACATAATAAAAAAGTTTTCTCAGAACTTCATCCGCGCTATATGAGTTTGCCGTCAGTTCATAGCCAACTGTTTGTTTCCACCTGGTACTCATTCCGGCAAGCATAAATACTAAAGCATGTGATGCCAATTCCTTAGAACTGTCCAAGTTCCCAGACAGAAGCATTGTTGGCCTTCCTACTACTGATTTTGTGGAGTTGTCAAACTGAAGAGATGGTTTTATAGCCATTTCATCTAACAATAATGCAGCATGCCTTTCATGCTCCTCAAATGTCGCCACCTGAAATACAAGAAAAACGTATTTTTATGTACGTAATACAAGTAAATTTTTTTATTTCAGTTTTTATGTACATGTTCGATTAATATCGGATTTCCACACTTGCATTATAATTAAAAAAAAAAAAAAATACGAAAATCACAAAACCCATCACCTTAGGTTTAAGTAATTCAAAAACGTCTTCTAGCAAACCTGGCTTAAATTTCAAATTTTCTATCCGACTTTGGAGTGTCCTGATGGCTGGTAGAGGATACTTTTGCTTGCAAAGCTCTTCATACCCTTTCTTTCCACATGCCATATACAGCTTAAGGGCATTCTGTATAGTTTCATCTGACCATTCTTTTCCTCGATGATTGCCATATTTTAAAAAATGAATTTGGTCTTCAGAAAAAATAACTTTGACCTTTCCCTCAATGTTGCTAATTTGTTTTTTTAAAGCTGCAATTTGTGCCTTAGCTGCTCGTAATTCATTCTGCAAACATTTCAAGGGGATATTGTCCTCTTGGTCACTGTTGCTAGTTGATGAACCTAAAATTTTATTGTAATTTTTTTCTAGATATCTTGCATTAGAATATCATATTCTACTAACCAGACTGTAATGTGGAAGTTGTTTTCAACTGTTCCTGGGTTGTAAAAATTTCAGAAGTTAAATCCTCACTTGGTGAGTCTGCAACATTTGCCAATTACACAATACTTGGTAGTTGTAGATAGTTGTTACAACACAAAGGTCATTCTACTTTAAATACCTGATAGTTTGCGTTTCATTCCTTGATTCTGCAAAATGTCTGGTGTCCTAATAGTTGGAATTGCATTTCTTTTTAATAACTTTCGGTTATCCAGTCGGTTTAGCTCAAATTGGTCAGCCTCAAAATGTGCCTGAAAATAGCAATAAACACATCTTTACGTCAAATAACACTATAACAAAGTTAACACAGACAAATTAATTACAAATGGTATATTTACCTCACACAATAACGCTCGTTCAGGTAAGTCGCTTCGATTGATAAACGCAAGCCATGCTTTTCTACGTCGGTCATCACATTTTGCTGTAGGTATTCGGAATAACCTATACCCGTTCTCGCCACGGTTTCGGCACCCGGTTAAACAACAGCTGGGCATATTTCTACACAAACACAGAAGCACCTATAATTCACAAAAAAAAACTCGCACTAGCACACCTTTCTCGATTTTTAACCCGTCACTAACCCCAAAGACTAACCCGGCTTTCAGTTTGAAACAGAACAAGTGTGATGTGTTTTTGACAGCTCTGTCACCATCTACCACAAATCCAATCCATGATAACGAAATTCCCCAAAACTCCGCCATTTTGGCGCCAATTACATGGGACAAACCAATTGCGGTACTTTATCTATCTAGGGACTTTAGCCGAATTGAGCTAAGGGGTCCATCTTGTGGCAAATTTTGTGCACTATTATAATATTTATTGAAACATCTGTAGAAATGATCACAGTCCGGGGAAATATCGCTTTAAAATATAGCATCCATTGGAACAGCGATCAGAGTCCAAGCGTACAATGGTAAAGTGATCAAAGTCCGGCAAAAACAGCTCAGTCAGCTGTTTTCTGTTTCTTATTGCTTTGTAGTTTACACGTGGTAGATACTTTGTGTTTTGTGGTTCATGTTGAGTTTTCTTTTATAAATAAGAGTGATACAGTGTTAAGATTCACAAAAAAAATATGGCAAATTCTGATAATTCGGACAGCAGTGCTAGTGAAATGACTGGACATACTGTAACAAAGAAAAGAAAAATTACAGGAAGAATCAACGAAGCAACAAAAAGAATTCGGGCCATGTCACATGTTGTTGGTGAGAATTGCAATTGCAAACGTTTCAAGTGTTTCAGCAAAATAACAGTGGAAGAGCGCGAAAGTAACATAAAAAAATTCAATTTATTGCAACGCAAGAATGAGCAAATGCAACATTTAGCTGGTTTAATTAGCGTTGTACCAATTGCAAGAAGAAAACCTAGAAAACCCGAAGAATCTGCGAACTTGAATGATTACAGCTATCAATACAAAGTCAGGGTAGTGAAAGGTGAGGAGATGAGTGAAATTAGAGTGTGCCACAAAGCCTTTATGTCGCTGCATGGTGTAACTAACCGAACCCTCCAAACTCTCAAAAAATCCTTAGCTACGACAGGTACAGCTCCTGTTGATATGCGTGGGAAGCACAGCACAAGGCCTCATAAAATATCTGCTGAGACTGAAGAGAAGGTACTTGCCCACATTGGGTCATTAAAAGGACGTAAAAGTCACTACAGTTTAAAGGACTCAAAAAATTTATCTTTCGGAAGAACTCAATATAAGGAAACTGCATGTCATGTATAGCAGCATGTACCCAGACAACCCAGTATCCTACGAGAAATACCGAATGATATTTAACACCAAATTCAACATTTCATTTGGCTATCCCCGTACCGACACTTGCAGTTATTGTGACGAATTTCTTGCAAGAAAGAGTGCAATAGAAAAAGGAATATATTCAGGTTCAAATATAGAAGAATTGCGCAGAATTGCAACAAAAAATAAAGTGCATTTAATGAAAGCCAACACATTTTATAATAGAAAAAGGCAAGCTAAAAGAAAAGCAATGCGACACACAGAATTTGCAGCAGTTGCGATGGACTACCAAAAAAACTTGCCTTTACCTAATATTAGTACAAATGATGTGTACTACAAAAGGCAACTTTCATTCTACGCTTTTAATATTCATGTATTGTCCACAAGAGAAGCAATATTTTACAACTATGATCAAACTATTGCTAAAAAGGGTTCAGACGAAGTGGTGTCCTTTCTAAACCATTTTATCGAGAATTATTTACCAAAAGAGGTAAAGGTTCTGGAAGTGTTCTGCGACTCGTGCGCAGGACAAAACAAAAACTATACTGTTTTGCGATATTTACACTACATGACAACCATAAGGAAGAGACTGGAATCTTTTAAAATCACATTTCCTGTTAGAGGACACAGCTACCTAGAATGTGATAAAAACATGGCCTTAATCAACCAAAAAACCAGGTGCGAAATGCCAGGTGACTGGAACGAGGTTTTTCGAAATGCTAGAAAAAG
>QCXZ01000076.1:0-23449 GCA_025024175.1 Rhyzopertha dominica
AAAACTAATACAGTAGAGTATTAAACAACATATCTTATAAAATAACACAGACAGAACAATTTATGGCGAATCATAAGAGGGCTGACATTCCGAGCAATACCAAGTAGGCTTTGGTAACATTTTTAATCCAATGCATTCCACACGGAACTATTCTACTCTACAATATTTGTTGGAACAGGCGATCGTTGGAGTGTCCTCATCCACTCCCCTACATAAACAATATTTTGGTACTGTGGTAGGGTACCCTGAAGTATTGGGTTGTTCCTCCTGATTTATTGCTGGTGTCGCAATAATCTCACCTGATGATGATGGTTGGAAAGGTTGAAATTTTACAGAAACGTCTTTCGAGATAATCGGCTGCAACTCAGCAACTGTCACATATAGTATAATTTCTCCAAAATATGGGAAGTCTGGATTTAAATACAAACCGAGTGAGCTTACACCGAAAATAGTGTGGCTTGCTTGCATTTTTATTGTGTACTGTTTAAGAGCATCTTTTTCATGTTCACAACCGTATTTTGTGGCCTCTGTGGAAAACTCCGAAATAGACTGATAAGGCTGGTTTCTTTGTTCCCGCGAATTACGATGATCCATCGTTATATCAGGAACTATAACCTGATATAACGATTCGAATACTCTGCATCGTCACCAGGACTACGGAGCATGGAGCGGAAAACAGCAGTAGTTGTTAGATATTCTTAATGTTAAGATCATACATGCGTTGTAGTCTAGCTGTAATTCTAAAATAAATGGTTAAAAAGCTATTATCAGGTTTTCAAATTTGTGACGCGCGCGTATGCGTCCCGAAATAAAAAAAGTTAATAGCAATGCCCAGGCTACCCTACAAGTGTACGCGATAAAGAAAAGCCCAATGCAAAATGTTTGTAGTACTAGCCGCTTTGATCTGGTCCGGCTTACACTACTCTGCCGGATCCAATTGAGACTGTCTCAGGAATAAACACCCATACTCCAGGAGTACCTCAGACCAGTGGCAGAAGTAGTAAACTAAAAATATTGCACGAGGAAACTAGTGTGAGGGGAAGAAAGTATGCCAAGAGAAAACCCTACAATAACAGCACAGCTCAAAAACTGAATCAAATCACAACACTCTGGTGGTGACTATTCCGACAGATCGTGTCCGACCTTCCCACAAAACCGGCACAGCCGTTATATCCCCATACGGGTAAACGTTCGTCCTCAGCATCAAACCATCAAACGTGCTTCCAAACTGACGAACCAACTGGGTAGCACGAGGATTGGGAGATCATACAATTTAACTACTACGCGCACCCACGGCAACGCGTCCGTTTTCCAGAAAAGTCGGAAGGAATAATTAAGAATTTCTTAAAACTGACAACCTCAAAACCTGATTGACCGTCGAATAATGCGACGTCAATCCAATGACGAATAGCAACGTGATAACAACGGCCAACGAATATCGACAACATAACGGTCAATGGTTGAAAGTACTCCTAAACGAGGTAAGAAAAAGGGTGCTAAAACAAAACAATATAGATGTTGAGACATCAACGGTACATGGTTACTGGATATTGAAGACAATAACGGAGTTATCCCGAACTCCAAGTACTTGAATTAATAAATGGCATCACAACCCATTGGTAATAGCCAATCAGAGCTGAAGGGGTATCGCAATGCTGAAGTAAACATTACTGAAGCTGGGATAAGGTATAAATTAATAATAGTACTATATGGCACTACTACAGTAGACATGTAGGTCTTAAATGTACCGCCGTTATCGTAGTAGCAATTCGTTAGACTGCTAAACATGTTTTACCCGAATTAATCATAAAAAAATATTTATGCAGTTCTACAACCCACATCTGCCCAGATAACTATTTCTTTTACACAGACAAGTGTTAAGCTAAGATAAAGCGTGTCTAAAAGCGTGTCGTAAAACCGACAATCATCTGTTTAGGTGCACGAGTAGCAATTGGGAATCGGCAAGTAAATCGAAGAAACTTCTATCGTAATAACTGCCTGAAAACTACATTTTTAATCTGAGGTGTGACATAATTAACAAAACGACGCCGTTTTTGTTTTAAATATTTTATTTATTTTACAGTTTTCTAATGTTATTCTTTATCGGTTAGTGTGTAACCGAACTTATTATATAAATAGAAAATTCGAAGTACAATAAAACCTTTACAGTAGTAAAGAGAATGAATTTGGTTGAGTATAAGACAAATTGTCCTGCAAAAGTATAAAGTAACAGAATACTATATAAAAATACACTCTGAATAGCTTTCGACGTATTTCAGTTGCACAATCTTTATTTGTGTGTACCACGGACCTAACAGTCATGGACTGCGCGTTGCGTACAATACCGATGCCAACATACGAAGAGAGAAGTTGCTTTTAGGCGGATGGGTGCAACTAAACCAAAAACGCTTGCTAGTACATTGCGCGCTTGAGGTAAACTGACGAATATAATAATATAATACATACGCTTGGCGCTTTATTGAGCATATTAGGAAGTCTTTAAGTAAGATACAATGTGATGCCTTGTTGGAGATTGAAATTTTTATTAATATCGTAAACAAGAAATAATTATGACGTATATTGCAATGTTCTTATGGGTTCGTGGAAATTAAACATGGTATCACAATTTAAACCCTTATTTATTCAACACCCGAAATCACGTCTACATGCACCTTCAGCTTACTTTCTATCACTGCTGTCTTGTATCTGCGCATCGCAACTCCCCCACATATTCATACATCCTTGAAAGATATACATATACTACACTTTTCCCTCCGTAACAAATAATTTAATGTGCAACGGTATATCTTTCAGGAGCTTTCCTAATTCTAATCGGTCTATCAAGCCTAGATGCATTTTCTGTCAGTGCCACTTCTTCCGCTTCGTCTCGGACAGGTAAACTTGGAAATTGCGAAATTGTTTGCAATTCTTTTGATGGAACATGCTTTCTTATTTGGTTTACATGCCTTTTCCAAATTCTCCCATCCGGCAACTCTACAATATAAGTACGACATTCCAGGACTTTTATTATTTTAGCATTCGTCCAAATCACTGATTTTTGCTCACTGTAATCCCGCACCCATACAGTTTCATCTAAATCAAACATTATGTTCCTATGTCCCTTGTAATTTTGAGTCTGTTTCACATTTTTCTTCATAACTATTTCAAGAAGTGCTTAAGCAAATCCAATCTAGTCCTCAAATTTCGACCTAACAATAGTTTTGCAGGAGACTGGCCCGTAGTGCAATGCATAGTATTTCTATAATTCAACAAAAATTTATTTAATGCTAAATTAACATCGTTTTTTCTACATTCATTAAAAATGGCTTTTAAAGCGCACTTTACAGTTTTTACAGCATTTTCGGCTAAGCCGTTTGTCGCGGGATGGAATGGAGCTCCCGTAATGTGCCTAATGCCATTTTTTTACAAAACATCTGGAATTCTTCTGAAGTAAATTGCCTGGCATTATCCGAAACAATATACCTTGGAAGACCAAAGGGAGAAAACACATTTCTTAACAATTTAATTGTGCTTTCAGCGGTAATGGATGTTGTGGGGAATACTTCAAGCCACTTACTATATGCATCAATGATAACTAAAAAATATTTATTTTCCATTGGTCCCATATAATCAATATGAATACGACTCCAAGCACTGTCTGGAAATTTCCACAAATTTAATTCTGCAAGAGGTGGATTTGGTTTAAATTTTTCCTGACGCATGACTTTACCGATTTTTCGATGTCCGCATCTATTCCGGGCCACCAAACATAAGACCGCGCTAGAGCTTTATCTTTAACAATGCCCATATGAGCCTCATGAAGTTCTCTTAGTACTTGCGACTGAAGTGATTTAGGCATAATTATTCTGTATCCCCACATTAATATCCCCTTTTCTACAACAATCTCATCTTTTCTCAGCATATATTGCTTTAACTTTTCCTCTGTACACTAAACTGGCCAACCGTGTATAACGTATTTCATTATCTTGGACAAAATTTCGTCTTTACGCGTTTCCCTTGAAACTGCGTTATAATCGACCGGTAAATCATTATTTTCCAAGACATAATTTAAAAAACTAATTTCAACGATTTCCTCATTTAAACTTTCCACCGGAAATCTCGACAAGAAATCAGCCGTATTTTCCTCAGACTTAGTATACTGAATATTATAATTGTAACTTGATAGTATCAGTGCCCATCGTTGCAACGGCGAAGCTGTCATTAAGGGAAGTCCTGTTTTTGGACCAAAATTATTCAATAAAGGTTTGTGATCCGTAACCAAAGTAAACTGTCGGCCATAAAGATAATCTCTAAATTTAAAAATGCCAAACATTATAGCTAGGCCTTCTTTGTCGATCTGTGAATAATTTTTTTCACTTTTTGACAAAGTTCGTGAAGCGTAACCTATAGGTTTCTCTTCTCCATTCTTAAATGTATCAGCTAAAATGGCTCCAACCCCCTGAGAAGAGGCATCTACTGTTAATTTAATATCTAACTGCGGATTATAATGAACAAGTACTGGCGCCGAACATAGCAATCGTTTTAGCGCCTTAAATGACTTTTCACACTGATCAGTCCATGCCCAAACACTGTTCTTGTTTAATAAAGAATACAATGGAACTAGAACATCCGCCAAATTTGGAACATACTTGGAATAAAACGTGACCGTACCTAGAAACGATTTTAAACTTGAAACGTCGTTCGGGCTTTTTGCGGTCATTATCGCTTCAACCTTTTCCGGGCGTATCCTTAAGCCAATCTTATCAATAATATGCCCAAGATACTTAACTTGTGGCTGAAAGAAAGCACATTTATTAAAAGCTACTTTTAATCCACAGTCGTTTAATCTTTTCAACAACATATCTAAATTATTTAAGTGCTCTTCTTTTGACGAACCTGTAACAACAATGTCGTCAAGAAAACACACGACCCCGTTAAGACCTTCCGTCAACGACTCCATTATACGTTGAAATTTTGAAGGGCCACATGAAACCCCAAAAGGCAATCTGTTATAGCGAAACAACCCTTTATGTGTAGAAATTGTTACATATCGTTTGGAATCTTCAGAAATACAAACTTGTTGATATGCATGCTTCAAATCAACTTTAGAAAGTCACACCGCCCTGTAACTTGGAAAATAAATATTCTATTTGCGGCAACGGATACTGATCTGGCTTTAAAATTGGATTAATCGTGGCTTTAAAGTCCCCACAAATCCTCACCGTTCCGTCAGCTTTGAGAACCGGCACTATGGGCGTGGCCCAATCACTATAATCTACCGGAGTTGAAATATTTTCTTTTACTAACCGAGCGATTTCTACTTCAACCTTTTTCCGAAGAGCAAAGGGCAAAGTACGAGCTCTTAAAAATTTAGGTTCTGCATCCTTATTTACATTTAAAGAGATTGTTCCCTTATTGAAACAACCCATGCCTTCCGAAAAAAGGTTTCTGTATTTCCTGTACAATATTTCTAACTCTTCACTGTGCTCAGTGTGATTAATTCCGTTTATCTCAATACCTAATGGCCCTAACCATTCTCCACCTAACAAAGGGGGTCCATTTGATTTAACCACGTACATATTTCCCGTAAAAGAGCGACCCTTAAATTCTACGTTAACATTGGCCATACCGTAAGTACACATTTTTCCGCCTGTATAACCTAACAAATATTTATTTGTCTGTTTTAACGGTATATGTGAAAAATCTTTATTGTACATCCAGTCTGGCATTACTGTCACGGACGCTGCCGTGTCAATTTCCAAATCCATTACTTTGTTTCCTACACTCAATTTTACCACTATTGGCGGATTTGCACTCAAGTTATTTGTGGAAATTTGAAACAAAGATGCTATCTTCTCTGATTCGACAAAATGGGTTGCTGTCTTTTGTGAACTGCTACTGCTGGATTTCACCACTCTTCTATTTTTACAAACCCACATCAAGTGTCCCTTTTTTCGACAGGCGTTACATGTATAGTTTTGGAACTTACATTTGCTTGAAGAATGATTCCTCTTACCGCATACGCTGCATGAACACGACCTTTGTTGATGTGGAACTCCAAATTTCCTAGTGCCGCTAGTGCCTGCCGCTCCAACCCTGTTTACTTCAGCTTCTTGTTTGGTGGAAACTGCCATAGGGCCCTCCTCTGCTCCATAGTTTTGCCTAGTAGCCTCTTTGTTAACTGCAATTTGCAAAGCTTGTTCACTTGTGAGTTTGGTGACATCCTCTTCAAAGATTCGGTCCATAATGTTCTTAACACCAAATCCCATTATGAACCGGTCGCGTATCACTACTGCCAGTTCAGCACCGAATTTACAATGCGCTGCTAAACTCTTCACGCGTGCCATCCACTCGTTTGCGGATTCCGATTCACTTTTGCAAGCCGTATAAAATTTATATCATGCTGCAAAGTACGATTTTGTTGGCTGAAAGTGTTTAGTTAATAACTCCGTGATTTGTACGTAAGTCTTTGTCTCTGGCAAATCGGGAACGCACAAGTTATAAATTAACTTATAACACGTTTCATTAAATGTGTTTAACAACAAAGCGCGTTTCCGTTCTTCGCTAGTGATAGCATTTGCCACAAAAAGCTGCTCAAGGCAATCTCGGAATACTGTCCAGTCCGTATTCTCATTGAACTCGCGCAGATAGCCCAAAAAACCTATATCGGGTGTACTTGGATTCGGCATTTTCACTTTTCACTCTTACACTGTGATTTATTAACAAGTTTTGATCAACCACCTCGTCGCCACTGCAATGTTCTTATGGGTTCGTGGAAATTAAACACGGTATCACAATTTAAACCCTTATTTATTCAACACCCGAAATCACGTCTACATGCACCTTCAGCTTACTCTCTATCACTGCTGTCTTGTACCTGCGCATCGCAACTCCCCCACATATTCATACATCCTTGAAAGATATACATATACTACATATATAAATTATATAAAGATGCGCATGAACAATAAAGATAAGTATAGATGTGAAATGTGTGACGCGCCACAACAAAGTGTATGAAATGATTATTTTTTAACACGGTAACACGCACGACCGTATGGTAACCGTATGCAACTGCGGCCCAGATTTGTAGTCAGTGTATGAGAGAGAGGTAAGAGATGCAATATAGTAATAAAAGCGTTCGCCAGTGATATGCATAACCATACATTCTGTGTGGTATTTGAAGTTTTTTGAAATAACTAAAATGTGAAAGTATTGTGTGGTGCCGAACTGTAACAGTAATTCTTCCGATAGTTTCATATGAAAAAAAATTAAATCGTCGAAATGCTCTACATGTAGGGATCATCTTTATCGAACAAATGTTTCTGATACAGCTGGTCCTTCATCTAGACCTATTTTTTCCAATACTAGTTTGTCTTTTCTTCCTCTTCTCCCACCTGTCCCAATTTCCATGTATTTAGTTTTATTACAATTTAGCTCTAGACCCACGTCTTTCCCCGTTATTTGCAGCTTTCTTATGGCCTCTGTGAGGTCTCTAACCGATCTTGACATGATTATGGATAATGAATCACCCTGCCGCGATCCCCTCTCCACGCTGAAACTGTCTGTCAGATCCCCATTGATTTGTACTTTGTACTTCAATCTGATTATTTTGGGAGGGATTTGGAATTTCTCTAGTATATTTATAGTACAACTGATTTGCTTTTACCATGTCATATGCTGTCTATGAATACCGCGTGAAGTTCTCTACGATTTTCTTTAAAATTTTCTTGGATGCGACGTATTACATGTATTTGATCTATTACCGATTTATTCTTCCTAAAACCTGCCTGATAATCACCCACAATTTCCTCCATATACTGCTGCAGTCGTTCCTTAATTAAAATTGCAAAAATTTTATACACCATATCTAACAGGGCAATGCCTCTATAATTTTCACACTTTTTTGGCTGTCCTCCTTTCAACAAGGGTTAAATAGCTGCTTCTTCCCATCTGTCTGGAATTTTTTCACTTTCCCATACCACTTTTACTAACTTTACTATTTCATTCTGCAGTTTTTCTCCTTCCAGCTTTATCATTTCAGCTCCTATACCGTTCTCACCTCCTTGCTTGTTGTTCTTAAGATTGGTTATAACCTTTTTTTATCTCTTCCTTACTCGGCAAATTACACGCTTCTTCCTCCTGCATCTCCAGAGGCAGCTCCATCTCATCATCAGACTCATTCACACAGAATATATTTTCGCAATACTTTTTCCATATCATCTTTACTTCTTCTGCATCCGCTATCAGATTTGCTTCTTCTTCTTCTACAAATAATGTCTTAGGTTTAWACTTTGATGTTCCTCTTAACTTTCTGTAAAACTGCTTTGCTTTATTATCTTTGAAGAAATGCTCCATTCTTTCTACTTTACCCTCCACAATTCTTCTTTTCTTTTCTCTACATATGTGCTTAAATGCGATTCTTTTTTCTCTAAACTCCGTGATTTTACTTTCAGAAGGGTCGTTTAGCATTTCCAATCTTGCACGTTTCCTTTGTAGCAATAGCTGCCTACAGTCCGCATCAAACCATTCTTGCTTGTCTTATAGCCTGCTCGCCTTTTTAATATTCTAGCGCCATGCAAGATCGCCTTTTCCATACTTTCCCATTTTTCATTCACACTTTCATTATGTGCAAGCTCCTTCAACTTTTCCTTTATTTCCTTTTCATAGCTTCTTATAACATTTCCTTTCTTTAATAACTGCAAATCGTATTTAACTGCTGTATTTTGAGGTTTTAATTTTAATTTTACGGGGAGATCTCCTTTTAATTTCAACACTGCAAGAAAGTGATCTGTGTCCATGTCCGCACCTCTGTAAACTCTTACATTAGTAACAGCAGACTTATGTGACCTGTGCACCAAAAAATGATCTATTTGGTTTACTGTGCGCCCATCGGGGGATTTCCTTATACCGTTGTATATGTTCTTCTGCTTGAAAAAAGTTCCCATAATTTTTTTTGTGTTCCATAGCAAATTCAATTAACATCTCCCATTGCGGGTACTAATTTCATGGAGGCTATGTCTATAACAGTATTGTACTCCTGCTCCTGCCCTACTTTAGCGTTGCAGTCGCCCAAAATAATCTTAATATCGTGACTTGGTAATCTAACAAGAAGGTCCTCCAATTTCTCGCCTTTCTCTTCAATACCCTTATCTTCTGTTGGAGCATGGATGTTTATCAAACTGATGTTTCTCTGCCTACTTTTCAGCCTCAAATAACACATTCTATTCGATATTACTTCAAATATCTTCACTGCCCCTTTCCATTTTTTGTGAACAAGGAAACCCACTCCAAACATTCTCTGTCTGCACTCACCCATCATAATAATATAATCCTCCAACTCCATTGTAATGCTTTCCCCTTGCTTTAATTCTTGTAAAGCCATCAGGTCTATCGCATAATCTTTTGCTATATGATATAAATTCCGTAGCTTGCCTGGTTTCTTTGTTCCGCGTAGATTCCACGTACCTATTTTCAAAATATTCTTACTTCTTTCCCGTACTACATCTTCCCCAATTCGTAAACCTTTTCCTCGCCATGTCGTTATATTTTTTTGCTTCCTTTCCGGCATTGCTTCCTAGTTTTTTTTATTATCTTGCTTTATTTTACCTTCCTCCCTATCCCATGTCCACCTTTTTCCATCTATTGTTATTTTCTGAGAGTCTATTTTAACTGCTCTGCCCTTCCTCTTTTCTTCTGCTGCTATATCACGTAATTGTCTTTTAAATTATGGTTTATATATACTTTTCCATTTCGAAAATTTTTAAGCTTGTTTTTATTCTTCATTATACTATCTTTTTATTTCCAGTTGTTTAATTTCACTTTGTACACTGTAGCTCCCAATTTATATATTTCCTTTACTGTAGCTTCGACCTGTAGCTGTTTTGTTAATAACTCGTTTAAACCCTTCTCCATGTCCTCATCATTAAATTCAATCCCGTTTATAATTATATTGTTTCTTCTGCTACCTTGGTCTATTTGTTGAACTGTGTTTCTCAGATGTACAATATGGGATTTCATTTCTCATTTTCCCTCTTTAGGTCTTTGTTTTCCTGTTTCATTCTAACTATTTCTTTTCGATATTCCTCTTGATTTTTCCTTATTTCCTGTACTTCTAATATAAGCCTTTCCATCATTCCCGTCAGGTTGTCCAATTTATCATCGTTTTTCTTCGGCGGTGTTCTCAGAGTCTTCCTACTTCTTTTTGTTAGATCGCTGACCACCTCATCCCCTTTTCTTTTATAATCTTCAGATGTAAAACCATCGCTTTCTTGAGAGGTCGTTGCTCTTACTCTTTCTTGAGAGGTCATTGTTCTTGCTATTTTGTGTGGTTAAAAGGTCGTATAAGTTTTTCGCGCTATCTCTTTAGGTTTAGTACACTGTTTTTCCCGTGCGATACCCGCGATAAGCGCCGATTCGCCGCAATTCGTCGCAAGGTCTCCCGAGACMCTTTAACTTATTATGTTATTACTGTTATTTAATCCTAGACTCTCAACACTGTAACTCCACTTTAACGTTTCTTTATGATTACGCTCTACCGACTTAATATATGAACTTGAAATTTGGCAAACGTATAAATCTCAACTACCCAAAGAGACCTATCGTTTGTGGGGTAAGTACTGTATCGGGAAGGGGGCAAAATTGGGGGATAACTACCATTTCTGCAAATTTTTATTTTTTTATATTTTTTCGTTTGAGTATGTGATTAGTACTGCGAGTATTATTCACTCTTATAAATTTTCGGTGTAGCAAACTGTTTAGACGATATTAGCAAAAAAGCGTCACTTAACGAAAATGGTTTTTCCTAAATATCTCCGAATATCCTTAATTTCTGATTAGAAAGCACTGGTCTGCCGGAAGTCAGCATTGAGCTGTTCTGTCGGCACCTAGCGGTTTCCGCCGAAGCCCAGTCCGCCAGCCAGAGTGACCGTGCCCCCCAAGGTACCCCCCCCCCCAGGTGCCAGCCGCGGCAACGATTGCCCTCCGCCCAGCGACTAAGGCCAAGGACACCACCGCCGCCCCAGGACCATCCACCGCCCCGCTCCCGTCCAACATCCCTTTATCAACCACCGCCCCACTCCCATCTACCACCCCAGGACCATCCACCGACGACTTTCTCCCCGTCAAGACGAGGAAGCGCACCCGGGTAGCGAACGAGTCTCCGAAAGAGGCTAAGAAGATGTCTAGCCAAATGGATATAATAGTTGACAGTGGACTAACATAAATAAAAATGTATGACATGACCATACATTGCCATCGATTAGACACAATATATTTAATAAGAGAAATAACGTGCGACGCTGTGAGTGCGTTTCTTATAAGCAGCATACAAACAACCATCAATAGGAAGTCTAATTCACAAAATAATGCATTCCTATTTAGAGGATGGGTTTCATATAAATTTAGTTCACAGATGAATGTTTTCCCATTCAGATGGTGGATTTCTATTAGTTTTTATTTTATTTATACAATCAAATTTATACGAATGATATGTTTGTTACTTGTTGTCAACTGCAAAAGCACTAGAGGAAACAACAGCAGCATCGGCATTAACAAGTAAGAGAAACAACAACGGCAGAAACGGCATTAGTAGGAGCAAAGCGCGATGGGTAGTCGGCATGTACCATGGATTGTGTTGCATAAGAAATGGTTAAGTACCACTAAAACAAATACTTCAACACCTTACGTATTTGTATGAGAGATCGTATATTCATATGCGAACAAATGCATGAGTGCTGTTTTTGCTTCAATGTGTACCTACATTCATATCTCGAATACAAAAATGTATGTAATGCTGCAAAAAAAAAGCAGAAAGCAATTAGTAACATGGCGATACTATTAATTCTACTGTATCCACAAGAAACGTAAGGGTACCCATGAACTAGAAGCAGCAACAAAGATAGCCGCAATACTAATGGAGTGTACCGCATGCGGTACAGGCCTTGGGCTGTACTGTAGGAAAAATCGCAGAGCAATAATTAATTCATACCCTACTTAATGCATCTGTGTAACATAATTCATCATAATACTAAGCATAATAAGCAAAGATCAGTAGCAGTAA
Source organism: Rhyzopertha dominica (assembly GCA_025024175.1). Taxonomy (NCBI): domain Eukaryota; kingdom Metazoa; phylum Arthropoda; class Insecta; order Coleoptera; family Bostrichidae; genus Rhyzopertha; species Rhyzopertha dominica. The sequence goes on from QCXZ01000076.1 coordinate 12,062, forward strand.
AGCGGCAACAGCGCAAACGACAGCAGTAGAAGCAAGTGAGGACAACAGAGGGCGAGACCAATTTGTCATATTTCATGGACTGCATTGTACAGGTTCACATACTAATACAACGTACTTGAAAATCTTGGGTATTTCTAGGGAGACTGTTCCCTGGAACGAGAGATCGTAGGCTCATATATCACCACGCTGGAACGTATGGTTTAATATGTATAAGAATATAAAATTGTTCTTTTTTTTTCTCCAGAAAATATTTACATTCCACCGAATGCATGGGTGCTATGAATGTGTACATACATGCTTATTATTAATATAAGAATGTAATAATTAGTATAAATCTATGAGATATATATGCTCTACAGAAGACTGAATGCAAATGGAAATGCTGGCCAAAACATTCAACACAGAATTAAAATGCATTCTCCCAGAGATCTGGGTGACAACGGATTCAATTTATGACAAGAAATGCGACTGCTTGGAAGTATTACCGAAGTTTTTAATCTTCCAGCAATCGAACAAGCTTCAGTGGAGTTTGGGCGCCAAGTAGTTCAAAAAAATATATGTATGATCTGATACTAACCCTAAATCTACGCGGTTAAATGCGTCAGCGAAGAACTACAAAGACCGCTAACGATATGCTGAAAAACAAAATGGACGGGTACGGATCTCATCGAGGATTGGACGACGCAAAAGAAAAGATCGAAGTAAAACGAATATCATATACTAGCTAAATCGATACCGTATACTAAATAAATCGTGATTGTAGTGGCACATTAATATCGACAAAGAAACAGAAAAAAAGCTTAACTAACACGCATTCATTCGCTTTCTCACACACTTTCTACAAACTAAATACTAGTACTAATTTAATCTATTATGAACACTACAGTTTTTTTTATATAATATTCCACAAAAGGTTTATCAATGGACGCTCTTGCAAGAGGTGATGGGTTTCTGGAGAGGAACCAATTATTATTAAAGCCTTACCATTGCTGTGATAGCAATCCAAAATTAAGGCTCTCCAGGACCTTCACAAATGACGTACTAAGTATTAATACTAAGCAGTTAACGGTCAATTTTTAATTTATTTAATAAACGTGGGATAGTTCTCCTCTTTTAAGCACTAGCTGTTTAATTAAAACGAACACAAAATATGCACAGGGATTACTTTTCCACGCAATCAATCTGATATTTTTATACGCCAACCAAGAAATCGCGAACCCATACGTGATGTTAAGTAGCAATAATCAAAATGATACTCATCGGTATGATCCCTGCCGTCCACCTGCTGCTACCAGCTGGAACCCGCCTCGAGCAACGCACTACGCCCCACGGCACTCAATCACGAGACAATGCAGTCGACCCTTCCTGGTGATGTTCAGAGGTAAAGCTGCTGGCAGTAATTTACCATAAATGGACGGAAATCACTCGAGAGATCGCTGAATAAATGTTTGTCGACGGTGTAGCACATGAGTCGAAGAAACGATAGGAACGCTTGCTTGGAAAACTCCAAAATCCCAAACTATCTTGTGTGCACAAAAAAAAACGCCTAAAAGATAACCAATGCTTAACAACTACTCCTTACAGGTCAGGACGAAAACGAGAAAAGGTTTATTTCCAACTTACCCCCTACTAATGGAGACGTTTTGTTCTACTCAAGAAGAAAATTCCGACCTTCATCAATACGTGAATCGCTTATCCGTCTAATGACGCAACAGTGGTTGAAGTAACATACTCTACCAAACTAAGAACAACCCTGGTGGCTACGTGCCGAATATCCGTGGAACCGAAAACTCAAACTTTAATAAAGAGCCAAATAATTTAGGCACAATGCCGGCGATTTACTTAGCGTGCCGTGATCTGGAACCAACAATGTGCTTCACCAAGCAACCTGATCGCGTTCACGAACTTTAACCCGATAAGATCTCTCGCTGCACAAAAAGCAGCGATCTACTATCGGTAAAGAAACTTGGATACGGACTAACGGAAAGACAGCCTACATTAGTTTTCAAACTAATATAACACCCCCTATCCAAAATTGATCGAACTATCTGAAGACTAAAGTAAGGAGGAATCAGCAGAAAATGTTTAAACCAGACTCGTCAGACCAAGCCAATGCTAGGACTCAACTTTCAGGTCCTTAATATGCCAGGTACACAAGGCACGACATGTTAGTTCATAAACATTCGTAGAGACTACGTTTAACTCTACATGTAACGAACCTCGGAGATAGTTTAGACGCGTAATAATTAGTAGCATTGGACAAGGTGTAGTTTCGTTTCCACACGACCTGCCCCTCAGACAAAACTAACGGTTGCCTTCTCAGGTTATAAAGATTAGCACTACTTTCATAAGCCTTATTTAACCTATTCCTTTCTACATCAAAAACCTCGCGAAAGCTCTCCATATGCCTACTCAGCGCTACCCTACTCCCAAAATCTAGACGCCCTTCTTTGTTCTCGACCTGATGTTTCCCAGACGTATATAGTTCCCTGCCAAAATTTAAATACGCGATACTATACCCTGTAACTTCGTGTACGGCGGTACGCAAAGCAATGCCTACTTCCGGTAATGTTTCGTCCCAAGTGTWGTGGTCCTTTCCAACGAAGGAACGTATCACGGTTTTGACAAACCCTATTAACCCATTCCGTGGGGTTTGCGGCTGAACTATTCCGTGCATTAGACTATAACGGTACCATAAGAATTAACCATCTTCTTAAATTTGTCGGAAACATATTGCTTACCGTTATCGCAAATTATTCTTTCGGGGGCTCCATATATCATGAATACATCATTCTTTACAAACTTTATTACAGCCTGACTGGTGGCCTTACGTAAGGGAAAAGCAAAGAGTATTTGGTAAATAGATCAGTAACTACCAAGATATAACGATTCCCCATTCGTGATAACGAAGTGGTCGTGTTGAATCCGTACTTATAATTTCCCACGGCCGTGATACTTTACGAAAACTCATGTGTCCATAAGGAAGCCTCTGTTCGGGTTTCTGAAATTTACACACCTCGCAGGACCTAACATACTTCAACACGTCCTTGCCCATAATAAGAATCACGGACCCGCCTAATTGTCTTGAAATATCCCGAGTGACCCGCTTGCACAGCATCGTGCGCCTCCAGCAGTACCGCGGTGCGCAAAGGCTTCGGAACCACTATTTTCCAATCCGATTCTTCATCAAAAGTGAGTTTATTACCGGCAACAAATCTAAGTAATCTACCGTCTTTTACGCGCCAATTAGGGTACCTTTGCGGTTTGTCCGGAATGTCAGTTAACCTGAACATAACACACTGCTCTGGAAATCGCGTCGAGAACACAATGCATCCTAGCTTTTCTATAGATAATCTCGAAATCGTATCCCTGCAAACGCAAGGACCAGCGTGCAAGACGCCCGGAAGGATTCTGCAGTTTATTCAACCAAAGCAGGGAGTAATGATCCGTGATTACTTCACCCCTTCGATGTAGGGTCTGAACTCTTCAATGGCAAATAATACTGCCAAACATTCCAGCTCTGTAGTAGAATACTTTGTTTCCTGGCTAGTGAGCGACCTGCTAGCATAGCCTATTACTTTTTCCCCATCATCAAATTCCTGAGTCAATACCGCACCGAGACCGACCTGAGATGCGTCAGTTTGTATTACGAATTCCCGCGTGGAATCTGGACCGGTAAGTATTGGCGACGTTACCAAACACTGTTTAACATCGATAAAGGCTTTCTCACATTCTTCCGACCAAATAAACTTAGCGTTCTTTTGCGTAAGCTGCGTCAACGGTGACACACGTGCCGCAAAGTCTATGATGAACCGTCTATACAACGACACCATGCCCACGAACCTACGGACGTCCTTAACGTTTCTTGTCGTCGGATMCTCTACCATGCTCTTAGTTTTATCTGGGTCGGTGTGCAATCCGTTACAATCTACGACAAAACCTAAATACTTTAATTCGGATTTCAAAAAGTCACATTTATCTCTGTTTACTGTCAATCCCGCGCCTATTTGCTTTTCAAATACCCTCGACAAGACGGAAATATGTTCTTCGAAACTACTCGTGGCTATAACGATGTCATCCAAATAACAAAATACGGATGTCTCTAGCTCAGCGCCCAATACGGCATCAATAAATCTTTGAAAAGTGGCAGCTGCGTTATGAAGACCGAAAGGCATGCGGCAAAATCTATATAAACCTCTTCCAGGGACAGTAAAAGCCGTCTTATCCTTACTACTTTCTTCCATCCTTATTTGCCAGTAAGCGCTTTTTATGGCAATCGAAGTCAAATATTTTGCGTCCCGTAAACGATCTAAAATACTGCTGACATACGGTATAGGATAAGCATCTCTACAGCATTAACCTTCCTGAAATCAACGCAAAACCTATATTCACCCGATTTCTTTTTGACTAACACCACCGGCGATGACCACGCGGACTGGCAAAGTTCAATCACGCCCAGCTTCAACATCTGATCGATTTCCTCGTCTATAACCTTTCGCAGGTACGGAGAAACATTATAATAACGCTGTTTAATAGGTGCATGCGGCCCCGTATCTATAACGTGTTCGATACCTTTTGCGCAACCTAAGTCGCTACCCATTTTTTGAAAATAATTGGATACGAGTTGGTTTACTTGCATCCGTTGATCCTCCGATAGAACCTGAAGAGAAAAACATTGACCCGATGACACTTCATCCCGAAACTTTCAACTATTTGAAAAACATGAAACTATATCCATATCGCGCCAAAAATCAATACTGAATATTATCTCGACATCGAGGTCTAATACTACCAAACATTTGATTATACGCGATTTACCATTTAAATTGATAGGTAAGCTAACCATTCCGAGTACTGAGCTCTTGTCCCCATTGGCCATTTTTACCGCGCTATTACATTTTGTAGCGGATACCATTTTCTCCGTATATTCAGGTCAAGCAAACCGTAATAAACATTAAAAAGAGTTCGGTGCTAGCCCCAATAAAGACATTTTAGGACAGTGCCTGGGATTCCGATTGTGTTGTGAAACGTGCCAGATGGGCCAGGACGCCAGTGAGGTATTTGCGATTTCAGAGTGTGCATATCGGTATACCGCCGCTCCGTCCGCTGCATCCCCGATAAACCATAGTAAGAATGTTAAATAAATCTGTTCGTAGTAAACGTGTAGTTATATTCCATACGCGTTAAGAACTACATTGGTGATCCCGACGTGATACGGAAGTGCCGTGAACGATGACAAATAACAAGCAGGAAGAACTCAGAGATAAAGTAAACGGAGGAGAGGAGGCAGACAGCATAGGAGCAGTTTCAGCCATCAAGTTACCACCATTCTGGGCAAAAAAGGTTCCTCTTTATTGCCAAAGATGACATCAAATTTATGCACGTAATTAGCGAGCTCAGCCCACAGTATTTGGAAGAAGTGGAAGACATACTTTCAAACCTCCCGGAAAATAAAAAGTATGAAACAATCAAAGAAGCTCTAATAAAGCGACTTTCCGACTCCGATTCTGCAAAAGTGCGAAAACTATTAGAGAACGAAGAGCTGGGCGACAGAACACCTTCACAACTTTGGCGACATCTAAAAAAACTATCAAACTCGTCCGTCCCCATAAAAATCATACGGTACAATTACTTTGAACTTAAATCTTTCGCTAAGGCGCGAATTTCTCTGGAATTTCATTGCGGCTGACGTGGAAATGCCAATTATAGGTATGGATTTCCTTTCATACTATAATCTGTTCATCGATCCACGAAACGAAGCCATACGGGATACCACTACAAATCTAAGCGCGGTATGCAGTGATGCTAAGGCTCAAATAGCATCAATTAAAACACTGGACAGCGAGAGCAGCTATCATCAGTTACTTGCCCAATATCCGGAATTAACGCGACCAGCAGTGTTCAGAAGAGAATCGGTAAAACATAACACCGTCCATTATATTCAAACAACTCTCCTGGTACCCCCGTCTATAGCAAGCCCCGTAGATTGGCCCCCGACCGATTAAAGGCAGCGAAGACAGGATTCGAACTTCTTTTGAAACAAGGAATCATCCGCCCCTTCTAAGTGTCCGTGGGCATCGCCGCTCCACATCGTTCCCAAGAAGGACGGGCGATTGCGACCATGTGGAGACTACCGCGCTCTGAATGCTCGCACCATCCCGGACAGGTACACACCACCGCACATAGAAGACTTCACGCACCAACTGTACGGTAAAAATGTGTTTTCTAAAATTGATTTAGTTCAGGCTTATCATCAAATACCCGTAAATACCCGTAGCTTCAAGCGATATGGTAAAAACCGCAATAATCACTCCATTTGGTTTGTTCGAATATCTTTTCACACCCTTACTGATCATCTTGTTAATCGAAACCATTGACAATAGGTAACACGTTGTAATGACCGATTCAAGAAAATTAATGGATTTCATTAATTGAATTGATTTATAATGATGAATATTTTCAATGTTCATAATAACCAAAACCTCTTATTTTCCGAAAAACAAAAATTGATAAATTGTTAGTTTGATTGAAAATGTTTTTTTTTTCTATCTGATGTGAAGATATGACAAGTTGCAGTTTTTCAAGGTACGATAATTTGTTTCAACACGAATTTTTTTATTGTTTCGCTACGATTTCTTGGAGTTCATCAGATGGAATTGGCAACGCTGTATCTTAATGTTAGTACCACTGGGTTTCGCTTTTCGCCGTTTCGCGGATTGCTTTGGTTGGTATCGAACAGAGAACTAGAGTGTGGAGAACGCTCATRGATCTGCGCGAATGCTAGTAAACAAGGGGGCTGCCATATTGTCCACGAGAACGTCAAACTTTTGGCGCTTACTTTAAATAATGACATCTTGTGCAACAGTTTCGCTTAAAAATAAGGTAAATGTTAACCAATTTGATGCAGCAGTGTTGAAATACAAAAATCAGTTTGACTTGTTCTTGGAATGTTCTATAAATATCAATTAAATGGCTAATTTAATAGGGAGAATGTCTGTCGTCAACCAACTGTCATCAGTTATTCAGCACGTAAACAAAGCTTCCAGACCGGCGTTGCCACATGTTATTCTATGTTCGTAGCATTGTTTTGTTTACACTGCGTGGCCCGTGGCGTTAGCTATTGTGATTGTGATTTTATTCTCTACTTCACGACTTATTTCTTAGTTTTATTTGGTAGTTTCATTAATTTTAGTTATGAGTTGTATAATTAAAGAGTGTAAATCAAATAAACGTTCGAAGTCGCAAGATGTCTCCCTGCATAGGTAAATATTATAATCCTTAATAATTTTTTTTGCAGTAATTATTTGTTATAACAATTTTACAGATTTCCTATGGAACCCAATCTGTTAAAACTGTGGTTGGTTGCTTTAAATATGGATTCAAGCCTTGAATGGACTGTGCTGAAAGAAAAGTTTGTGTGTTCAAAGCATTTCAAGGAGACAGATTTAATTCGAACATCAAAGCGAGTTATGATATTGCCAGCTGCAGTGCCAAGCTTAGCATTAGATGTAAGCTGTGCTTCCACATCATCGTTTGATACTTCTACAAAAGATGAATCAATCTCTTTTGAAACACCTACAGATGTACCGTCAACATCAGCTATTACGCTAGTTCGTGCAACAAGCAAAAAACAAGCCAAGAAACGAACGAGGTATGTTACATTTTAGTATTGTTAGATCTATACAATGTACACAGGCGCTTACCTACTAATTCTAACTGGTGTCTATTTTACACTGTTTTAAAACTGTATTATTTCATAAATGTAGATAATACATCGTATTTAATTAAAATATTTCTCAGTAAACACATCTTATCTTCATCTACTACCACAACATCAGGAGCCAGTACTGACAGCAGCACAAAGCGTAGAAGAAAAATTGTGATAGTGCGGCGTGATCACCCATACAGGTATTAGTTATAATTATTTATTATTGTCAAGAAAGTCTTACCCATTGTTTTAGTATTTCTCCCGGAAAACTAAAAAAGAGGTTTGTTACACTAAAACAGTCACAACTAAAACAAGAAAAAGGTTGTACAATGTGACTCAGCAGGCCAAACAATTAAGAAAAAAAAGTTACATCTTTGCAAATCGTTATCAAAGATTTGGAAAAAAAATAAGCTACTGTCTGCAGAGGCATTGACTTATATAGTGAAGTCCTATGAGGATATACCTAGGCTCCTTATTATGCGCCAAATCAGAAATGTTACCAATGCAGCAATGACTCGAGATAGTTATCCACCCGTTCTTCGTGATTTCGCATGCTCTCATCAAAAGCCTATGAATATGTAAGACAAACATTTGTCCTAGTATTGCCCAGCCAGGCCACTATAAGAAAGTGGTATTCAAATTTAGATTGCCTGCTAGGATTTTGTGAGCCATGCTTTGAAGCACTAAAGGTTAAGGTAGAGGAAGCAAAAGAATGTAATAAGAAGGTAATGTGCTCATTAATCTTTGACGAGATGGCCATAAAAAAGCAAATAGACATCACTAAAGGAAAAGTATGGGGTTACGTAGATGTTGGATCAAATATAAACAATTTTGATCTAAAGCCTGCCACCTATGTATTAGTTTTAATGGTAGTGTACCAGAACTCCCATTGGAAAATCCCCATTGCATATTTTTTTATAACATCCCTAACTGGTGCAGAAAAAGCAAACATTATTACAGAAGCCCTTACGCGGTTGCATGAAGTGGGTGTTATAGTAACAAATATTGTCAATGATGAACCAAATGCAAATTTTGTAATGCTYAAAGAGCTRGGCTGCCAGGTATCTGATGTAAATAACATGCAAACATGGTTTCCTCATCCCTGTGACAGCAACGAAAAAGTTTTTTGCATGATGGATGTTTGTCATATGCTTAAGCTGGTACGAAATATGTTTGCTACGTTAGTAACTATTAAAACTCCTGATGGCGATGTCCACTGGCATTTCATATCGGCATTGTATAAATTAAAAGAAGAGGAGTCATTAAGGCTTGGCAATAAATTGAGAAGACGACATATTGAATGGCACAAGCAAAAAATAAAGGTAATACACTGTTAATTTATTGATGTATAATGTTATTTAAATTTACAATACCTTTTACAGGCTAGTTTAGCTGCACAAACATTAAGTGGTAGCATTGCGGATGCCCTGCAGTTTCTGTGCACTGAAGTAAAACATCCCAGTTTTCTTGATGCTTTACCAACTGTTGCCTTTATTCGCAGAATAAATAATTTGTTTGACTTATTAAACTCAAGAAATCCTTGGGCTCCTGATTTCAAAGGTCCACTTGGTGCAAATAACAAGCATATTTGGCACCCTTTTCTGATCAATACGGTGGAATACTTGCTAGATTGCACAGACTTAGATGGTCGACCTTTGTCGTTATCCCAAAAAAAGACACTCATTATTGGATTTGTGATATCAACATTATCAACCATTGGACTTTTTGAAGAGCAATTTGTTTTGAAAGAGCGATTGAACTATCTTCTATTGTACAAATGCAGCCAGGATCACTTGGAAATATTTTTTTCATCAGTTCGGTACAGTTCTTATTCTTATTATAATAGCTGGAATAACAATCCCTCTGCACTACAATTTATGTATACCTTTCGGAGATTGCTTCTACTTTCAAAGAGATCTGCTCGAGGTGGTAACTGTAGAGTATTGGATACCACAACCATTTTGAATGTGCCAAGCACTCGCATTGCAAATCAGATCTCGCAAGTTGAATTTGATATATCTACTGCCACTCGCTATGGATTAGAAACTGAAGTCGACCATGATTATGGTGTTTTACCAATTTTTATTCCCCTAAGCGTCATTGCTGCTAATATAGTTACATATATAAGTGGATATGTAATCAGAATGTTGAAGAGAACTTCAAAGTGTCCAGACTCCATTAGTGCCTGTAGCCTAGCAACTATTGAAGAAGCTGAAGGTATACCAGCATATCATCTTCTATCAACAAAGAAAAGAGGTATAAATTTACATATACATATATATGCATATATTATATCTAATCGTGAACAGTATTAAAGGAATGATTTTTTTTGTAGGTGAACTTAACATACCGGCACCAGACTTAGCTGCCATATGCATGACAGCAGAACATTATGTCAGGAGAGTTATGACTATAACTAATAATACTATTCCCGCAGAAGATAATTTTTTTACAACATTTGTACGGTCCGTTGCGCAAAAATTTTATGGGGAACCAGTAGTTGCATCACTAGAGGATCACTTTAGGGATTATGATTTCTTTTAACAGAACCATAAATTTTTGCTAATTAAAAATATTGTTAATTGTTATAGTAGAATTAGGTTTTTTAATCTGGCAAAAATGTATACAGAGAAAATTGAGGGTGCAAATATCCGACAACATCTAACCAAACTGGTGCTGTTTAACCATCAGTAATGAGATACTTATGTGTACTATATAATAATAAAATTTGTTTGTTCCATTTTGTAATAGTTAATTCTATAATTTTTGCAATATTTATAAGTAATATTTTTAAACAGCTGCCATATTATTCTATTTATCTAATTATTTATTGTAACCCCCCAACAAGTCAAGTTGAGAAATTATTACATTTAATTATATATTTTTAAATAATATCTAGTACCATTTACACTGCAAAATAAATTTCCATAAATTTTTCATTTTTATATGTATACATAAAGTTCTTTTAATTCAAGAAAATTACTACCATTTGACAACACTGTCTGATTTTTGACGTTTCTGTGGACAATATGGCGACCATTCCAGTGTCCCAGCTGAATTGGGATGCGCAGTCGACCTAAGCGTGTTCTCCCCACTCTAGTTCTCTGGCATCGAAGCGTGGTGTTGTATAGTAGTAGGTGTAATATTGCTCTTATTTAATTTGCAAAAGGTAAGTACACGTGCATTCGATAAAACTGATGAAAACGTAGAAGGATTACTAAAATAATAAGTTACTGCTGTTAAAGGAGCATGTTTTTGTTTTTGCAAAAATTGCGCGTTTTCTTATGTTTGCATAACTGGAATAAACATCCATGTCGTTGCAAACATCTAAATATTGTTACACATTCTTTAACTTTATGTTAAACATAGGAATTTACAATGTTTTATTTTTATTGAAGTTGTCTGGTTTTTACTGCTAGCCTTGAAACTTGAAAGCACAGGCGCCGTCTTGTCATTTAGGTCTCAGCGTTGCCATATACTACAGCCACTAGAGATGTGTCGGTCCGTTCGGACCCGTTCGGCGGATGCGGATCCGAACGTACATTGATTGGATCCGGATCCACTTCTCGAATCGGATACAAACGGAAACGGAGCTGTTTGCCTGCTGGTCCTGGCCGTCAATAGTGGAGCCACGCGATCAGTCGTGAACCGTGTCCGCGAKATCGGGATATGTTTCGTAA
>QCXZ01000077.1:0-33950 GCA_025024175.1 Rhyzopertha dominica
TTGCTTCCTTGTCACCATCACATCCAGGAAAGGCAGGCCGCCATTCAGTTTTAGGGCTACTTTTGAGGAAGACACCGACATGAGTGTCGAAACGTCAATGTCAAATAAGCAAATAGCTATTAATGTAACGAGATTATTATGCGATTTATAATAATCAAGGAAGTTGTCAGATGACGAGGCACTAGCCGAGTCGCCTGGTAATGTGCGAGATGAAAATAAAATCAGCAATATTTGTTGTCATTTTAGCGCACCATAAAAGTTAAGAGCCTTAATTATGACAAACTCTGCTGAAGTCATGGAAGAGATTGTTATTGTATGAATACTAACAAATTATGGATGGGCGAGGTTCAGCAGTGCTGCTTTTCAACCTAACCTACCTAAATTTACGTGAAATAATATTAGGGAGTCACCTGCGTGTTAACAGTAAAAAAGGAATAAAGTGACACTTGTACCTTTAACTTAAGTAGTAAATATTGAATCTTTAAAGAATGGGACCTGTTAAACTGATTTTACAATTCTAAAGAACTAACGCAAACAGAATGAAAGTACCTATTCAGCACAGCGACAGAACGCTGGCCCAAATGGGGCGTATATCAAGAAAAGAAGAAAAAATATAACAAATGTTCTTTCAAGCGTTTCTTGAAGATTAAGATGCTCAATCTTTTGAGCTGTGTAGGTTAGCTGTTGTATTCCACACATACAGTATACATAAAACATCTACGAAATAGGGAGGTGGCGTGTCGAAATAAGCAACTATGCCTAGATGAACGTTCCAAGGCTTCCGCAAATCTAGCCGAAATGCCCCTTTCGTATTTCCTTATACCTGACGCGAATCTAACGCAAGATTTCTGAACACCTTGCAGTCTTGACACATCTCTCGTCAAGAGCGCTGGACCCGTACACTATATCACAATATGATAGTCAAGATATAATTAAAGGGTTACAAATTCTCATTTTTAGTTCATGGCGCAGAATATGAGAACTGGCATAAAGCTGTTTGAAAGTGAGATAGGAAATTCGACACAAGTTCTTAATGTAACGGCCAAATCACAGTTCTTCATCTAACCCTTCCCAAACTTTTCTTATCCAGCGTGACTCCCCGTCATCTTTCTGGCTTAAATATTCTATGTTACGAGATTGTTTGGAGTTGAAGGAAAAAGTTGAAATCTACAGTTCGCATCTAGGGTACTATGATATGGCAACTAACTTATTAAATATTGCAACAAACGCATTGTGTGTTTCTAGGTTATTGTAAAGTGTTGTAATGTTATGATATTAATAATTATCAATAAAGATTTCACTTAAAAAGAATATTAATTTTTAAAGATACGAGAAAAAATTTTATACGCGTTTTGTAGCAAAGTATTAAATTATGTGTGTTCTTATGCAATAAATTTAGTTTCGGACGAAACTGAAAAGAAAACCTAAACTGGGTTTCGGTTCAGCAAAAAAATTTATTTTGGTCAGTCACTATTGACCTTGTTCAGTAAAGGCAGTAGAGGTATACCGTTGCATGCAGCAATTACGTCATTAGTGTGCCCACAATTTTATTATAAATGCAATAGGTACGCTAGCGTGCCTGTAGTAACAATGTAAACAAATGTATCTATACATTTAAAATACTGATAACTCCACTTAAAAAAAACGATCTATGCCATCTGTTATGCTACAAAGTGGCCCTCTTTAGAAAGAGGGTGGATAGAGGTTTCAAATGTTACTGGTAGATGGTTGAAACTTACAAGGTTAGGATTTAACATTTTTTGCTCTTTTTTGTCATCCTATTAAGAGTGAAACACGTAATAATGATCATGCAATAGGAGGACATGACACAGGAATATTTAATATAAGCTTTCAATGTACTCTGAGCAGTTACAACGCGGAATAGGTTAGGTGCTCATTTGTTTTAATTAAATACTATTTTACAAGTTGCAGTTATCATTTACCTTTTTTTGAACTAATCTTACTTTGAGTTTGGCTAAATTGCTTGTTTAAGCTATTTAAAAAAATCCTACTTTTAACGTGTGGCGTAACCTATGGCTATCCGCAATACCTTGAATTCGCCGGCAAAAAGACAGACGCTTCAGAATCGTTTGTTCGGAGTTATCCGTACTTAAAAATTAACATAATATAACGATTTCAACTTTGACAATTATCAGCTACTCAGTTGCTAACTTCATAACTACAGTGCATCACGGTATGTTGCAACGATGGGACTGTATCACGGGTTTTACAAATCAAGATAACCATGACCGACAGGTGTGAAATTGGTTATTTTCCAGGCTCAAAATAGTTCTCGAAAATAGTACTTTTCACGGACATTTTGCAAGAAATAATTATATTAATACAGATTAAGAATAATGAAATACACTAAATATAGTTTTTTGTTCATTCTTCACAAGACCTCGCTTTACAAAATCCTGGAACCGCCATTGCATAAGAGCGTTTACAGAATATAAATTGAAATTTTAATATTTTGAGTATCAAAAGATAAGCTAAGCAATTAAAATATCTGTAATAATTTGTGCGCGCATAAGCAGAACCAGATATTATATTTCAGTTTTTATATAATGAACAACTACGATATTGCTCAGTAATAAATTATCCATAAAGGCTAGCTCTGTATGAAATAATATTTATATTCAGAGTGGATTTCTTATTCGCGCGATTGACATTTTCAATTTGGTAAGTCCACCACAAACCCATTCATTTTGAGCTACCTTTGTTACGAAATGCATAAACACACATTTAATAATGCAAACGACCTATTTATCGAATGGTGCCCATTTTTAGCAAAGGAGCGGTTTTTGATTTATGGTCAAAACTAAGTATTCGCCTAAATCTTTACTGTACTATGTCTTTGTTTATTTTTTACACAAAAAGCACTCATGCGTTTTAATTAACTGATCGGCATTTCTTGAGCTTATCAGGTTGAACTTTTCAGTCGGTTTCTCTTTTTGCGACGATAGCAAGAAAATTATGAAGCTGCACCACTTTCTTGGTCTGGGGCAACGCAAAAAGGTTATATACGAGCGTGTGCGTAATATATTACGTACCAGAGAGAGCATTGACTAATAAAAAGATAGGTGAGGAATTAAGCAATGGAATTTTTAATGGTCTCGCCATCTGGTAGAGATTAACTGGTACAAAAAGGTGCATTAATCACAGAAATCAGCGGGAACGTAGCCTACAAGGTCGGCTACAGTGTCGTGTGCGATCTTTTTTAAATTTTATTTCCGCATGCCTTCACATTAATGGCTCTGGAACATTTTACTACATGCTGGAAATATTTTTTTTCAAATCGCAATGGCTCTTGCGTATTTTGTTAATTCATATTTGGTACTGTTAATAACAGCACTTTGGTTGAATCACATTGAGTTTTTTAAAGCCCTGTGCGAAACGGGTATTCTGAAGTCTGTATAACAGAAAAACTGAAATCATGCCTTTTTAAGGATAAGAATGACAAGAAATAATATTTTCTGTACGTTTCCATTTTCTAAAACTGCCGAAAGTAGGGTAGAAAGAGGATTCAGTACTGACAACTATAAAAAGGAAATAAATAAAATTTTAGTTTAATAAAATAATTTCCAAAACTGTGGTTGTGCGTTATAATAAATACTCGATACTCAGTAAAACTCTGTGAACCTGTGTGTCCCAGGGGCGCCCTTCAGCTTTCGACATGAGGTTTTCATTTGTTGTCTGTTGGATTTATTTTCAGCATGAGATTTTCTTTTGTTTTGTTTTGGAATAATTTTATGTGTAAAAAAACATCAAAAAGTTTTTATTTTTCCTTAATTCATAATAAGTAACTAAAGTCTGTCCAACGCGTAGGGAAAATTTTGACAGACGACATCCAAAAATACAAAAATTTGGGAATTAAAATGACACGCAATAGCTGTCACTGTCATATATTCTCAGACTTTAACTTAGACAGCCTTTAAACGTACAAATTATTATTTAATCCCTCGAAATCCAGAGTCTAGAATACATATAGCGATTCGGGAAATGCATCGTGTAACGTAGTGGTAGTGGCCGACATCGTATAGCAGTAAATGAGAAATTCTGGCTGCTCAGAGCTATTTCTCAAAACCCTGGGAAATACGAACAGATACGAAAAACTTTCTTAAATAAAAATGCTGAGAATGACATTTTCTGTAAAAAAGTCAGCGACGCCATATACTTTCATTTAGGCAGGGCGTAGCGTTCAAAATAAGCGGAGTTTAGTAAAAAAAAAATTGTCAAAATATGACGATGCATTATAATACTTTTATAGCGTTTATAACTATCTGTAATAAGTAAACGTAATACATTAGACGAGAAATAAAAAAATGTTGTAATAGGACATGTAAGTTATTGAAACAGTGTAAACACTGAAAAAGACTGTATGAAGCAAAGCTGTTTTAAAGTAACATTAGTAGACATTAAAGAATTAGTGATAACAAGGAAAATAAAACGCTTTTCACAAAAATGATAATAATAATTCAAAAACTTTTAATTATAATTTTTAATACTTCCATCATAAGGTTAGGCACTATAACTGGATCTACTGTATTTCCAAAACCATTTATTTTAAATGTACCGCTTACACTCGATTTATAATCAAAATTAAACGAAAAAAATATAGTTCAAAAATATGCAAATTTGGTTCTGTACTGGAGAACCGAACACTCTCGAAAAATATGCTAGGTCGCCTTATCGAATATTCCTTGGCTTCTAAAACATTTATTCTGAACATTTTTTGTAAGATATCAATTAAAGTCCTTAAATGAGTCAGCACCGTCCATTTTAGTGCATTATATCGTTGTTGTATAATCAATGTCCCAAATAAAAAGTTAGTTGTTAAATAAAAAAAAATGGAGGTCTGGTCCGAAACTCGAAAAGTGAGCATCCTGTATAAGTATGCCATATCCCTTTATTTAGTATTCCGTAGGTACTATAACTTTTATTTCAATTATTTTCATCTAAGATTTCAAATAAATCCGTTAATTGGGCGAGCACGGTAAATGGAGCAACATGTACATAAATTGATCGTGATTATAAAAGTTGTTGGTGTTTAAAATAAAATTAATACCAATTGTAAATAACACGGCGGATGCGTTGGCAACATTGAATTCCTAAAACTCAATGACTTGTCTGCGGTAAGTTCCGAAGCAGAACTGCAAATTACTCATTCACGGCAATATCAATCCCCCGCATAACTATTTTAAAAATTTACCTGGTATCTTGTGCAAAACTGAAATAGGTAGTAGAAATAGCTTATAATTTTCGCGGAATTCAAGGATTCTAAACTTTTACATATTCTTCGTGGACTAGTTTTATTAACGTTTATACCGAAAGTTCTCTATACGAAAACAGAATTATGGTGATTTTGATCAAAATTATAGCGAACCGAAATTATAATGGATTAGCAAATAATTGTCATTTTCGTAATACGTTTAAGTATTGTAGGTTTTGTAGTAGCATATATAGCTGTGAACGAACATATTAAATTATTTGTCTTTTTATTAAGCATGTTTTATTAAACATAATTGGCTATATATTGAGTGTGCTGAATAAATCTTCAATACAATTATCTCCGCTTTGAAATCCATTTGTAGGTAATAGGCTTTCAACACAAGTTGTATGGCTAGGCATTATTCAAGCAAGTAATGAATATGCTTTTATAGCACTTTTACCTTCGTTTATTGTCACATCTTACAATGAATAGGAAAATTCCTTTGCTTCCTCCTGATATGTTATTGAAATTCCAATGTCGTTAATAAACGCCTTTAGGAAAATTACTCTTAAATTAGACCACGGGCTACCATGTTATTACCCCATCATCTCGAAACTGGCACTGTAGGATTGCTCAAAGTTGCATCCTTCCCACCTTATTAAATTCAGGCGTGGGCAACGTTGCCAGACAATCCGACATAAATTTTAGTCAAATGGGACACCATTACTTAAGCCCTATTGTTGTTTTAATCAAGCGTTATGCGATTTCGTTATTGTTTTTTTTTGTTTCTTAAAAATTCTCATTTGGACAGTTTATAAATTTTCATGTGGGAGCATCCAGGGGACACAATCTTTCTCTTTACTGTTTGTTTCGCATAAGCTTTATCTACTAGCATCAGTTGTAATATTGTTCTAAAGCAAATCATGGGTTATTACGTCCACATCCAACGGATGGGTATCRCGGAAAAAAAATTCAAAAATTTTTATTTTCTCATTCGCATTAAAATGGTCGAAAACGTAAAAAAACAAAATTTGAGCAAAAAAAATTTCTTGTCTGTGTGTCTGTCTGTGGTTTTGCTTGTGGACACGATAACTTTCGATAGACTTAATATATGAACTTAAAATTTGGCAAACGTATAGATCTCAACTACTCAAAGCGACCTATTGTTTTTGGGGTAAATAGGGTATCGGGGAAGCGGGCGAAATTGGGGGGTAACTACCCTTTTTGCAAATTTTTATTTTTTTCGTTTTAGTATGTGATTAGTAGTATAACTGCGAGTATTATTCGCCCCTATAAATTTTCGGTGCAGCAAATTGTTTAGGAGATATTAGCAAAAAAGCGTCACTTAAAGAAAACGTTTTTTCCTAAATATCTCCGAATATATTTAATATATTAAAAAAATGAAAATACCATCAGATAGGAAATTTCTCACAAAAAGTGTCTTAGAAAATTTATCCAAAATTTTGACATTTTCGAAATTTTTCCAAAAAAACGTATTTCGTTCCCTGTTCGTACGATTTTTTTTAAAATTTTGGTATTAGATAGGATTACAAATTTCTGATCGGAAAGCACTCTTGTAATTTTTTGTTTAGTTAATACTTTTCGAGTTATTTGGAAAAAAAGCAGATTTTTAAAAATTTATGTATTTTTGCTAATATCACGAGGACCGTTTGTCTTAGAAAAAATGTGTAAGAGAGAAAAAATGGTTAAAACCTGATTACCTACTAATAGTATAGTATAAGAAATAAAAACGTAAATGTCATTTTGACGTTTGGATGTGGAAGTATTGATTCAATTTGCAGCGGTTTTTTCTCTTTCTGGCGTAATTATGGCATTAATGTATTAAGTGATATTTTAAAGGCTTTGTTGAATATATACACATACTATAACATTTAAAAACGAGAAAACTCGTCAAGAAACTCAGCTGAATGAAGCAGATATCAGTATCAACTTAACTGAGTGGAACACTATCAAGAGCATACTTACTTTTACTTACTTATTAATTACTTGCCGCAGAAACTTGATCCGTATTTAGTTTGCTAAGCACAATAAAGTGCTGTCACAAAGCCTGAATGCTAAATATTTTAAAAAGATGGTATACTTACATAAGATTATATAGAGTTTATTTTGTCGCACTTATTTGGTTAATAAATTGTATAAAAAACCTTATCAAATACTTATATTAGTGACTTGCTTAGTTGTAAATAAGCAGGCACATTTTTAAGTGCGATTATATCGTATGTTTATCAGAATCCACGTGCGCCAGCGTGTGGCGCGCGTTTTCCTCCCAGTGGGCGTCTTTTTTGTGATATTTCAAAATACCAGGGTGTGTGTGAGGGTCACACCATTAGCACCGAGAACTATGTATTGAGGTTCAGCCCGACACGTACTTAGTATCCTGTTATGTAACACCCGACGCGATCGGTTAATTATGCTAAATGTTGCTTCAATTAAAATAGCAAAGCTCCGGTGTAAATAACGTTTATGGCGGTGCCGCCGCGTGAATCGGAACCCGTTAAGGAAATTTAAAAATTAACAGCAATAATAATTAAAGCGAAAGAAACTGTTACTGCGAGTTCAAGGACATTAACGTGGAAAAATAATAGCGATTGTTTGTGCGAATCGCTTATAGAAGTCGCCGTTTTCTTTGTTCATTGATTGCAGTTTGTTTCTTTGGAGGAATGAAAGTAAACATTTTTTAATGTTCTCCTGCAAAGACTTAGGTAGAGCAGATCTTACCAGCTTTTTATGCTTTTAAAAGCTTTATCGCGATCGGTCGCCCAGATCTATATAATTTTGGATTTCAATCGAATGCAGTAGAACGCTAACTTTGGACATACGTTGCGAAAGAAAGTAAAAATACCAACAATTTAATTGCCTAATATCACTGGGAGTTGGTGCATTTTCCACTGGGGAAGTTGCAGATTTAGACCATATTTATAGAGAAAGATAATTATTACCAGAATGCGTTTTTAATGAACGTATGTGACATATTAATGGGATAACAGGCATACCTGTATGTATGAAATCAAAAAGTATTGCCAGTTTTGACCGGGATTTAAACCCGGGACCTTTTGAACACTAGTCAAACGGTCTAATAACTGAGCTATCAAGGCCCTATTCAAATCGAGGCCAAAGCGGCATACCTGATGTATGTACATCAAAGAGTTACTATGTAACGCTCCTGAACGCCATCCGGCAATAATTTATTATCTTTCACTTATATAATATATTTGGTTTGTAATTAGCTGCTGGTCACTATAAACTGGCCATCACAGCGAATTACGCTCTGAAGCTCGAAAATACTGAGCGACTAGCTGCAAATGCGCTGGATGGCATTCAGCAGCATTACATAGTAACTTTGATGTGCATATGTCGCTTTGACCTTGATTTTGAATTTATATTCAACACATTGCAGTAATAGATAAGATTTGAAATGAAATTAGCTTTGTTAGGAAGTAATAATCATAAGTAAAGAATTCACGTACCTCACGCTAAACTGTATATTAACAAATCAATTAGCTGGTTTAGTAGTTTTCTTTCTATACAGGTTCATTCACTGTATTTTAAAATATTACTACCGGTCGCGTCGTTTTAAAATATTATTATTATTTAGTATTGAGAGCTCTAAATTACATGCATGTACGTGCATTACAAATAAATATGTAAGAGTTAAACTAAAAGAAAATAAAATACAATACATACCTATGATGATTATACCGAAAGGCAGAGAAAAATTAACATTAACAACTCTAGCTTACACACCATAAGGCGATTCTACCATAGGTCACTGAATGAAACGCAATGCTTAATAATTCTTAAATATAGAGACAATAGGACAGCCCTATTAACAGAATATGGCGATGACGAGTTTTTCTTGTTTTTCATTAAGAAGGAGTAAAAATTACTCATACGTTGTAATGACAAAAATTAAAGAAGACAAAAGTCGGCATCTAACTATGAAGCAATATTTATTATACGGAGTAGGAACCTTATTTGCAAAATATCATAATCGGCATAAAAATTTTTTGGACAATCACTATGATATTTTTAAAGAGTTTAGAAGGACCTACAATTTGACGTATAACTTAAGGTTATACCTAAAAAAATATTAAAAATACGAGCCTGGGGAGTTTTAGGTGGCGGATCCTGTATACCGCGGTACTTGCACCTTAATGCATGTCGCTATTCTTGTTATTAACAGTTTTAAATCCTAGTATATTATAGAACCACTGAGTATTATGAGCGAACTATTTTTATTATGTAGATGTAAAAATTTTCAAAATTTAAGGGGTAGATCCAGTTTTCTCTAACAATTGAAAGGGTA
Source organism: Rhyzopertha dominica (assembly GCA_025024175.1). Classification (NCBI taxonomy): domain Eukaryota; kingdom Metazoa; phylum Arthropoda; class Insecta; order Coleoptera; family Bostrichidae; genus Rhyzopertha; species Rhyzopertha dominica. The sequence continues at coordinate 9,540 of QCXZ01000077.1, forward strand.
TTACCGCATTTTGTAAACGAATGAATTCAGATGTTTTCTTTTTGTTACAGAGCAAGTCTGATGTAGCGCTTCTCGTCGATAAGTACTTCGGAGACTTGTATGAGAATTACCAACACTCACAAAAGTGCCTGATTCGTCAAGCTAGGAATGTTTTAGTTTGTGAATACCACGGTTGTCTTCAAAGCTTCGAGACGAAATTCTGTTTGCCAGCGTCTAAACTTCTGCAGCGGTTGAAGGTAAGTATCTGATAAAAACAGTCGCAAAGCAGTAACTTTTAAAGTTTGTTTACTCAAAATCCAAATAAAAATTGTGTATTTAAACCTGTTATGGTATGTCAAGGAATTATGTAGTTGTATGTGATTCCACGTTCTGCTATTGAAAGTAGAACGAAAATGTTTATTTGCCAACTAATAGTTTGTACAAGCATTATCCTTGGACATTTCAGGCTAGGTCAGATTCGCTCTTTATGGCCGCTACAGACTTTCCTCCTTTTCTATTGTGCATATAAATCAGCTAGACCAACATTAGTCGTAAGATGAAACCATAATTACACGTTAACCATACCCATGCATACGAATTTCTCTCGTTTGAAATCGGTGAATAACAATTTCCCAAGCCTCTGATTAGCTGAAAATTGCTAAACGGGAATGACTTTTTTACTAACGTTCTGACAACAGACGAAACGGTCTGCCGTTAAATACAGTGATCTTGTTTCGTGCAGATAAGGCATACGGTTGTTTGTTTAATAAATTATATAAAATTACATGCTTGTGGAGGTGTACTAAACCGTAACGGTTTCAATAGGTCTGTAATGGGTTTATTTACAGTTCTTGTTTAAAAATGAAAGTATATATGCATTCTAAGGTCATGATTGACTTTTCATTTCAGGGATGTTTAAACAAGTTGTGGTTTTCCTTTCGTTGCCGAAGTAGTATTGCGAACATGAGAAGTAGGACATTATTAGGTTAACGACTTTAAAGTCTAGTTGCTTTTCAACATGAATTTCAATAAAATATTAACGAAGATACAGCCATATTACATTTCAACCTCTAATATAGAACATGGTAAAAAGCGTGCATTCAAAAACGGCGTACCAATTTATGTTATCCGCTTGAAACTTGCTAAATAGAAGGTGGTTTAGGCTTAAATTGAGGCAAGTTTAGACTGTAGATAAATCTCACAGTGCTAAATCATCAAAATTAAACGATTATTTAACGCAATAGAGATTCTAGGGGGGGGGGGGTGGGTGTCACGTCCGAAACGAGATTTGCTGAAAACCTAACTACTAGCTGGCAGCAACAACGGCCACTKTTTTATATTCGTTACTATCTTTAACTCATTTACTGTGGATTTTTTTTTCTCATAAATCAGAATATGGTTTATCTAGTCCTACTGCCCAGGCTTTGACTAAATGCAGTTTGTATGCATCAAGATGCAGGCTGTCGTTACAGTAAAAGCTCTTTTTTACAATCACTAGATAATTCGTTAAACGGACGCTCTCGTAGCCGGATGCGGGCAGGAAGTTTTTAAATCTTTCAATTAAATAATCTACAATAAACTGCAAGAATAGCTAAAATAAAGAAGTATGCCTAAAATAACAATCGGGAATACAAAATCCAGGTAATTCAGAAAGAGAAGTATTTGAAGTCTGAATGTTCTAATATCACAGCTTTTTAAATTAAATAATATCTGCTGCGGTCTATTTATTTGGATTCTACGACTATAGGATTCGTTCTTATTTGGACTCTTGAGTTAGGAATACCGAACAAATTAACCATCGCAGGCTGTCCGCCTTATATCATGGTTCTTGGAATATGTAAAAGTGAGCAAAAGATCTTGAGAGGGATCACGATGATGGCATTTGCACTGAATTTTACATAACATTACTGATTTTGTTACCATCGGTTTTCAGAAGTTAAAGATCTTGGACAAGGTAATCAATACACTGTTTTAGTTTCGGCCGACGTTTCGGTATTGGTTTATTATACCTTCATCAGGGCTGAACCAAGAAAAAAAAGGAAGGAAACGTTGAGAAAATTCCTGACTACTAAAATCAGCAAAACGGGACCAACCAAAAGCCACAACCAAAACGGTAGCCGGGAACAACGCAGTAGGTTAATCCACATGCAGCTGAATGAATGATAAGGTCAAACGCCAAAATCACGATCACGACGAACGAAACAAAAAAAAAATCAGCTGGATATGGATTAACCTGCTGCGTTGCTCCCGGCTCCCGTTTTAGTTGTGGCTTTTGGTTGGTCACGTTTTGCTGATTTTAGTAGTCTTGGTTCAGCCCTGATGAAGGTAGAATAAACCAATACCTAAACGTTGGCCAAAACCAAAACAGTGTATTGATTACCTTGTCCAAGATCCTACAAGCATCAAACTATTATCATTTTGGGACACGAAAACATTGCATATTGATAAAACTAGCTTTTTAATCTAAATAATATACTGGTGGTAAGTTACCAAAGGACAAGTTAATCGTGTGTAAACCCATTTTAGTTTCGCATCTGTGTGTATGTATCTCTAAACAAAAGTATATAAGTAACTAGGAAACGAAACGACTTGTAACATCAACTAATGATAATTGTTGGTATATATCAGCATGTAATGTATTGCTACATAAGGAGCTTGCCTTTTATTACTAACCATTAGGTTTAATCAGATTTTACACATTTTTAGATACTAAACTATCCGCTATACTTTAACCGAATTTGAGTTTTTTTTTACAGTAATTACGCTCTGATGAATTAATGTACAGAGTACAGTTTTCGTATTCATACATTTGAGATTAAAATCCCTAATTTGTGAAGTATTCGTATATATTGGCGTAAGAGATTGGAAGGGATTTGTGTTAAAGCAACAATATGAACGAACTTACAGTTACAATTTTAAGTAGGTATGCGGTACTTATATTTATTTTAAAAATGGGCATATAAAACACACGTATACAAAAATGGAAGCCATTTCTTTTTTGCAAAGAAAATATTGTTTCTGGTACAGCTTTTTATAGCACGTACTGCTTATTGCAAAAAATGTAGCGTCAACGGCTGGTACGTGGTTTTACTTTTTTTATCTAAAAAATCACCTGTATTATTTTTAATGTAACAGGTATATGTTGATTGTTTGGCCTCTACCTATTAACTGTAAATGATGTATCCCCAGAGTTGATCACGTATTAATTTAAATCGAAATAAACAATTTGCTTGGACAGTTGTTTAAATTATACGAATTAATCACCTAATAAAATAAACTTTCTATTTAACTAAATGTAAGATAACGACATATGTAATTGAGTATTAAGGATAAGATTATCTTTCTAAACGATACAATAAAAGCACAGAAACAATCGAGCTTCAAAGTATTATATACTATAGTTAACGTCAGTGGTGATTATCAAGCAGCACTGTAACGTGAGCGGCTTCTGATAGATTCCTCAAAAAGGCTCACTCGCTGAATTGTTGTTGTAAAACGGCATTTGCAGAAGGAACAATCAGTACCTATATTTCCATTAATTAACATCTCACGATAATGTTATTTCACTATACATGTCGATAATTTATATAATAATTCTAATAAWAAAACGTTTTTTTCTAAGATAGTGACGTTTAAATATTTGTACAGAGTGCTGCCGTTTACTTTAATTATACTGACTGATAAAGATAATAAGTACACCCAGTAACAATTGTTATATCCGATTAAAAATTGATGTAACTACACCTTTATTGGGGCAAAGTAAAATAAACCATCAAAAACAAACAAGAATCGGACAGTAGGAACCTAAAAAAATAGTAATAGAGGCTCCCTACCGTGCTGTGTGCACTCATCGTCTGGTTATCGACTCGATCAGATGATCGATTGCCTTCTGTGGTGTTTCGTTCCGGATTACTTACAAAGCATCATGAAGTACCACTAGATTCTCTGGATGATGGGGTAAATTTTGCAATCTTVTATCCATTATGTTACAGACATATTCATTTCCAGAAAAATCGTGAAATCTTGGCGGCAAAATTTGACGTTTCTCTTGTCCAAAGACCCGTTTTACGAAGACGCCTTTCAACTTCCGCAAAAGTTTTACTTTTTCATTGTATAATCTGCAAGCTTGTAAACCATTTTCTTGGCAGTATCCAAAAACCAATAATATGTCAGTCATTTCTTCATTGGTATACTGTTACCCGCCATAGCGCACCGGTGCTTGCTAATTCTCTTTCACGATATTCGAGTATTACAGCCAATTTAAAACAGAAACACCGGAAACAACAACAATGTATCAAAAAAACATCAACATGAACATCACTCACATAGGCGTTTCAGGGATTTTATCTGCCAAAGGACAGGCCTTCATCCTATTCTGATCAAAATCTAATGCACGCATGGTTTTAAATTCGGTTTGACACCAGTCTGTTTTTAATAACAGTTAATTCATTAATAATGCCATCACTTCAAATAGCGTTCAATTACTTCAATAATTTAGACCTGAACATATTATATGAAATGAATTTATTTTTAATCCAAATATCTCAAAAACAGCTGCTCAAACCAACTCTTACCAGGAATACCTTTGTTAGGTAAAAGACGTTCGTTTTAAATGACAGGTAGCGCCCTCTACATTTTAGAATTAAAATGAAAGCTGATTTCAATATTGACACCCACTCCCCACTCCTAGCCGAATATTGTGCCAATAACCCAGTTATTAATAAAATATTTATGGAAAACTAAAAGTAAATTGAATCTCTGACTTTATGTATCTCCGCAATCATCCACTTTAGAACTGAGATAAGTTGGGTTAGATCGTAATATTTTAGCCTCAGGAATTTGCGGTAGTTTATTCCACTTCTTCACCTTGTAATTCGCATAATAAAGTGACATGGCGCTTCAAAAAGATATTGGCTGATTGGTTCTCTTTCGTTTCACATGTTTAGAACGACACTGTTGTCTTATCGTGAGAGCTGCTGTTCAAGTGATTCGTCATACACCAACAAAAACCACAAACATTTTATTAATAACATACAACTGCACATTGTTTGCCCATGTGCCGCGTCTGATGTTATTCCACAATTATTTAATACAATCAATTACCGCAACAGGCAGGTGTGAGTTCAGCGTACCTGTAGCATCGCTCACGGCACGATAAACCATGCAAATTGCTGCCTCTACGAGTCTCGAAGAATTTTGTTAGTCACTCTGCGGAGATAGGTAAAATAATGACACTATTGACGCGCGCCTAGAACAGAAGAACGAGCAAAAACACATGTCTGCGTTTCAGAGCTAACAGTAAATAGCATTGTAAATAAAAGATGCATTTACTTTGTACCGAATGACAGTGGAATGTTTCCATCTGAAAATAGATTCTATTGTTTTATGTTCCTACCTCGCACGTGGATATCGTTGTAGTCGGCCAATGTGAAATTTATGCGAAACAGTCCTGTATATGTCATTATTAAAATATTGTTCTGTTTAGTTTCAACGTTCCTATTTACTGAAATAAAACTGGTAATAGGAACTAAAATACATCTTACACCGCACATTTTTGCATTTTTTTTATTCCATGGCATTTAAATTTTTTTACCTGAAAATCTACTTCCATGCATATTTTGGCCAAAGAACTTGTTTTATTTCACAGTTTTTCTTGTACTGTATAGTAACTCATCACGGTAGCGCAAAAATATAAATAAATATACAAATTAACATGCATCCTTTTTAAATGGTACCTGTATAATTGGCACTAGTCCCTTAACTTGTTTTGTGATTGCTTCCCCGTTCTCTTATACATAATGCATGTCTCTGGAAACCATGGTTTCCATGCCTAACAATAAGTGGCCGTAATTGTAAAGTAAAGGACAGCCTTTTATATCTCATTCGTAGTAATCGAGTTATTCCGTTCTTTCCTTTTGTTCTCTAGTATCCACCCCTCGACTTCTAAACAAGAACACCTCAAAATAAAATTTTCTAGACTCTATCTTTTTTGAAGGTTATATTAAATTTAATGGTCGGAAACCAGTTATTTCATTTAGATTGCAATTGTGACTTATCCATATTCGAAGAAAACATGCGGTCTCATTGCCAAATTCCTTTTCCGAGGGTAGTAATAAAACATTCCAGTGCTATTTCCTTGGATCAATTTTGCCCCATACAGGTCAAGTTAGGTGCGGTGGACCTTTCACTCTGCACAAGCGATCAGTGATTTTAGGAAGGCTGTAGCCATTGTGGTTTATGGATTTTTATGAACTTAGGCTTTTTAGAGATTTTAATGGCTAGCGCGAAATTTCTTAGCTTTGTATGAGATTCTCATTAGTTTATTAGAAATGATTGATTCAATCGCTTAATTTCCATACTACATATATTAACTAGGGGATTTAGTTACGATTTGGAAACCATTTGAAATTGTTATACTAGAGTTTTTTCTTCGCTAATATGGAAAAATTGGAACGAAACAAATTAGCACTTCAATTCGTTGCCAAATCTGCGTGGTATCCCAACTCCGGATTCGGGAGATCCACTAGGTAGTTAAATGGAACTTTACTAGTTTGAATAAGATTTTATTTAATTTGGAATTTGATAATAGATTATAAAAGCTGTATCATGATTTCTTTCGCACCTAGATGTTGGGTGTGGATCGGCAATCCCCGATTTCATGAGTCATGAGTAACGTGATGTATTTTTACGAAATTTTAAATCCTTTGTCTAGTTCTAGCTTTCGTATCAATTAGAAGTCATGTTATTTGGTTTCATAATGCTATGTTGATGTAATTAATGAATTAAGGAATGTGAATTTGGCGTCAGTCACGCTTTACTGTATTTTTGAAGATGTTTTGGAGGTTAGACTCGCGTAAAATTAAGTCAAAGTCAGTTACGTGCCTAAAAAATAACTTACTTAAATCGTTAGCTATAGTCACCGTAATTCAGGTAGACATCTGTGACTCGCGTGTTGGTCAAAATTGATAATTACCAGTGCAAAGTCATTTTTCCATCTTCAAATATAAAAGATATCAGAAGTGTTTAAGTTTCACGATTTTGTTTGACTCTGTTTTATTTTTCTTCACCATTTTAGCCATTACTTAGTTGTAAACTTCGTCGTTTACTCTTGCCTAAAATAATTACTGTTACTCGTGCGCGAAATTTGATATGAACGTCCGAATAAAGGTAAGACAGACACTTTTATTAAGTTTTCCATTGTCCGATTAGCTTAAAATTACTTAAAACGCGATTTCGTTCAGTTAGTAAACACCCCTTAGTAGGTTAATATCGGCCTATCATAGCGATATGAAAAGAGAATCTTAGCAGTGACATTTAGCATCTAAAGTTTGAAATTGATATAAATATATGCCCTCGATATCAATTTTGATCGTTAAGCATGAATTGAATTGTTGAATTAATATTGTTTAGATGAGCATTGACGACAAATGTGCAAATTTCCTGAATAACAGCGTTGTGCCATATTTGCCTTGTTGTAGGCCTTCTCGATGATATGAAGACGACTATTGTGGATTTCTGGGAATAGAGATGTAGTTTTTATCAAGTTTTGAGATGAGTAATATTGGCGCTCTTTTTTTATGTACTGGCAAATTAGGGATTGCTGATACAGGAGTGAGGTGAGGACTCCGATGGCTTCTAAATTTCTCAGAATCGGAAATTTGCAGTTGCGTATGTTCTTGTGACAAATTGAGGATTGTTCTTCCAGACGATATGCTTCTTTTCTAAACGTCTTCCTTGCCTTTATGTTTTGTTGCTCAACTTTTTTTGTCGTATTTGGAAACAGTGAATACACTCCTAAAATATATATTGCCCATCTTTTAAGAATATTGAATTATACAATGTTAACCAATCTTTAAAGGACCCATCCGGTCTAGTTCATAAAAGAGTATTTCTGTTGCAATTACTTGATAGATTGTATCAAGTGCCAAGTCAAAAAAACTTATTTTCCTTATGATAAACGTGTTTTAATATGAATTTGAGTTTATTGGTTATTTGTTTTTTCTGTTGTTCAGATTAAAATAAAGGCAATTTATTATTTACTTATTTTAACAAACCTGCAATTGAATGGATTTTAAATCTTGAGGGAAGTCTTGTTGTCAGCGTTACAAATTACAAATTTTGCAAGGAAACTTTCCGATGCATTTTGTAATCTATTCAGTTAGTTAATTTCATGAATTATTGAGGATTATCTTTTCTGTAGTAACCTGCATCACGAGTTTTATAGTTAACGCCAAACGATTGTGATTGCTTATCTATTTAAACGGTAACCCGCAAGCTTAATCTATGTTTAGATCGAGGATTCGACCAATTACGTCGATCAAATCTTGTTACCTGTTATGAAAGGTAATATCACTATACCGCGTATGTGGCCAATATGTGATTCCCATTCGCCAATAACCTGTAGCTCGCAAACCAGTCCGTCGTTTGTCATTAACGGTATTTGTAATAATAATATCGTAGGTTTGACGCACTCTACGCCAGCAGCTTCTTAAGAACCGGCAGGCCCTCGGTCGATGTCAGCCAATACAAATCAGTTAATTATTCTATCAGTAGTAAATTGCTATTCTACGTACTGGTGCTGCTCTGTTATTACATCTGAATGATAATATGTTAATCAGAATCTTTGTGTCTACCGTGTATTATMGTTTTTCTCTCGACATCGGCTATCGACTCTTCAATAATATCACGTTTTGAATACTAATGCAGAACCTAACGGAAACTGAAGCTGCGCTGCCAGACGTAAGAGGTGTTTATAAGCAGCTGTATTACGTCTTGGTGTCGTCGAATGTTAAGTATGATGTGCCACATGTTCACCGCATTTAGCAAAATGCAGGTTGTTTTCTTTTAATTGAGTAATATAGAATTTATAGTTTTTGAAAAGACATTACTGAAAACATTATCCCCCATCATTCTATTAACAACACATCATTTGCCATCCAAACGCATTACACAAACCAAGCGAAATTGGCCAGGTCAGTTCTTCAGATTTAAAACGCTTTAGACAAATGTCCATCCGTAACACGGTCATCTGCCCTGCTTGCTTCTATCGACCCAGTATTACGTTCTTGTCGCTCGTTTCAGAGATAACAGGTTGAAAATTTGCATACCTGCATCACTGGGTGGTGTAAGTATGCCAGCAAGTATTCCTTGGTAACATGTGGATGAACCTACAAAGGATATGTTCCTGTTCACAGGGTTAAGGCGAATTTTATGACAACGCAAGCATATCATACCAACTCAACTGAAATGCCTCCTTATTGGTTAGTAGATTTTGGTACAGAAATAAATAATTTCGACGATTTGGATCGTACTGTAACCAATATACCAGTTTTCTAGTCAGTACATCTAATGTTTACAATTGGTTACTTTTAGGCAACTAAATTAATATGGTACTGCCATCCTTTTAAGCCTATGAATCTAAATGTGCGTTGAATTCATTTTGGTTAAAGCAAATTTTTAAATTTTATACCAAATATTATTACAAGCCGACTTTTTAAGTGAAGACGCCTAATCTTTCGCTTAGTTTTATGGTATTCCGATTCGACATGTTGCCAAAACGTGATCTTTAAAGTTAATATTGCCATAGCGTATAACACTCAAGCTTTTTAACTATATCAATGAAAAAGTGTCATTATTAAGTATAAACTATATCACAATTAATGTGTCGTATGTTTTTCCAGATTCTACATATCACGCAATAAGCATTGAGTATTCACAATAAAACCATTATTATTAGGAATTTGGATTCAAGATTAGCGTTCAGTTCTTGCAAAGCACGGTCAGGATCCCGACGGCCACATTTTACAAGCAATAGTTGGAGATTACCTACGTATAGATAGGTATAGAATACAAAGCTTGTGAACAACAAAAAGATCACTGGTGTACTTATAAACTGGACAGGATTGGCCTAAGAATGCTTCCTTGTGACACTCTCTTAGTAATGTTAATATCTTCTGAATAAAGATGATCGAACCTGATGACATCCTTGCGATCCCGGAGGTAGTTCAAAACCGTGGTAAGATGGTTGAATGCAATCCAGAGCAGTGCAGTTCATGGATAATAACATCATAGGCATTAGTATAGTCAAAAAAGACCATTATCGAAATCATCGATTTATCTATATTACGTATGAGGTTATTCCTTATTCGTAATACTAGTTAAAGCAGTAATAGGTAGTACTGTAATTTTTCATATAACTGTCTGACAATTAGGAGAAATATTGTTGGAAAATTATTTGGTGAGCTAGCTTAAGAAACACTTTTCTTCCTTAAATCTTCTACATCCCTGGTAGAATGCGTATCGGTCTCAGTTGCTATAATTCTGCTGCTATCGGCGCCTTTAACAAGGGTGTTGTTATATAGCCTTCTTCCACCTGTTAGGAGATGCTGCAGACTGAAAGTACATTTGAGTGCCTGAAGCATCCTTTCAGTAAGGAAACACATTCTGTCACTCTTGACATATTCGATCTCTCAGCGTTTTCAACGGTGCTTGCATTAAATTTACGTTCGGAAGGTATTAGCTAACTAAGGTTTTTTAAATAACATTGCAACAAATTGATGCATTTTGACCCAATATGGTTCGTTGTCTTTTAGATAGCTGATACGTCGTCCATTCTGTAATAAATCGTATATAATTCACAGTTTCTCGCATGTTTTCGTTAAATATATAAACCTGGAAACTAGCTAACTAGCCAATCCTTAATACCATAAGATAATTACACGTTTTTTGTTACATTGCCCTTAAATTAAGGGGTAATGTCTCTGCAAGGAACGTTTATTTCATGTGCTGAAGTACTACAACTTAAGACTCTTTGCGAAGTTTCATTTTATTTTGTGAACGATTATTTTATACCTTATCGTTTCCATTTCCAGTATTTGCTATTAAGTATTATATACAGGGTGATCAATTAAAGCTGGATAGCGGCTGTATCTTCGAAACTAATTGTGCTAGAATTTTGAAGTACTTAACTTAATGATATTTAATTTAACGGTACATTTATTGCAAATGTTTGACGGTAGGGTATGCTTTTCAAGAAAACGTCAGGTTTGCCCAAATATCTTTAAAAAATACACCCAAGTCCTGGTCACAAAAGAATTCATGAACTGCTGTCATACCGTCACCGTCGCTCTCAAGTCTGTTCAGTGAATACCTTCCTTTAGCTTTAAAAATGAATAAAAATCACTAGGTGCTAGGTCACATGAACGTGGTGGATGTATCATCAGTTCAAAACCAACATCTTGCGTTGTTATGGAAGTTGTAGTTCAATATCTGCTGTTTAAGAGACAGTAAATGTTGCACATACCTCCTATAAATAACTGATTACATAAAAATTGCATAACTTTGTTTCTTTTCATAAGTAAACTTCTGATATACCCTGCTGATTTAATGTGTTGTTACAAATTTAAAAAAAGTTTTATGTACACCAGTAAGGTAGTGTCAGTAGTATGTGATTATCCTTTTGTTATTTTTCAACGTTGCACAATGATAAGTGAACTTCGCTTATTGTTTAGAGGTTCCTTGCAAAGGCAGCTAAAATACTATTATATTTGCCTTCAAAATATTTGATAAAACATGTTGTAATGAAGCAAAGGCAACAGCCGCCAATCATTTGTTGAGTAACACATTTTTTGCGTTATGTTAAAGCGTGTTAAAGTAATTGTGCTGCAAACATCCTTTCTTCCATTCAAAGACACATATAATTGACTCGTCGAATGCTATAAAACATGGCAAAACCAATACCTTTATATTTCCACACCTCATATAACGGTCCAGGTTAAAGATAACCGGTGAGCATGTCATTAAGCTTCTGCATTTGTAAACCTTTATTGCGGAAAAAGAAAAGAAAACAATTATTTTTGTTTGAGTTAGCAAAAATTGTGATTCATAAATTATATTTAAATTAAAACGATAAAGTTGATATTTGCAAAAGATTGCCTATTTCTTCCTGAAATGATCCGTGTCATTCTAGCTATTTTCGTTTTGAAGATATTCACAATGGCGTAACACACTATAAACGTCAAGATTTTACAAATTTTCTGCTATATCCTTTACATTATTTCATTTTACTTAGGTAAGATAGTGCCCACTACAAACGAGTGGTTACTGAAACAGCATTTCGCAGCTTTATTGCCTGCCACTGGCAATATCCAAACCAGCTACTTTGTGAGTTCCCTTCTTCCCCCATTCGCGTGACAGTTGATTGGATTTGTGAGGGACCATTTGTTTCTCTAGTTTTCGGAAACAAACAACAGATCTGAGCTAAACGCGAGGGTACGAGGGCGGCGGTAAAGACCCAATGGATCTCTAGTGTTTTTAATTGCAATTAGATACACTTCGTTATAAACCCTGCGTGACTAACCCCTTTTAGTGGCACCCCTTCTCGTATAGGGGAGCCTTGTGTTTATTAAAAGCTTCCTAACGCAATTAATGATATTGTTCCTTAATCGTTTCTGTGATACAGGCATTAAAATTGAGGGCTTTAGGATCGTCCGCTTGCAGACGAAGAAGAGGATTGAGCATTGAAATTGCTGGGACTAATCTAGTAATGCATAGAAAGGTTGGCTAGCAGTTAACGCTTTTGGTTAACTTTTATCGCCGATATGTTTTAATGCTAGGATTATATCATTTTCCACTATATAGAATGCTTACTACTTCAAAACTCACGGATGACAATGTATCTATGATTTTGTTGTAGTGTCCTATTTTAAGCTGTCTATTGATATCAATATTCAAGGTTATCAACCTAGGTTTAGTAAGTTTGTTAAAAATTCCAGCATGGGTACTACTTATAATATATTTTTAGTTTTTTTTACTTTTAGTATAACGTAATTATTACTGAGTATCATTAAARAGTATATTTTTATCAGAAGTTAATTTCTTTTACATTTAAGTAGCTAACATTGTTGTTATATACATATACGGTTATAATGGAAGTAGTAATACCAAACTTCATAAACGATATGGTTCAGTAGAATACTGAATAGTCTGTAAAGTGCACCCTCATACAGTTTCATTATAATGATTTCGGATAAATCTCATCTAATGCGAACATTAAAATTTATTTTTCGAAAACACATTATCTACGTCAATTATTGTCAGCTACTTTTTAGAAATTATCAAACTGAGCAAACACGGGCTTCAATTAAAAAATCTCGTTTCAAAATAGAAAAAATAAGTCTTGAATTGGATACATTGTGGAGTAGAAGGGACTTTTTTCGTGAATACCTTCATTTTAGACGGCATACGACGGCTCGTTTGAAAGCTTGCGTTCAGCAAGACATTTTGAAGCCTTTTGCTTACGAAAAAGAGACCATGGTGAACAGAATTTTTATTTTCTAAACATACTGGCTCGTGATGTTACTTGCATAGGTACTAGCAAGAATATTTTACATATATAATAAAAGTAGGAAGTTTTTCTGCAGCTGGTCGTACTGCTCGTAATCCATCACGAGGAATGACTTGCTTAGTGCAAAGTGACCTAGCCCGCCTAGTTAAACCAATTTCAAATTAATAATACTTCCTTTCATGCCCGGATTTAGTAAAAATCGCCCTGAATGGAATAAGCTGCAACGCCCCTTTCGCATTAATCCATTTTTCTGTCGTATGCGACTTTCCCGTTCCACTATAGGCCTAATAGACGTTTGATTTACGGTTCGTTGTGCCTACTGCCCCGCGTTTAATATTGTTCTTGACATTTCCACGCAAAACTGGAGCACAGCTGAAGTTTTTTCGAAGCATCGTCATTAGCATGAATTATTGGACACAAACAGTTCACCTGGGGAAATTGGACATCGTGTGGCGTAAATCATGCAATTCTGACCTTTCGCGACCGTTCCCAGGATGAATTTTGATTTTTCCAGGAATGCGGTCAATAATTAACAACGGTTCGTATTCAAAGGTTTATTGGTGACATTGTGAGACGTGTAATCGACTAAATGAGGCAAATGTTACTTCACTGGTGTCACCTTTGTTCCACGATGCACTTGGAGTTAATTGGTTGTCGTTGTAGGATGCTTTACATGTTAGTTTTGCCTAATATGTAGTTTACGTTGTTTATTTGTCGTAATAGTATTGGTAAAATGGTAATCATGTGTAGGTAATTATTGAGTTTCTGTTGAGAATTTTCAAAATCATGTAGCATTTAGATGTTCTTTTTAAATTGATACATACTAAAAATGCTTAATACCTAAATACACACAGGCACTAAGGGTTGACCATCGATGAAATATTAGCAACTTCTCAAAAAAGAAACTTCATCATGACTCTTTCGTATTCATCGATGTGTGTGCAGGTACTCCAAATTTTTTGTAGAACATCTTCGAACGATAGCTTCCTAAGATTCTTTTAAATGAACTAGTTTAGTAGTGATAACCAGACAATTATTGAATAATAAGCTTACTATGTTGATAAAGTATTTGTTTATTTTGCTTTTCTTATAGTAAATGTGTCATATTGCTAAAAAATTGTAGTTGTATCTTTAAAAGCGCCGCGCCGTGTGTATGTTGTATAATGTAAAGTTATTGGTTACTGTTGCATATAATTTTCTGACATAGCCTGTTCACCCTCAGAAGAGCTAATTATTTATCATACTATAATAGCACAATCGTATCTAAATATGTTTCGTTAAGGAGTTTTTCTTCTAAAATCTTATTCCCATTTTTAGAAAGCATTTATAGAAATGATGCGAATAAGGTCTATAATTACCATTACCGGTGTCATTTTCATATATATTTTTGTTTTCCTATTCTTTGTTCCTCCACTTACTCCATCAATGTCCTATTTTTATTGTCGGGAAGGAATAAACTTATTACTACTATTTGGGTAATTTTTCATTTTCAAATTTACGTATTATCAGCATTTTTGTGTACATTAATATGCGTTGGTGACCTACAGGTAGGTTACGCATTTTTGGGTGCAACCCATTTAAAGTAGGAACCCGTGCCCATATGATGCATTTAGAGTCCGTCTGACTGCAATAGTGAGATCTCGGCTCCTAAGCATTGGATTGACCTAGAGTTTTCACTAGATAGTAGCTTATTATCATCTGTAGTCGTGCCCAAACAACTTTTTTTAGGTACGGTTATTATGGTACTGCCCCTGGGATCAAAAGGGTGCGGCAAAAGTCAGTTTACGCCAGTATGTCAAATTTAAATTAACGCTATGAAGTACATGCACCGCAGTACCTGAAGTATCATATTACCTACATAAATACTAATCTGCGACCGGTGGACTTCCCTGGCAACATCCATGTACATGGATTCTGATTATTTTTTTACGTTAATTATTATAATTATTGAGAAACAAGGTGTCTAGTACGGAGGCAGTTGTCTTTGTTGTAGCTTAGAAATTTTAATGAAGTGTTCTATGAATTTACGATTTATGAATTTATTTTGCAGTTTTAGGTATTAGCTGTATTGTCTGATATCTTCGCTTTTATACTTATAATATTACGTTTAATTAATGGAAAGAGACCGTTTTTGCATGTACTTTATTGCGATTCGTAATTAAACACGTAGTATATAGTAATGTACATACAACGGGAATCTAAGATTTTAAGTTTTCACGCGTATCTCATGTAGCAAAATACCTATAGGGTAGTACTTAATTTTATATTAAATAGAACAAATAAAAGGCACTTTAAAATAATCCACTATTAGCTGAATTCACAAACTTTAGTCGTGCCATATCAGAAAGTCAAAAACTCGAACTCTTCTCTCTTCTGATGTCGTTGCCATCTAACTGTACATATAACTGAATGTGTAGTATATAATAATGTAATGTTATGAAACATAATTATTGCTTGAATTAATTGTAAATTGCAGGCATAAGATGAAATGAAAAATGACCTTGACCGAGATTTGAACTCGGGATCTTTTTAATACCAATCAAACGCTCTGTCACTGAGCTATCAGGGCCCTATTCAGAATCGAGGTCAAGGCGGCCTATATACATCAAAGTTAAAATGTAACACTGCTGAATGCCAGCCGACGCATATTCAGCTGAATCGCTCGTCGCTCCGTATTGTTGAGCTTCAGAGCGTAATTCGCTGCGGTGGCGGTGTCCAGATTATGGCGATCTGCTAATTACAACCCAAATATATTATAATATTATGAAAGATAATTATTGCCTGAATTCATTGTAAATGAGCATATGTGATATTTTATTGCGTTTTGCAGGCATAAGATGAAATGAAAAAGTATTGGCCTAGGCCAAGTAGTTTTTTTTTCAAAACGAGTTAAATTTCGTTTGTGCTTTAGTTGTGTATGATGGTGTATCTACTACTAACTTGTGATTTCTTTTATTGCTAAACATGCATTTATAAAATACGGATTAAGCAAGCCATGGTTTTAGATAGCACCTGCCGTGGGAAATTAGTTCACACCATTTGATGTTTACATTTGATTTTGGCCCGTTTGACGTAGTCGTCGCATATCGCATTGATGAAAATAAAATGGTATTACCTGTCACTAATGCAGACACCACTGAAACTGCGGATGGGTTTACAAATCGTTCTTTCGACAATTGAGACGGGTGAGATTTGAGTTCGTTGCACATACGTTCACGACGACAAAAGCCATCACCAGATTTCTTGACTAGTTTCTTTTTATGAACGGCCGTTATCTCAATTGCAGTGTATGGAAAGGTTAATATCAGTGACGAAAAAGCACCAAAGTCTAAAAATTCTAATAACAGCATTAATAGAAAAAAGTTAGTCCACCCCATTACCACTATTTTGCGTGTTGAAGGTAACCCATATAGGCCGGTGGTCCCATGACCTCGGCGCATTTTGAGATAGAAAGATAAAGAGCGCGGGCCCGCCGGCCTGACAATGCCATAATTGCGTGTGCAAGAGTTGCAGGTATGCAATACCGTACGGCGATAATTCCGCATAATCGAACGTGCAAAAATATTAAAACATTTGCTGTTGCTCCCCCGCAATATGGGACACAGTCGAGKCTTCGTGCGGACCCGCTCACGTTTCCCATGCATGAGGTCTCCACCGGAGCACGATGAGTTTTCGTAACCATTGCAAAGATCAGGGCTTGTTCACTGGACCGAAATTGTTGATGTGTGTGATACGTGAGTCTAACTTAGCCCTGTTCTAATGAACTAATACATTTTCCTTTAAAACAGCGTGTTTTAGGCATAATTTGTTAAGTATGTTAGAACCCTACTAAAATACACGTTTAATGTTTCATCTATTTACTATTTACTATCTATGTTGCATTTATCATGCTACTTCTGATATCTGTTAGGTACCTATTTTTTTTATGATAATAATAATGTTGATGATGTTTAGCTATTAACAAGTAAATGTATAAACACTTACAATGCTGGCGAATGCTCGAACACTAAATGGGGTTTGGCCTCTTGCCGACAGAACTGTTATAAAGAAAAACAGAGTGAATACCTAATCGCGAGTATCAAATATCCTTCTTAACGAATGTTAATATAATGATAAACATAGCAGGCCACCACATATTCAATTTACATAATCGTACAACTACTATCTACTTCTTTGTTCTTCTGCACATTCATTCCTCTTGTAGCTACTGAAAACTAGTATACAATTAATGTAGCAGACAACGGCATCTCAATAGCTTAGAATGCTACCTCCTTATTTCTATTATCGGTTAATTATGGAATTGATTGAATGATGAAAAAATACAGCCGACTTCCTCTGCAGGCAATATGGCCAACTACACCAATGTAGTATATGACTTAACAATCTGTATCATCGTGCTGGCAACTCATTTAACAATCTGCACCAATGTGCTAGAAAGCCTCCCTATCTAACACTATATCGAACTGACTGTTGCCCAGAAAGCATACAGCCGACTTCATCTGCAGGAAATATGGCCAACTATACCAATGTAGCATCTGACTAAACAGTTTGCACCCAAGTGCTAGGTAGCCTCCCTATCTATCAATAACTTTTATTTCATATCTTTATTCTTGAGCTCAGTACTGTCTTAATCGTTTTACGTAGTGTAGCAAGAAGCAAAGCAGAACTGAGCTTGCATATAGGTAACAGCAATCATACACATCAGGCCACATCTCTAAAACTATCAGTAATGCTCAGATGCATCATATACTATTTAAATTCCAACCCACTATACTATCTGCGAGGATATTGATTGAATATTCAAATGGCACCACATAACACAGATATATCCACTAGGTTCATACCAAGCCAACCAATAAAGTACATGCAAGGATATTTTGTGATTACTCGTATCGAACTACAGTGCTATATACAACTTCTAAAAGTATAAGTAACATTGAGATATATAATATCATCCATTAGTTTCATACCAAGCCAACCAATGTACTACGTGCAAGGATATGCAGTGAAAACTCACGTCGCTCTGCAATTCTGGAAAGTCTCTCTACTCCTTTCAGTCATGCTCAGATATGTCATCCACCACTTTAGTAACCAGCCAATATACTGCATGCCAGGATAATCAGTGAAAACACTTCAAAATGACGTTTACTGTTCATTTGTCATTTCCTGAAAATTACTGCCTATGAGTGATACCTAACAAGTAGTTGGTAGTAGAATATTTAGTCTCAACTAATTTTTGTCAGAAATAGTTTATGCAGTCTTGTTTTTACTGTTTGTCTTTTGAATTAAAGAAGATCTCCCGTGACGTGACCGTCATAGTTTTGGATACATTGCTAAAGTATTTTCAATTTAAAAAATATTGGTGTATATGATATGCTCTAAACTGGTGGTTCTAAATCTCAATAAATAACCAGATGAAATCTCAAGTCAGGCGAGCAGATGATGCTTACTGTAATAATTATTCAAAGTATTTCCCTCATTCCAGTATAGGTATATATAGGTATTCATTTATTCTTTAAAGAGAACAGGCCGTTTTTTAATACCTAATTTCGCTATCAAAAGGAATATTCATTTAGCGATGATTTTACCAAAAAGCATTACCCTAGTTTCAGGATTTACCTCATAAAAAGGATCTAGTGTTCGCAAACGGAAATAACCTGCTCCCCTTCTAATCCATTTATTTCGGTAATGGTAGTTAACAAATTGTTACTTGCCTACCAAAGTGAGGAAGTGTGCCATTATATTATATACATATTCCCCGTCTTATTAAACGTAACCGTGAGCTGCCGCCAGACATTGTGCTATTGTGAATAGTCCAATGAGATATAATCAATAATTCCACATTGACTACAAATTTTAGGAATTAGTTTGCTTAGTTTCTCCTAGATTTTTATGTGTGCAATAATTAGAATTCAAGGCACTATGCCGTTTCTGATGAAAGTATGTTCCTATTTATTTTCAACAACCAATGACAAAATTATTATCTTGTTGGGTAGCCTGGAGTATTGAAAACTTGGTATGGGTGCAAACCAAAAATGATTTCCCCATACTCTTAGTATCCAACATGAAATGTACTCAATACTCAATACCCCTTCTCCGTGAAAAAGTCGTTGAATGGGATATTCAGTAGCACCTTCAAGATGCTTCCCTATTTAACTTAGAGATCGACGGACCCTAGTCTCCACTGATGTTATTCACTGCAGTTCGTCTGTTTCCATAACAGTATGTATGTATGTCATTAAGTTCTTAAACCAAAAAATGAGGCAATTCGCTTTTAAGCTGACTGTATATCAGCCCACGTTAAAAGTAATACTCAAAATTCCATGAAGAGTAAATTTAACGTGCGGTACCTACTGTTGATGTTAATATTGATGACAGCTGTTTTTTTTTAATAAATACCAGGCTGTTGATAACAAAAGAAATAAATAGAAATATATAGTAATTTGTATAAAAATATTCAATATATAAACATGATTCATTCATTTATAACCAGTTCACAGTAAGATCTAAACATTTGGTCCTTCGATTGAACCACAAAAGTTGTATAACTTCAGAAAAATAGAGTACATGAGCTCGTTCTTTGGAG
This sequence comes from Rhyzopertha dominica, assembly GCA_025024175.1. Taxonomy (NCBI): domain Eukaryota; kingdom Metazoa; phylum Arthropoda; class Insecta; order Coleoptera; family Bostrichidae; genus Rhyzopertha; species Rhyzopertha dominica. The sequence goes on from QCXZ01000077.1 coordinate 29,450, forward strand.
GATTGATAGAACGGGAAAATTCTTTGGAGGATTGATAGAACGGGAAAAAAGGACGTATGTTCACTTACCTTGACATGAGGAAAACTAACTCGGCTTTGACTTCCGTTGACGTTAAACCTTTGGTATAAAAATTTGTATGACCACTTGCTTTCGTTATTCTCCATTTTTCTAAATTATCAAATTCCTTACTACATTAATATTATTTATGAACACACCGAATTATTAGAAAATTATGCTTGAATATTCAACAGGTAACAAATTTGATACCATTCTCATAAGCAAATTATCTAAATATGTTAATTATTTCGGCATGCTATCAAACTGTGTATTAATATTTGATTTGGCATTATTAGAGCAAGCAGCGTAGACTGATTGTGCACATTTAAAAATAAAGTTTTGAATCAAATAAATTTGACATTGGTCAAGCGTACGGTAAACTCATATATCCACAAGTATATATATGCTTAATTCAAGAAAGTATTTTTTCACAAGAAGTACTTGTTTAAAATATATGACGTACTTGATTGAGACCTAACTTAAGTTTATAAAGATCAAGTCGTATGCTTAACGCTATAACTGTGAATATACAGTAGGCTCATATCAATTAAACAATACATTCAGATTGATATATTACCTCTACCTAAACAATACAGCTAAAACTTGGTTCAAGTTTATCATTTTCTCAAATTTAAAAAGCTGATGTATATTTAACTTGATAGAAACATATATTTAATAATTGCAATAATCAGCTTGAAAATGCCTCCTGCTCAATTTAAAACTAAAATAATTACAACTAAAGTTCATTACTCACCTACAGCAAAACTAAACTTTAATTAGACAGCTTAAATCATAGATAAAGTTTAAAACATTTTAACGTATATTCAAAATACCGGCCTTTTTTAAAAGAGAAGTATTAAAAAAATAATGCCCTTCTAAGCGACACGTAAGGTATATATTATGCTTGAATATTGTTTAAAACTCTTTTAGAGGTGTTTAATTTTATGTATTATGTACATACAATACCTTTTTTAAAAGTTCTACTGAGTTTTAAAAAAAGCTTTTTTCAACTAGTTTAAGTTTAAAAACTTTACAAAATGAATAAAAAATAAGCTTCGATCTATTCTAAATTAAACGACTACAAAATGCGTTTAAATTTGATTGGAACAGTAACACAAGTACAAGCCCCTCAGAATGTGGTATCGTAAGAGTACAGTTTTATAGAGCAATTTATTTCATTTGCAAAAAACTACTTACGTTATCTAAATTGAAGGTGGTCCTTAGCGTTTAAGAATCCCAGACCCTTGCCTATTGATGGAATGGATCAAAGAATTAAACAGTATGTTCACTGATTAAACTAAAGATGTTTCCTGCCTTGAAGTCGTCTTCTACAACAAAGTTTTAATTTCTCATGATGTAAAACCACAGCGAATCAAAGCAGAATAAGTACTTAATATTACTACTGAGTTAGATTAGGTACTTCATGTTGTATATGATGTATCCTTGCCTCCAGCTTTCTGCATAGCTTCAATCGAAGCTGAACACATCTTATTAGATTATTTTACTTATTTTCAAGACATGTAGGTACAAACGCTTCAATAGTAATGTTCACTAACCAACATGCGGTAATTCATTGAACATGGTTATCGTCAGTTTTCTAGATACTGGATGGGGCGCAGGAAACATATTTTATCGGTTTAAACCCGTATATATGTTTATAGGAAGCATTTACCACATTCAATAAAACAAAAAACTAGCTCAAGTTAAGTCTTAAACTAAATACTACAGCTTTGAAGGAAGAGGACATAATTTTGTTTTGAGAGAATACAGGAGCTTCTTCAAAAGAATATAGTTTTGAGTACCAATAATTCAATATAATTGATTGAATATATAAATATGTTCATACGTAGCATATATTATTATATATGTTCAAGTAAAACGTACGCAGACTTGTTCTAAATAAATAATAGCAACTATTCCATTAGTTTCATTTCAAGAAACAATTTTTAAGTGTGTGATCTTGCAGCTTCCATAGGTACGAACTGCTTCTTAATCTCGAAATCTATTATGATTTGCATATCTAACCATGTCCTTAGAACTCCATTAGGCAACATATTTCTTTCAGATTGCTGTCTCGTAAAACAGATATTGCAGATATTAGTTTCGCAATTAATCTGACAACAATAGCACATGAAGCCAACGTGCTTTTGAAACGCGTCAGTTGCAAACACGTTCAGTCAGAACAAAGATTCAGTTTGGTTGTCAGCGACAGACTGAGTTGTTATAAAACACTAAATAACTTAGAACGAATAACGTTTATTTATAATTCTAGATAAAGGTTGCGACTGACGAAAATAGTTAATAGCTGTATGATGACTTCTTCAATATTCCGATTTAAAAGGAAAATTTGTAGTAATACCAATGACTTTAGCTTTTACTTGTTTCGACATTCCTTCCTCAACAAAAATAAAATTAGAGTATGAGTATAGTATAACACTTTAAACAGTTCAAGTACATTTAAAGTATAAAACGAAGTTGTTAAAAGAGGCGTAATAAAATTAAGGTTTACTCTTAAAGTCTAGTGTTGATTTGTTTTTGGATATTAACCTAGTTGTGCTCTAATGTATGTTTATGTCAGATCGCTGTCGTCTTTTAATAGTCGTCATCATCTCTGTCAATAAAGAACAAAATTTAAAATATCAATATTGAATGGGAGGAACTTATTAAGCACTAAACCAATTAGTTAAAGTGATGATTCAAAATTATAATATATATTCAAAATCGTTAATTTTAAAACACTTAAAGCCTTATGTAATTCAAAAAATGTAATTTTAAACGGTTAGGTTTTCAGCTTAGATTTTTTACTCTTAAATTTTATTATGTTTTGGTGAATGCCTGATATAAACCTACTTCAAGTATTTCCTACTGTTTATGACTTAATTCCGTAAAGTGGAACTAGAAGGCAGATGTATTCCATTTTGCGGAATTGCCACGTCCTGATTTACACAATTGTATTTACTTAACAGTAAATTTGAGTTTAAATCTTTCGTTCATCCATAAATGTGTGCTCTCGTGATATCTTGGACAAAAAAAACTAGCTTACCTTTGCAGTTTTGCAGTTCCATACCCAACGGTTCCCTGATGGTCGGTGGCTTTATGCCTTCGTTAGAACCTTCCTTTTAGGGTGTAGCGCCATGAATTTATGTATTCTAAGAAAAAATCCTAATCAGTGGTCAAATAGTTAAAGGTGACATGGACCCGGACCACCCGTAGATTCATCGTGTTTTTATCATAGCCTTTTAATCTTTACAGCAGGTACCTAGGATGTAAATTTAAAGCGGAGGTCCTTTATTTCCTTTGAGGTAACACGATTACCTTACTGTGTGATAGATTTCGGTCAACTTTGGGGATAATGGTATAAACAGTATACTACAAAGGGTCTGTAGGTTTAAATATATTAAAATAAGAAGGACCCATGTTAAATATTCCACACAAAACAAAATGTAATTTTCCGCCTGGTCGAATTAGTTTGAAGAATATTATTAAAATACCTGGTTGTGTAAGAAACTAGTCGATAAGATATGACCTCAAAGGGCTTCTGATGTTACCTAAAATAAAACTTGCAAAGAACTGGAACTATTCAAGCTGAAATTTTGTTTAATAAAGAACTTTTACTTGACAATTACGTATACGTTTGACATGTACGATAAACGGCATCTTCTGTAATATGTATTTTGTTTCAGGTACGTACGTCTTCCCTTTTTACGAAGAAGATATATTTACGTAAGTTTAAATGAATATTCTATTACATGATCACTCTCCCTGTGTATCACAAACAAAAGATTGTTAAAAGAAAATGTGAATTACCAACAAAAATATTTTCACAATTTAGCGTGTATGTTTCTGTTAGGTTTAGGCCTCCAAAAATACAATTCTTCACGACGCCTGCTCAGCTCAAACACATTTATTTTATTGCCTTTAATCGGAAACCCTAAAAAACCGATTTTAGGACTTCATCCAGTTTCGTGTAAGACAAAGTACTTTGAAAACAATGCACAACCAGAGGATGTGATGTCTAAAGTACTCGGTTCGAAGGGATCAACGCACCACCAAAACTTTTATGTTAATTGTGTTGGTCCAAACTTCTTGGCCGATTTGTTTGATTTTTTGTATCATAGGTTGAATCTTCCATAAAGCGACTTCATTGCTTATTTCTGGGAAAACTGGATAAAAAGAAAATTCGTAGGCTTATTTTAAGTATGGGTGGATATGGGTAGTTGCCAATATGTTATTATCGAGCCGGAAGCGGATATACTGACTTCCATTTCGTTACATTGCATTGATCTTCTTTTTTCTGTTTTAATGTTATTCGTTAACTCCAGTAAAAAGAAGTTAAAAATCGATTTTCTTGCGAACTAACGGAGATAATAAAGTTAACAAAAAGAGACTGTAAAGTAAAGGAAGTTATAATTTGATTTAAATTACAAGTTTTTGTTACCAGTGT